>OZ025254.1:13426620-13519142 GCA_964019135.1 Arenicola marina | reverse complement strand
GTATGTGTGTCACTAGTGTGGTAACCGTGTCACTGGGCTAGCAACCGTGTCACTAGGCTAGTAACCGTGTCATTCGGCCAGTATCTGTGTCACTAGTGTGGTAACCGTGTCACTAGTGTGGTAACCGTGTCTCTAGCCTAGCAACCGTGTCACTAGGCCAGTAACCATGTTATTAAGCTAGTAATCGTGTCACTAGGCTAGTAAACCGTGTCACTAGGCTAGTAGCCGTATCTCTAGGCTAGTAACCATGGTATTAAGCTAGTAACCGTGTCTTCAGTCTAGTAGCCGTGTCACTAGGCTAGTAAGCGTGTGACTCAGTGTGGTAATCGTGTCACTAGGCTAGTAAGCGTGTCTCTAGGCTAGTAACATTGTCACTAGGCTAGTAACCGTGTCACTAGGCTAGTAAGATTGTCACTAGGCTAGTAACCGTGTCACTAGGCTAGTTACCGTGTCACTGGGCTAGTAACCGTGCAACTAGGCTAGTATATGTGTCACTAGTGTGGTAACCGTGTCACTAGTGTGGTAACCGTGTCACTAGCCGAGCAACCGTGTCACTAGGCCAGTAACCATGTTATTAAGCTAGTAACCGTGTCTCTAGGCTAGTAACCGTGTCACTAGTCTGGTAACTGTCACTAGTGTGGTAACCGTGTCACCAGTGTGTTAACCGTGTCATTAGGCTAGTAACCGTGTCACTAGGATAGAAACTGTGTCACTAGGCTAGTAGCCGTATCTCTAGGCTAGTAACCATGGTATTAAGCTAGTAACCGTGTTTTCAGGCTAGTAGCCGTGTCACTAGGTTAGAGTAAGCGTGTAACTAGTGTGGTAATCATGTCACTAGGCTAGTGACCGTGTAACTAGTGTGGTAACCGTGTCACTAGTGTGGTAACCGTGTCTCCAGGTGAGCAACCGTGTCACTAGGCTAGTAAGATTGTCACTAGGCTAGTAACCGTGTCACTAGGCTAGTAACCGTGTCCCTAGGCTAGCAACCGTGTCACTAGGCTAGTAATCGTGTCACTAGGGTAGTAACCGTGTCACTAGGTTAGTAAGTGTGTCACTAGGCTAGTAAGATTGTCACTAGGCTAGTAACCGTGTCACTAGGCTAGTAAGATTGTCACTGGGCTAGTAACCTTGTCACTAGGCTAGTAACCGTGTCATTAGGCTAGTATGTGTGTCACTAGTGTGGTAACCGTGTCACTGGGCTAGCAACCGTGTCACTAGGCTAGTAACCGTGTCATTCGGCCAGTATCTGTGTCACTAGTGTGGTAACCGTGTCACTAGTGTGGTAACCGTGTCTCTAGCCTAGCAACCGTGTCACTAGGCCAGTAACCATGTTATTAAGCTAGTAATCGTGTCACTAGGCTAGTAACCGTGTCACTAGGCTAGTAGCCGTATCTCTAGGCTAGTAACCATGGTATTAAGCTAGTAACCGTGTCTTCAGTCTAGTAGCCGTGTCACTAGGCTAGTAAGCGTGTGACTAGTGTGGTAATCGTGTCACTAGGCTAGTAAGCGTGTCTCTAGGCTAGTAACATTGTCACTAGGCTAGTAACCGTGTCACTAGGCTAGTAAGATTGTCACTAGGCTAGTAACCGTGTCACTAGGCTAGTTACCGTGTCACTGGGCTAGTAACCGTGCAACTAGGCTAGTATATGTGTCACTAGTGTGGTAACCGTGTCACTAGTGTGGTAACCGTGTCACTAGCCGAGCAACCGTGTCACTAGGCCAGTAACCATGTTATTAAGCTAGTAACCGTGTCTCTAGGCTAGTAACCGTGTCACTAGTCTGGTAACTGTCACTAGTGTGGTAACCGTGTCACCAGTGTGTTAACCGTGTCATTAGGCTAGTAACCGTGTCACTAGGATAGAAACTGTGTCACTAGGCTAGTAGCCGTATCTCTAGGCTAGTAACCATGGTATTAAGCTAGTAACCGTGTTTTCAGGCTAGTAGCCGTGTCACTAGGTTAGTAAGCGTGTAACTAGTGTGGTAATCATGTCACTAGGCTAGTGACCGTGTAACTAGTGTGGTAACCGTGTCACTAGTGTGGTAACCGTGTCTCCAGGTGAGCAACCGTGTCACTAGGCTAGTAAGATTGTCACTAGGCTAGTAACCGTGTCACTAGGCTAGTAACCGTGTCCCTAGGCTAGCAACCGTGTCACTAGGCTAGTAATCGTGTCACTAGGGTAGTAACCGTGTCACTAGGTTAGTAAGTGTGTCACTAGGCTAGTAAGATTGTCACTAGGCTAGTAACCGTGTCACTAGGCTAGTAAGATTGTCACTGGGCTAGTAACCTTGTCACTAGGCTAGTAACCGTGTCATTAGGCTAGTATGTGTGTCACTAGTGTGGTAACCGTGTCACTGGGCTAGCAACCGTGTCACTAGGCTAGTAACCGTGTCATTCGGCCAGTATCTGTGTCACTAGTGTGGTAACCGTGTCACTAGTGTGGTAACCGTGTCTCTAGCCTAGCAACCGTGTCACTAGGCCAGTAACCATGTTATTAAGCTAGTAATCGTGTCACTAGGCTAGTAACCGTGTCACTAGGCTAGTAGCCGTATCTCTAGGCTAGTAACCATGGTATTAAGCTAGTAACCGTGTCTTCAGTCTAGTAGCCGTGTCACTAGGCTAGTAAGCGTGTGACTAGTGTGGTAATCGTGTCACTAGGCTAGTAAGCGTGTCTCTAGGCTAGTAACATTGTCACTAGGCTAGTAACCGTGTCACTAGGCTAGTAAGATTGTCACTAGGCTAGTAACCGTGTCACTAGGCTAGTTACCGTGTCACTGGGCTAGTAACCGTGCAACTAGGCTAGTATATGTGTCACTAGTGTGGTAACCGTGTCACTAGTGTGGTAACCGTGTCACTAGCCGAGCAACCGTGTCACTAGGCCAGTAACCATGTTATTAAGCTAGTAACCGTGTCTCTAGGCTAGTAACCGTGTCACTAGTCTGGTAACTGTCACTAGTGTGGTAACCGTGTCACCAGTGTGTTAACCGTGTCATTAGGCTAGTAACCGTGTCACTAGGATAGAAACTGTGTCACTAGGCTAGTAGCCGTATCTCTAGGCTAGTAACCATGGTATTAAGCTAGTAACCGTGTTTTCAGGCTAGTAGCCGTGTCACTAGGTTAGTAAGCGTGTAACTAGTGTGGTAATCATGTCACTAGGCTAGTGACCGTGTAACTAGTGTGGTAACCGTGTCACTAGTGTGGTAACCGTGTCTCCAGGTGAGCAACCGTGTCACTAGGCTAGTAAGATTGTCACTAGGCTAGTAACCGTGTCACTAGGCTAGTAACCGTGTCCCTAGGCTAGCAACCGTGTCACTAGGCTAGTAATCGTGTCACTAGGGTAGTAACCGTGTCACTAGGTTAGTAAGTGTGTCACTAGGCTAGTAAGATTGTCACTAGGCTAGTAACCGTGTCACTAGGCTAGTAAGATTGTCACTGGGCTAGTAACCTTGTCACTAGGCTAGTAACCGTGTCATTAGGCTAGTATGTGTGTCACTAGTGTGGTAACCGTGTCACTGGGCTAGCAACCGTGTCACTAGGCTAGTAACCGTGTCATTCGGCCAGTATCTGTGTCACTAGTGTGGTAACCGTGTCACTAGTGTGGTAACCGTGTCTCTAGCCTAGCAACCGTGTCACTAGGCCAGTAACCATGTTATTAAGCTAGTAATCGTGTCACTAGGCTAGTAACCGTGTCACTAGGCTAGTAGCCGTATCTCTAGGCTAGTAACCATGGTATTAAGCTAGTAACCGTGTCTTCAGTCTAGTAGCCGTGTCACTAGGCTAGTAAGCGTGTGACTAGTGTGGTAATCGTGTCACTAGGCTAGTAAGCGTGTCTCTAGGCTAGTAACATTGTCACTAGGCTAGTAACCGTGTCACTAGGCTAGTAAGATTGTCACTAGGCTAGTAACCGTGTCACTAGGCTAGTTACCGTGTCACTGGGCTAGTAACCGTGCAACTAGGCTAGTATATGTGTCACTAGTGTGGTAACCGTGTCACTAGTGTGGTAACCGTGTCACTAGCCGAGCAACCGTGTCACTAGGCCAGTAACCATGTTATTAAGCTAGTAACCGTGTCTCTAGGCTAGTAACCGTGTCACTAGTCTGGTAACTGTCACTAGTGTGGTAACCGTGTCACCAGTGTGTTAACCGTGTCATTAGGCTAGTAACCGTGTCACTAGGATAGAAACTGTGTCACTAGGCTAGTAGCCGTATCTCTAGGCTAGTAACCATGGTATTAAGCTAGTAACCGTGTTTTCAGGCTAGTAGCCGTGTCACTAGGTTAGTAAGCGTGTAACTAGTGTGGTAATCATGTCACTAGGCTAGTGACCGTGTAACTAGTGTGGTAACCGTGTCACTAGTGTGGTAACCGTGTCTCCAGGTGAGCAACCGTGTCACTAGGCTAGTAAGATTGTCACTAGGCTAGTAACCGTGTCACTAGGCTAGTAACCGTGTCCCTAGGCTAGCAACCGTGTCACTAGGCTAGTAATCGTGTCACTAGGGTAGTAACCGTGTCACTAGGTTAGTAAGTGTGTCACTAGGCTAGTAAGATTGTCACTAGGCTAGTAACCGTGTCACTAGGCTAGTAAGATTGTCACTGGGCTAGTAACCTTGTCACTAGGCTAGTAACCGTGTCATTAGGCTAGTATGTGTGTCACTAGTGTGGTAACCGTGTCACTGGGCTAGCAACCGTGTCACTAGGCTAGTAACCGTGTCATTCGGCCAGTATCTGTGTCACTAGTGTGGTAACCGTGTCACTAGTGTGGTAACCGTGTCTCTAGCCTAGCAACCGTGTCACTAGGCCAGTAACCATGTTATTAAGCTAGTAATCGTGTCACTAGGCTAGTAACCGTGTCACTAGGCTAGTAGCCGTATCTCTAGGCTAGTAACCATGGTATTAAGCTAGTAACCGTGTCTTCAGTCTAGTAGCCGTGTCACTAGGCTAGTAAGCGTGTGACTAGTGTGGTAATCGTGTCACTAGGCTAGTAAGCGTGTCTCTAGGCTAGTAACATTGTCACTAGGCTAGTAACCGTGTCACTAGGCTAGTAAGATTGTCACTAGGCTAGTAACCGTGTCACTAGGCTAGTTACCGTGTCACTGGGCTAGTAACCGTGCAACTAGGCTAGTATATGTGTCACTAGTGTGGTAACCGTGTCACTAGTGTGGTAACCGTGTCACTAGCCGAGCAACCGTGTCACTAGGCCAGTAACCATGTTATTAAGCTAGTAACCGTGTCTCTAGGCTAGTAACCGTGTCACTAGTCTGGTAACTGTCACTAGTGTGGTAACCGTGTCACCAGTGTGTTAACCGTGTCATTAGGCTAGTAACCGTGTCACTAGGATAGAAACTGTGTCACTAGGCTAGTAGCCGTATCTCTAGGCTAGTAACCATGGTATTAAGCTAGTAACCGTGTTTTCAGGCTAGTAGCCGTGTCACTAGGTTAGTAAGCGTGTAACTAGTGTGGTAATCATGTCACTAGGCTAGTGACCGTGTAACTAGTGTGGTAACCGTGTCACTAGTGTGGTAACCGTGTCTCCAGGTGAGCAACCGTGTCACTAGGCTAGTAAGATTGTCACTAGGCTAGTAACCGTGTCACTAGGCTAGTAACCGTGTCCCTAGGCTAGCAACCGTGTCACTAGGCTAGTAATCGTGTCACTAGGGTAGTAACCGTGTCACTAGGTTAGTAAGTGTGTCACTAGGCTAGTAAGATTGTCACTAGGCTAGTAACCGTGTCACTAGGCTAGTAAGATTGTCACTGGGCTAGTAACCTTGTCACTAGGCTAGTAACCGTGTCATTAGGCTAGTATGTGTGTCACTAGTGTGGTAACCGTGTCACTGGGCTAGCAACCGTGTCACTAGGCTAGTAACCGTGTCATTCGGCCAGTATCTGTGTCACTAGTGTGGTAACCGTGTCACTAGTGTGGTAACCGTGTCTCTAGCCTAGCAACCGTGTCACTAGGCCAGTAACCATGTTATTAAGCTAGTAATCGTGTCACTAGGCTAGTAACCGTGTCACTAGGCTAGTAGCCGTATCTCTAGGCTAGTAACCATGGTATTAAGCTAGTAACCGTGTCTTCAGTCTAGTAGCCGTGTCACTAGGCTAGTAAGCGTGTGACTAGTGTGGTAATCGTGTCACTAGGCTAGTAAGCGTGTCTCTAGGCTAGTAACATTGTCACTAGGCTAGTAACCGTGTCACTAGGCTAGTAAGATTGTCACTAGGCTAGTAACCGTGTCACTAGGCTAGTTACCGTGTCACTGGGCTAGTAACCGTGCAACTAGGCTAGTATATGTGTCACTAGTGTGGTAACCGTGTCACTAGTGTGGTAACCGTGTCACTAGCCGAGCAACCGTGTCACTAGGCCAGTAACCATGTTATTAAGCTAGTAACCGTGTCTCTAGGCTAGTAACCGTGTCACTAGTCTGGTAACTGTCACTAGTGTGGTAACCGTGTCACCAGTGTGTTAACCGTGTCATTAGGCTAGTAACCGTGTCACTAGGATAGAAACTGTGTCACTAGGCTAGTAGCCGTATCTCTAGGCTAGTAACCATGGTATTAAGCTAGTAACCGTGTTTTCAGGCTAGTAGCCGTGTCACTAGGTTAGTAAGCGTGTAACTAGTGTGGTAATCATGTCACTAGGCTAGTGACCGTGTAACTAGTGTGGTAACCGTGTCACTAGTGTGGTAACCGTGTCTCCAGGTGAGCAACCGTGTCACTAGGCTAGTAAGATTGTCACTAGGCTAGTAACCGTGTCACTAGGCTAGTAACCGTGTCCCTAGGCTAGCAACCGTGTCACTAGGCTAGTAATCGTGTCACTAGGGTAGTAACCGTGTCACTAGGTTAGTAAGTGTGTCACTAGGCTAGTAAGATTGTCACTAGGCTAGTAACCGTGTCACTAGGCTAGTAAGATTGTCACTGGGCTAGTAACCTTGTCACTAGGCTAGTAACCGTGTCATTAGGCTAGTATGTGTGTCACTAGTGTGGTAACCGTGTCACTGGGCTAGCAACCGTGTCACTAGGCTAGTAACCGTGTCATTCGGCCAGTATCTGTGTCACTAGTGTGGTAACCGTGTCACTAGTGTGGTAACCGTGTCTCTAGCCTAGCAACCGTGTCACTAGGCCAGTAACCATGTTATTAAGCTAGTAATCGTGTCACTAGGCTAGTAACCGTGTCACTAGGCTAGTAGCCGTATCTCTAGGCTAGTAACCATGGTATTAAGCTAGTAACCGTGTCTTCAGTCTAGTAGCCGTGTCACTAGGCTAGTAAGCGTGTGACTAGTGTGGTAATCGTGTCACTAGGCTAGTAAGCGTGTCTCTAGGCTAGTAACATTGTCACTAGGCTAGTAACCGTGTCACTAGGCTAGTAAGATTGTCACTAGGCTAGTAACCGTGTCACTAGGCTAGTTACCGTGTCACTGGGCTAGTAACCGTGCAACTAGGCTAGTATATGTGTCACTAGTGTGGTAACCGTGTCACTAGTGTGGTAACCGTGTCACTAGCCGAGCAACCGTGTCACTAGGCCAGTAACCATGTTATTAAGCTAGTAACCGTGTCTCTAGGCTAGTAACCGTGTCACTAGTCTGGTAACTGTCACTAGTGTGGTAACCGTGTCACCAGTGTGTTAACCGTGTCATTAGGCTAGTAACCGTGTCACTAGGATAGAAACTGTGTCACTAGGCTAGTAGCCGTATCTCTAGGCTAGTAACCATGGTATTAAGCTAGTAACCGTGTTTTCAGGCTAGTAGCCGTGTCACTAGGTTAGTAAGCGTGTAACTAGTGTGGTAATCATGTCACTAGGCTAGTGACCGTGTAACTAGTGTGGTAACCGTGTCACTAGTGTGGTAACCGTGTCTCCAGGTGAGCAACCGTGTCACTAGGCTAGTAAGATTGTCACTAGGCTAGTAACCGTGTCACTAGGCTAGTAACCGTGTCCCTAGGCTAGCAACCGTGTCACTAGGCTAGTAATCGTGTCACTAGGGTAGTAACCGTGTCACTAGGTTAGTAAGTGTGTCACTAGGCTAGTAAGATTGTCACTAGGCTAGTAACCGTGTCACTAGGCTAGTAAGATTGTCACTGGGCTAGTAACCTTGTCACTAGGCTAGTAACCGTGTCATTAGGCTAGTATGTGTGTCACTAGTGTGGTAACCGTGTCACTGGGCTAGCAACCGTGTCACTAGGCTAGTAACCGTGTCATTCGGCCAGTATCTGTGTCACTAGTGTGGTAACCGTGTCACTAGTGTGGTAACCGTGTCTCTAGCCTAGCAACCGTGTCACTAGGCCAGTAACCATGTTATTAAGCTAGTAATCGTGTCACTAGGCTAGTAACCGTGTCACTAGGCTAGTAGCCGTATCTCTAGGCTAGTAACCATGGTATTAAGCTAGTAACCGTGTCTTCAGTCTAGTAGCCGTGTCACTAGGCTAGTAAGCGTGTGACTAGTGTGGTAATCGTGTCACTAGGCTAGTGACCGTGTAACTAGTGTGGTAACCGTGTCCCTAGGCTAATAACCGTGGCACTAGTCTAGTAACCGTGTCACGAGGCTAGTAACCGTGTCACTGGTGCGGTAACCGTGTTACTAGTGTGGTAACCGTGTCTCCAGGTGAGCAACCGTGTCACTAGGCTAGTAAGATTGTCACTAGGCTAGTAACCGTGTCACACGAGGCTAGTAACCGTGTCACTAGGCTAGCAACCGTGTCACTAGGCTAGTAATCGTGTCACTAGGGTAGTAGCCGTGTCACTAGGTTAGTAAGTGTGTCACTAGGCTAGTAAGAATGTCACTAGGCTAGTAACCGTGTCACTAGGCTAGTAAGATTGTCACTGGGCTAGTAACCGTGTCACTAGGCTAGTAACCGTGTCATTAGGCTAGTATCTGTGTCACTAGTGTGGTAACCGTGTCACTGGGCTAGTAACCGTGTCACTAGGCTAGTAACCGTGTCATTAGGCTAGTATCTGTGTCACTAGTGTGGTAACCGTGTCACTAGTGTGGTAACCGTGTCTCTAGCCTAGCAACCGTGTCACTAGGCCAGTAACCATGTTATTAAGCTAGTAACCGTGTCACTAGGCTAGTAACCGTGTCACTAGGCTAGTAGCCGTATCTCTAGGCTAGTAACCATGGTATTAAGCTAGAAACCGTGTCTTCAGGCTAGTAGCCGTGTCACTAGGTTAGTAAGCGTGTCTCTAGGCTAGTAAGATTGTCACTAGGCTAGTAACCGTGTCACTGGGCTAGTAAGTGTGTGACTAGTGTGGTAATCGTGTCACTAGGCTAGTGACCGTGTAACTAGTGTCGTAACAGTGTCTCTAGGTTAGCAACCGTGTCACTAGGCTAGTAACCGTGTCTCTAAGCTAGTAAACGGGACAGTACGCCAGTAAGCGTGTCACAAGTGTCGTAACCGTGTCCCCACCGTGGTAATCGTGTCAAGCTAGTAACCGTGTCACTAGGCTAGTAACTGTCTCTGGGCTAGTAACATTGCCACTAGGCTAGTAACCGTGTCTGTAGTGTTGTAACCGTGTCATTAAGCTAGTGACCATGTCTCTATGGTGGTAACAGTGCCACTACGATAGTAACCGTGGCACTAGTGTTGTAACCGTGTCTCTAGGCTAGCAACTGTCACTAGTCTTGTAGCCGTGTCACTAGGCAAGTAACCGTGTCACTATGCTAGTAAGCGTGTCACTAGGCTAGTAGTCGTGTCACTAGTGTTGTAACCGTGTCTCTAGGCTAGCAACCGTGTCACTAGTCTTGCAGCCGTGTCACTATGCTAGTAACCGTGTCACTAGGCTAGTAGCCGTGTCACTAGCGTGGTAACCGTGTAACTAGTGTGGTAACCGTGTCGCCAGGCAAATAACCGTGTCACTAGGCAAATAACCGTGTCACTAGGCTAGTAACCGTCTCACCAATGTGGTAACTGTGTCACAAATGTGGTAACTGTGTCACCAATGTGGTAACTGTGTCACCAATGTGGTAACTGTGTCACCAATGTGGTAACTGTGTCATTAAGCTAGTAACCGTGTCTCTAGGCTAGTAAGTGTGTCACAAGTGTCGTAACCGTGACAGCTATTAGCCTAGAGACACGGTTACTAGCCTAGTGACACGGTTACTACAATAGTGACACAATTACTACAATAGTGACACGGTTACAAGCCTAGTGGCACTGTTACTAGCTTGGAGGCAGGTTTACTAGCTTAATGACACGGTTACCACACTAGTGCCACGGTTACTAGCCTAGTGACACGGTTCCAAGACTAGTGACACGGTTACTGGCCTAGAGACACGGTTACTACCTTAATGACACGGTTACCACACTAGTGACACAGTTACAACACTAGTAACACGGTTACTAGCCTTGTGACACGGTTACTAGCCTAGTGACACGATTACTGGCCTAGTGACACGGCTACAGGACTAGTGACACGGTTGCCACACTAGTGACATGGCTACTAGACTACTGACACGGTTACTAGCCTAGTGACACTATTACTAGCCTAGTGACACGGTTACTAGCCTAGTGACACGGTTACTTGCCTAGTGACACGGTTACCACACTAGTTACACGGTTACCACACTAGTGACACGGTTACTATCCTAGTGACACAGTTTCTAGCCTAGTGACACGGTTACTTGCCTAGTGACACGGTTACTTGCCTAGTGACACGGTTACTTGCCTAGTGACACGGTTACTAGATTAGTGACACGGTTACTAGCCTAGTGACAATGTTACTAGCCTAGACACACGGTTACTAGCCTAGTGACACAGTTTCTAGCCTAGTGACACGGTTACTTGTCTAGAGACACGTTTACCACAGTAGATAGTTACCACACTAGTGGCACGGTTACGACACTAGTGACACGGTTACTATCCTAGTGACACATTTACTAACCTAGTGACACGGTTACTAGTCTAGTGACACGGTTACTAGCCTAGTGACACGGTTACTAGCCCAGTGACACGGTTACCACACTAGTGACACGGTTACTTGCCTAATGACACGGTTACCACACTAGTGACACGGTTACTATATTAGTGACACATTTTCCTAGCCTAGTGACACGGTTACTTGCCTAGTGACACGGTTACCACACTAGTTACACGGTTACCACACTAGTGACACGGTTACTATCCTAGTGACACAGTTTCTAGCCTAGTGACACGGTTACTTGCCTAGTGACACGGTTACTTGCCTAGTGACACGGTTACTTGCCTAGTGACACGGTTACTAGATTAGTGACACGGTTACTAGCCTAGTGACAATGTTACTAGCCTAGACACACGGTTACTAGCCTAGTGACACAGTTTCTAGCCTAGTGACACGGTTACTTGTCTAGAGACACGTTTACCACAGTAGATAGTTACCACACTAGTGGCACGGTTACGACACTAGTGACACGGTTACTATCCTAGTGACACGGTTACTAGCCTAGTGACACATTTACTAACCTAGTGACACGGTTACTAGTCTAGTGACAATGTTACTAGCCTAGTGACACGGCTACAGGACCAATGACACGGTTGCTAGCCTAGTGACACGGTTACTAGCCCAGTGACACGGTTACCACACTAGTGACACGGTTACTTGCCTAATGACACGGTTACCACACTAGTGACACGGTTACTATACTAGTGACACATTTTCCTAGCCTAGTGACACGGTTACTTGCCTAGTGACACGGTTACCACACTAGTGACACGGTTACTAGCCTAGTGACAATGTTACCAGCCTAGAGACACGGTTACTAGCCGAATGACACAGTTACTAGCCTAGTTACGCGGTTACTAGCCTAGAAACACGGTTACCACACTAGTTAGTTACCACACTAATGACACGGCTACTAGCCTAGTGACACGGTTACTAACCTAGAGACACGGTTACTTATCTGGTGACACGGTTACTAGCCTAATGACAATGTTACTAGCCTAGAGACATGGTCACTAGCCTAATGACACGGTTACTAGCCTAGTTACACGGTTACTTGCCTAGTGACACGGTTACCACACTTGCTACACGGTTACCACACTAGTGACATGGTTACCAGTCTAGTAACACGGCTACTAGCCTGGTGACACGGTTACTAGCCTAGTGACACGGTTACTTGCCCAGTGACACGGTTACCACACTAGTGACACGGTTACTAGCCTAGTGACACGGTTACTTGCCTAGTGACACGGTTACTTGCCTAGTGACACGGTTACTAGCCTAGTGATACGGTTACTTGCCTAGTGACACGGTTACCACACTAGTTACACGGTTACTAAGGTAGTGACACGGTTACCACACTAGTGACACGGTTACCACACTAGTGACACGGTTACCACACTAGTGACACGGTTACTAACCTAGTGACACGGTTACTTATCTAGTGACACGGTTACTAGCCTAGTGACAATGTTACTAGCCTAGAGACACGGTTACTAGCCGAATGACACAGTTATTAGCCTAGTTACGCGGTTACTAGCCTAGAAACACGGTTACCACACTACTTAGTTACCACACTAATGACACGGCTACTAGCCTAGTGACACGGTTACTAACCTAGAGACACGGTTACTTATCTGGTGACACGGTTACTAGCCTAATGACAATGTTACTAGCCTAGAGACATGGTCACTAGCCTAATGACAATGTTACTAGCCTAGAGACATGGTCACTAGCCTAGTGACACGGTTACCACACTAGCTACACGGTTACCACACTAGTGACATGGTTACCAGTCTAGTAACACGGCTACTAGCCTGGTGACACGGTTACTAGCCTAGTGACACGGTTACTTGCCTAGTGACACGGTTACCACACTAGTGACACGGTTACTAGCCTAGTGACACAATTACTAGGCTAGTGACACGGTTACTTGCCTAGTGACACGGTTACTTGCCTAGTGACACGGTTACTTGCCTAGTGACACGGTTACTAGCCTAGTGACACGGTTACTAGCCTAGTGACACGGTTACTTGCCTAGTGACACGGTTACCACACTAGTTACACGGTTACCACACTAGTGACACGGTTACTTGCCTAGTGACACGGTTACCACACTAGTGACACGGTTACCGCACTAGTGACACGGTTACCGCACTAGTGAGTTGGCTACTAAACTAGAAACACGATTACTAGCCTAGTGACACCGTTACTAGCCTAGTGACACGGTTACTTGCCTAGTGACACGGTTACCACACTAGTGACACAGTTACCACACTAGTGACACGGTTACTAGCCTAGTGACACAATTACTAGCCTAGTGACACGGTTACTTGCCTAGTGACATGGTTACTTGCCTAGTGACACGGTTACCACACTAGTGACACGGTTACTAGCCTAGTGACACAATTACTAGCCTAGTGACACGGTTACTTGCCTAGTGACACGGTTACTAGCCTAGTGACACACTTACTAGCCTAGTGACACGGTTACCACACTAGTGACCCAGTTACCACACTAGTGACACGGTTACTAGCCTAGTGACACAATTACTAGCCTAGTCACACAGTTACTTGCCTAGTGACACGGCTACTGGCCTAGTGACACGGTTACCACACTAGTGACACGGTTACTAGCCTAGTGACACAATTACTTGCCTAGTGACACGGTTACTTGCCTAGTGACACGGTTATCACACTAGTTACACGGTTACCACACTAGTGACACGGTTACTAGCCTAGTGACACGGTTACTCGTCTAGTGACACGGTTACTAGCCTAGTGACACGGTTACTTGCCTAGTGACACGGTTACCACACTAGTGACACGGTTACTAGCCTAGTGACACGGTTACTAGCCTAGTGACACGGTTACTAGCCTAGTGACAATGTTACTAGACTAGAGACACGGTTACTAGCCTAGTGACACGGTTACTAACCTAGTGACACGGTTACTTGCCTAGTGACACGGTTACCACACTAGTAACACGGTTACCACACTAGTGACACGGTTACTTGCCTAGTGACACGGTTACCACACTAGTTACACGGTTACCACACTAGTGACACGGTTACTTGCCTAGTGACACGGTTACCACACTAGTGACACGGTTACTTGCCTAGTGACACGGTTACCACACTAGTGACACGGTTACCACACTAGTGACACCATTACCACACTAGTGACACGGTTACCGCACTAGTGACACGGTTACCGCACTAGTGAGTTGGCTACTAAACTAGAAACACGATTACTAGCCTAGTGACACCGTTACTAGCCTAGTGACACGGTTACTTGCCTAGTGACACGGTTACCACACTAGTGACACAGTTACCACACTAGTGACACGGTTACTAGCCTAGTGACACGGTTACTAGCCTAGTGACACGGTTACTTGCCTAGTGACATGGTTACTTGCCTAGTGACACGGTTACCACACTAGTGACACGGTTACTAGCCTAGTGACACAATTACTAGCCTAGTGACACGGTTACTTGCCTAGTGACACGGTTACTAGCCTAGTGACACACTTACTAGCCTAGTGACACGGTTACCACACTAGTGACCCAGTTACCACACTAGTGACACGGTTACTAGCCTAGTGACACAATTACTAGCCTAGTCACACGGTTACTTGCCTAGTGACACGGCTACTGGCCTAGTGACACGGTTACCACACTAGTGACACGGTTACTAGCCTAGTGACACAATTACTAGCCTAGTGACACGGTTACTTGCCTAGTGACACGGTTATCACACTAGTTACACGGTTACCACACTAGTGACACGGTTACTAGCCTAGTGACACGGTTACTCGCCTAGTGACACGGTTACTAGCCTAGTGACACGGTTACTTGCCTAGTGACACGGTTACCACACTAGTGACACGGTTACTTGCCTAGTGACACGGTTACCACACTAGTGACACGGTTACTAGCCTAGTGACACGGTTACTAGCCTAGTGACACGGTTACTAGCCTAGTGACAATGTTACTAGACTAGAGACACGGTTACTAGCCTAGTGACACGGTTACTAACCTACTGACACAGTTACTAGCCTAGTGACACGGTTACCACACTAGTGACACGGTTACTATCCTAGTGACACGGTTACCACTCTAGTTACACGGTTACCACACCAGTGACACGGTTACTAAACTAGTGACACATTTTGCTAGCCTAGTGACACGGTTACTTGCCTAGTGACACGGTTACTATACTAGTGACACATTTTGCTAGCCTAGTGACACGGTTACTTGCCTAGTGACACGGTTACTAGCCTAGTGACAATGTTGCTAGCCCAGTGACACGGTTGCTAGGCTAGAGACACGGTTACTACCCAAATGACACAGTTACTACCTTAATGACACGGTTACCACAATAGTGACACGGTTACTAGCCTAGTGACACAGTTACTAACCTAGTGACACAGCTACTAGCCTAGTGAAACGGTTACCACACAAGTTACACGGTTACTAAACTAGTGACACGGTTACTAGCCTAGTGACAATGTTACTAGCCTAGAGACAAGGTTACTAGCCTAGTGACACGGTTACCACACTAGTTACACAGTTACACTACATTAAGAAAACAGTGACTACAATGGGATCTTCAGCATTTAGCAATGACTAGTGGTACTCCCTGGCCATTTACATGTATTTCTCAATCTGCTGGCACGACCCACCTGCATTGAACGACTGTGGAAACGGCCTGCCTCCTGCCGCTGGCACAGAGAAAAAAATTCATGGCATCTAAGTGGTCATAACGAGTACAACATGATTCACATACAGTTCAAAGTCCATCGAGAGAGGCTATAGGCACTTACCTGTTCACTTTCTGCAATGTCAGAACTTAAGTTATATCCAAAGTATCGGTATTTGGCAATAATCTGAGAGCAGGGGCTGACACGGGGACGACACGGGCCCCCCCCCCCCCCGGCCTTTTTTTTTAACGAGGAAGTCCTTAATCGATTGTAGATGTAGATCCCCCCCCCCCCCCCCCCCCCCCGCGTACTGGATCTACAACTTTGTTGGCATCCATCCCTCCTGGCCCTACTTCTGTGGCTGTAGGACGGGCACAAAATTTGACAGGGCCCGTCTACAGCCACAGAGTCAAGCGAAGTACTTTACCACCGAACGCCTTGGGTTGCCGCCTAAGCCTAAGGACAGTAAAACAAACTAAGCAACACTCACCGACAAATCCAGTGTTTTTAACTCCATAAACGATATGTTCCTAATCCTAGGTAGGACCGTTGATATCCATCGATACTCGATACTCCATGACATGTTCAGCTTTTCCCGCACGACAAATTTTGACTAGCCCGCCTCTCGCCGTTCGTCTTGGCGGAAGTTGTAAACTGCTCGCGTCGCGAGATATCCAGTTCGGGAGGGGTGGGGGGTGTGGGTGTGGGCAAGAAAAGGTGTGTAACGGACGGCGGAAGGTGAAAGGGTTCTTTGCTTTTAACCAAGAATTGCACAAATAATAATGATCCAGCAGATAATGGAGAATTTCCCAGATTTCCAGCATGATGATCGCGCAAATAGGAAAAGAACCCTTCTCCTCCCGCACACTATCGCTGGCCCGTGGATGGCCCTCGTGAAAGCGACCGCACAGGTCTTAATGGGGGTTTCCTTATCAAGTCACTGAACTATTCTAAATCTATTATCTTACACACTGTATTAATGTACTTGATAAAATAAACGACACTGATTCTGATTCTGATTCGTCACAGATGGCGGCGCCGCCGGGTCACTGACGGTTTCAACTAGTGAGCCCTCTGACCCCGCCCCAAACCTCCCACTCCTTCCTCTGTCATTTGGCTTGGAGAGATATAGTGTTTACTGCAAATTAAAGCATCAATGAAAAGCTGAACAACTTCCACATAGTGCTCCCAAAGAGTTGAACGCAACAATGCCACCAATGCAACATTCCACGAGCGGGTGAGACTGCCATTTGGGGTCCAACCCGAACTTAGGCCGTAACTTAGGGGAGGGAAGACATGCTACGTTCGGGTGATACCCCAAGTTATGGAAGGGGAGACACCCAAAGTTAGAAATATGAAGGCCACTAAACACGCTAAAATCATATAATCTTCAGTGCCCAAACCGCCCTACGGCCCCTACAATAGTCAGTCGTTGCCAGTGACATTGCGAAGGACAATGAAACATGACGTCACGCACAGACGAATTGTGGTTATAAATAGATGCAGACGGCCCGCCTAGCTGCACGTGCCTTGTTTCTTGGCTACGATATATACTTATATATAGATCTCTGTATGGTGACTGGCTGGTCGGAAGGCTTGCAATCGCCAAATATTTAACTTTCTACGTAGGTGGGGACGAAGGGGGTGGGGGAGGGGTGGAGGGGGGAGAAAAGAGGGAGACGGGTAAATTGGCCGCTGAGCGGAAACGAGCGAATCGATTATCAAATGGCAATCTGGTTATTGCACTTTCATGTCAGTTGGTTCACGTACAGCATCTTTGAAATGAGAACGGTACAGCAAAACGGACATTGCAGCGTAACAGAAATATGAACGCAAAGATCAAGGCCTCAAAGCTTGAAGCCAGTTTAACTGTTGTCGTAAATAAAAACCAATCACGCATCATAATTGCACCCAGACACCAGTTCACACTTGATAGACACATCACAGCCGAAAGGAAGTCTTCACACACATCAATAAGCTTACTTCATAGCAATGAACCCAGTTACACAGTTACCGCATTCACCACTTCCCAACAGCTCCTCAAAAGTTTCGGCACAGGCTGACCGGTGTAACATGACAGCGAGTCCCCCCTGCAGTTCGGGTATACGCGCCGGGAGAGGGCACTAGTTATGAGGGGACACATCGTCATAGGCACAATACTGAATACAGCTATGGCCATGTGTCTCCGTAGCTTAGCATGGCGGTTGGTCGGGAAAAGACATAAATCTCTATACTCCAACATTGCTTCGCGAAAATATAACCGAAACTACCTAGTGTTGACACACTTTCTTGATGTCAGAAAATGTCAGAACAAGTTATAAAAAATAACGCTGAGTTTACGTGCACACATTATGATAAAAGCTACATCCCTCCTACATCCCTCCTACCCTACCTCCACCTTCCCGCCCCTCCTACCTGCCCCACAAACCGCTCACCTAAGAAGCTCGCGCTGGGCTCACAACGCCTTTCGAATTGGTACCACAGCTCACACAACGCAATATGTCCAGAAAGCTAAGACGCCCGCGGCAACCAGGTCACGTAATGCCGGGCGTGGGAACGGATCCCTCACAGTCGCAAATAAAGTGTCGATGAACTCAGCCACCCCAAGTTGGTGTCCTCGGTATATGTCAGTATCTTTCTCCCAGTATTGTGCTATTACAAGGGGAGGGTGGAGGGGGGTAAGAGGGGTGTTATTCCAAGCCAAATGGGCTCACCCCATGACTGGCCAGGGTCCCAATCCGTTGCATGGTTCAAATCCCACCAACATCCAAGGTGCAAAATAGTTATGCAGGATAAGCTGCAGGAAATGATAGGCCAAAAACGTTGCCTCGCGCAGATACCTATTTAATTGACCCTTCCTATCCATATTTAAGCCCTCATATCCTGATTGGACCCCTGGAATCCGGATTCGATCCGGTCAGGTCAGATCCAGATTGGACCCTTCATATATATCCAGATTTAAGCCCGAGGATTCGGATTGACTCCTTTCGACGAAATGCTGCGTTTTGCGTCGTACAGACAGTGCACATACACACCCCGGGATACACACACACACACACAGAGACACACGGACATACTCGTAGATTTACGTCATAATGAAGAGGCCACTTTCCCGCCAAAATACTCCCATAGTTATAAAGTCTGGATGTTTCTTGCAGAAAAACTATTCAGGGGATTTTCAAAGTGAAAAGACGGCGTACCAGGTACCCATGGGCCTAATACGTAAACTAATCTTCAGCGTGACTAAATGAAAATTGTGAGCTTTATTGCGGTTTTCCCGATGTTTGGTTAAGCACAAAATTCCTGTGACCCTGACATTTCACCTACATCGCCCATCTACAAACTTAGCCTGTCACTACAAACACACAGACACACACAAACCGAACCAAGTGACAAATGTACGATTTTTGTCACAGAAAAAGATCAGGGTCTGTCATAGGACTTCTGATGCTGGTCGACAGCAGCATCAGAACGGGAAGGACAGTAACCTTGGCGTGTCATGGTATGAAGTAGGGCCAACGTGGGGAGATAGTGGGTGCACGGTACCGATCCAAATAGACCTCTAGTCTGGTTACAACGCATTCTAGCGGGGTACAACGGCTTCTATCCGAGGTACATGGCGGACCGGCAATGAATGCGGCATAACTCAGATAGAATCTGACCTTAACCCAGAGCCAGCTAAGAAACGAAGGGAAGGGGGGGGGGGTCGGACCCCTTGAACACCTCCACTGTCCCCCCGCAACGAGAGATAGTATAATAATGATAATTAAAAAATATCAGTTATTGCACGGTGATTTAATATTCAAATTCTCACTTCACGATTAATGGAAATCTTTCTTGATCACGACAGTCAGATCATAATTCACGGTGAAACGAAAAACCCTTCCCGAAGACCCCCCCCCCCCCCCTTCTAGTTTGAACGGCCTTTCACGTGCGCGCGAACGATATTGTTATGAGTTCTTTTCTGGAATGCACAAGAGCGCTGTCTGTGAAATGCGATCTAGTTTGGCCGTCGTGGGAACGTTTTGCCCAGCGCAAGGCTGGCGTTTAACTTGACTTGGAATTCCTTAGGGTTTTACCTGACTTGCAGCCAGTATACAGGCTGCAAGCTGCAAAAGCCTACATAAGGCTGTAGCGACCCATTAGATGCAAGTGTGCAGATGGCTTCTGACGCTTTTATGTTGCGATTATGATGATTCTGCGGGGATAAGTTGCGAATTTAATCCGAACTCCTCACCTGCCACTCCCCTACCACCCAACACCTACCCTGGCTTGACCTGTATATAACAATCTTTAGTTCCACAACTGGGGGTGTAAAACGAATGGCTGAAACTGCCGCAGGGAGCTGATGGGGAGGTCAGATTAATGAGAATGGCATCAACTTATTCATGCAGAAAGCTCGCATGAAATTGATAAAAATGCGTTTTACTCACTAAATAAGACCATGTCTGTCACCCTTTACTTTTTTAATATAAATCTTAAATGAAAAATTTGTTGCCACAACCTCACAACGCTGAGTAAGCGAATGGCTAGAACTGGAACTGTGGTCAAAACGAATGCACCACATTTGCGTACAAATCCATTCAAACCATTCAATAATCGAACTTCATCCAAATATTGTCCCCTACCTTGACTTCTGGCCGGCGTGGTCGAGGCTAGCCAGATAGAATCCGTCGTAACCCGACTAGAGCACTATTTGGATGGGTACCGTGGGCTGGGGGCGCATGAGGGGTGCTGGATGGGGTGGGGTGGGGTCAGGAGAGAAGGGGGTGGGGTGGGAAGGTGGGCAAGTTGGGATGTGGCCAGAAGCGGTCAGGAGTCAAGCGCAGGGCACCGTTACAATGACTACGAGGGTTGTGGCGCATGAAGGATGGAGCCATAGTAAGAGGGTAGGTGGGGGGTGGGGGTGGGGGGGGGGGGGGAGACGGGGTGAGTGGAAGAACATAACTGGTGATGGTGGAGGTGGAAGTGGGAAGGTTAGGAGTGGAACGAAATCACGATCAGGGGTGTAGCGTGTTTGATATGTATGGAACGGGAGCAGGACAACTCCCTCCCGGACAACTTCCCCCAGACAACGACAAGTCTCCCATGTACAACTCACCCCCCGGTGATCCCCCCACCAAGACCATCCAGGTCCTACCCCCTGACAAACGCCCCCCAGGTGAGTCCCCCTCAATGACACCCCCCACCCCCCCTGTCAACTCCCCCCGCTGAGTCCCCCCACCACTAATACCCCCCCGTGTGTCCTCCCCCCCTGACCACTCCCCCGGTGCCCCCCCCCCCCACCACCAAGACCCTCCTCCCTCCCTCCCTGACAAGTCCCCCCGGTGAGTCCCCCCCCCCCCACAACCAGGACCATCCTCACCCCTGACAAACCTAGAGTTAAAATTAAGCATAATGCTCACTATCAAATATTTCAAGGCTATTCTTGTCTCTGTGTAGTGTGAGGTCAAGGCATGTTTCAAGGTTAATCTAATATCCGTATGGTATGGTACGAGGTG
Organism: Arenicola marina; assembly: GCA_964019135.1. Taxonomy (NCBI): domain Eukaryota; kingdom Metazoa; phylum Annelida; class Polychaeta; family Arenicolidae; genus Arenicola; species Arenicola marina. The sequence continues at coordinate 13,498,045 of OZ025254.1, read as the reverse complement.
ACACTGAGAGACATGTTTCAAGGCTGGACGGACCACACAACGCTAAATTCCTGTCACTGGCGCCGGTCACTGCACGGAAGGAGCAGCTCACCTGCAGCCAAAGTGTGGCGAGTTATCTGTAAACCCCTGTAGCCACGCAAATTTAATCGAAACAAAATGACTTCAAACCTGATGAAATATTCTCCTAAACCACCTAACACTGCAACTTGGTTTTCAGCAAAGATTTGTCCTTCAGCATTTAGCAATGACAACTCGCAATTCCTGCCCATTTTCTAGTGTTTCTTAATCTGTTGACACGACCCCCTTGAACGAAAGTCAAACTTCACCGGTCTGTCGCCCGCCGCTGTCACTGAAATATTTCTGATGCAGTGATGGTATCAAAGTGCTAATAACGAGTACAAAACCCTTTCACATACATTTCAAACATCATAGAAAGATCCTATAGGCACTTACCTGTAAAGTTTTAGCAATGACAGAGGATAAATTATATCCAGAGTATCCATATTTGGCCATAATCTGGCTCGGCGTAACATGCCGCCTTCAGCGAATCCAGCGAAAACATGGCGGCTTTCTTGCACGGACCCCGGGAGCAACAGCATGTACCCGGGGGGGTCACTTCTACAAATCTGGTGGGGGGGTCCCGCTGGTGACTTGATGCCTGAGAGAGCGGACATTTGTGAAGAAACAGATACCCTATAGAGCGGACATTAATGAAGAAATATGTACATCTACAGAGATGATAATTTTATCTGGGGGGTCTGAAAATTAGCGTTCAATTTGCGGCTTTAATTCAGGCCGGGAAAAAATACCCCTTCCTAAGCGAATTTTGGCTGTATCACGCCCCGACCGAGCGGATTTGGGCAGTAAGAACCCCCGAACGAGGGGATGTTTGCGGTAAAAAGCGGGCTCTGGAGCGGAACCACCCCAAACTCAGCAATTTATTGCATCTAAGTACCCCCCCCCCCCTCCCTCGCGATAGTGTGCGGGGGCCCGAAGGTGCCGTTTGTACTTGACCAGCAATGCGGGATTACCGAACCAAGGAATTTCAACAACAAATTCGAGGAGCGGCAAAGTACAGTATTAGAAAAGGCATTAAGACACATCATTTTCCAGAATGAATTTTTGTGACGACGACATTGAACAGGCCAACGCGAAACAGAGAACCGTGACGGAATGACATAATCTGAGGGGTTCAGTGGCCCATCCACGAATTTACGAAAAGGGCGGGGGGGGCGGGGGGTCACCACTTATTTATACTATCCCCGGCAACTCCCCCATAAGACCAGACCACCCCTACCCCCGTGTAACCCCCCGGACAATATCCCCCTAGGGCAAGTCCCGCAGGGCAACTCCGCCCTAGGAAAAGCCCCCCCGCACCCCCGGCCCTGGATAACTCCCCCATGACAAGCCCTCCCCCCCGGGACAATTCCACCCCCCCCCCCGGACAAGTCCCCCCGGAGAACTCCATCCCGACAATACCCCCTTGGGACAAGTCCCACAGGGCAACTCCCCCCTAAAGACACCCCCCCCCCCGGATAACTCCCCCGGACAATTCCCCCCTAGGACAGGTCCCCGGACACTGCCACCCACGTCTCCCCCAAACAGAGAAGCCCCGCCCCCCAGACAATCCCCACCGGTCAAACACCAACCCTGGACCACCAGTGAGTTGAGCGTGTCAAGGGCGAAGGAGCCTGGTGTCTGTCCCATAACCCGTTAGGTTGCATTGTAGATGTGCACGTTTCATATGATACTTTCATATACACCGACGGTAGAATTCAAATCAAAATTCATAGCTGCATTCAGCCCGTGACAATGTGCCCCCCCCCCCCCCCGCCCCCTCGCCATGTCCCTTAACCCACGTGGATCGGTAATCCCATGATAACGTAAGGGGGGACTCGGTCATGGCTATATTCAGCCCATGACAATATGTCCCCCAATGTGTCCCCTCCCCCCCCCTTAACTAGTGTATACCCGAAGTGTTCAGTCGTTGTTAAAAAGTGTTCGGTTCGAGTGTTTTCATTATCATGACATCATTATCATCTTTAGTGTCTGCCATAGGAGGTAGATTGTGCCCAGGGTTGGGTTGGGGTTAGATTTACGTACCATTTTTTTCACCCTCGCCTCCTCCGACTTTAGGGTCAGTGTCGACCTCTCTGTCAATGCCACGGCATTACCATCTTTAGGGTTTAGGCTTTGGGGGGTAGATTGCGCCCAGGGTTCGATAGGGGTCAAGATTATGTTATGTACCCTATTTTTCATTCCCCGCATCCTCTGACTTTAGGGTTGATCCCGGCCACTCTATCAATGCCACGGCATTACCATCTTTAGAGTTTAGGGGGGTGGGGGGCTAGTAGGTTGGGATGAGGTTAGGGACCCTTTTTTTAACCCCCCGCCTCCTCTGACTTTAGGGTTAGGGCCGGCCACTCTATAAATGCCACGGCATTACCATCTTTAGGGTTTAGGGGGGTGGGGGCTAGATTGCACCGGGGGTTGGGATGGGGTTAGGGACCCTTTTTTTAACCCCCCGCCTCCTCTGACTTTAGGGTCAGTGCCGGCCACTCTATCAATGCCACGGCATTACCATCTTTAGGGTTTAGGGGGTGGGGGGCTAGATTGCGCCCACGGTTGGGTTGGGGCTAGGGTTAGGTACCCTTTTTTTAACCCTCCGCCTCCTCTGACTTTAGGGTTAGGGCCGGCCACTCTATCAATGCCACGGCATTACCATCTTTAGGGTTTAGGGGGGTGGGGGGCTAGATTGCGCCCAGGATTGGCTTGGGGTAAGGGTCAGGTACCCTTTTTTTACGCCCCCCCCCCCGCCTCCTCTGACTTTAGGGTCAGTGCCGGCCACTCTATCAATGCCACGGCATTACCATCTTTAGGGTTTAGGGGGGTGGGGGGGCTAGATTGCGCCCACGGTTGGGTTGGGGCTAGGGTTAGGTACCCTTTGTTTAACCCTCCGCCTCCTCTGAATTTAGGGTTAGGGCCGGTCACTCTATCACTGCCACGGCATTACCATCTTAAGGGTTTAGGGGGGGTGGGGGCTAGATTGCGCCCACGGTTGGGATGGGGTTAGGGTTAGGCACGCTTTTTTTTTACACCTAGCCTCCTCTGACTTTAGGGTTAGTGCCGGCCTCTCTGTCAATGCCACGGCATTACCATCTTTAGGGTTTAGGGGGGTGGGGGGCTAGATTGCGCCCACGGTTGGGATGGGGTTAGGGTTAGGCACGCTTTTTTTTTACACCCAGCCTCTTCTGACTTTGGGGTCAATGCCGGCCTCTCTGTCAATGCCACGGCATTACCATCTTTAGGGTTTAGGAGTTAGGGGGGTAGATTGCGCCCAGGGTTGGGTTGGGGTTAGAGTTAGGTACCCTTTTTGTCCCCTGCCGCCTCCTCTGACTTTGGGGTCAATGCCGGCCTCTCTGTCAATGCCACGGCATTACCATCTTTAGGGTTTAGGTGTTAGGGGGGTAGATTGCGCCCAGGGTTTGTTAGGGTTAGAGTTAGGTACCTTTTTTTTCGCCCGCCGCCTACTCTTACCTTAGGGTCAGTGCCGGCCTCTCTGTCAATGCCACGGCGTTACTATCTTTAGGGTTTGGGCATTTGGGGTTAGTTTGCGCCCAGGGTTGGGTTGGGTAGGGGTTAAGAACCCTCTTCTTCACCCCCGCCTCCTCTGACTTTAGAGTCAGTGTCGGCCTCGCCGTCAATGCCACGTCATTACCATATTTAGGGTTCGGGCATTGGATGGTAGATTGCGGCCAGGGCTGGGTTTTCGCATCGGAGCCCAGGCTGGGGTTAAACGTGTGACGCATCGGGGCCCAGGCTGGGATTAGACGTGTGCCGCATCGGGGCCCAGGCTGTTACACATCGGGGCCCAGGCTTGGGTTAGACATGTGACGCATCGGGGCCCAGGCTGGGACCGGACTCTTGTGAAGCATCGGGACCCAGGCTGGGGTTAGACTGTGACGCATCTGGGCCCAGCCTTGGGTTAGACATGTGACGCATCGGGGCCCAGGCTGGGGCCGGACTTTTGTGAAGCATCGGGGCCCAGGCTGGGGTTAGACTGGGACGCATCGGGCCCCAGGCTGGGGTTATACTCTTGTGAAGCATCAGGGCCCAGGCTGGGGTTATACTCTTTTGAAGCATCAGGGCCCAGGCTAGCGTTTGACTCCTGTGAAGCCTTGGGGCAGAGTTTGGGGCGAGAGTCACGTGAGGCATGCGGACCCAGGCTGTGAGACAGAATGCGACTAGACTGGTACACATGCATCCCTAAAAAGTAAGGCTTATCGATAGCAAGAGAAATTCGTATAGGCTGTGTGCCTCTTTTCCAATTAAAAATAAAACTCTCGAAAAAAAACTGTCATTTGTGCGCAGTCAGAACTTTTAATACGGTAGGCTACTAAAAGGGGCCTGCTTGAATACTCAAAATGTCTCACAGATTGTCACCAGAGAACCAGCGTGAGGCCACCTAGCGGCTGCCGGAACTGGTTAAAATGAAGGTCAAGGCCGTATCTCAATCGGCCGGATGTTTCAAACATTGCGCAGAAACTTGAACAACTCTAGTAAACTTTCATATATTTTGAATAAAAGACATGGCTAACGCGATCTGTCAAGTGAAAAGGTGCGACTCCATGTATAGAACAGACTGGTAAGTTTTACAATGGCCAACGTACAGCGAATTACTCCTTAGCCTAAGCCTTAATTAGCCAAGGTAAGTTATTTATTTAGTCAAATAAGAATCGCTTAGCCTCTCACTCTCACTGAGTGTCAGACTCATGTCTGATGTCAATTACGGTAACAGGGAGAGAACACTTTTTCAAAATTTTATCTTTTCCTGTTGTTTTCAACCGGTTTCAACTCTCTATGGCTGATATGATCATATGGCGTGGTGACCATTCCCAGGCGATCACAAGAGGCGCCAGTCATTGTCCCCACTGACTTATCATAACATTAACAGGCGAACAGGAGAAGGTGTCCATATTTTAAAGTCCATAACATCCTAAGCATCCGGCATGTAATATTGGGTGGCGCAGTGGATTACCATGATTATTGCCCGATAAAAACAATGAAGATGGTAGCGAAAAGGCCAATAAGTTGACAGCACCCGGTATTCCTGGGCAGTCACCCACCTAAGTACTGACCACATATGAATTTACTTAACATCGGTGATCGGTTGGGAATCGTTGATCGTATTTTGCTATAGCTATATGCATTGTATAAACTTTCCCACTGATTTAAAATTTGTAAGTAGACGCCTACCATGCACTCAGCAAAATGACAGAGGTAGTACCTGCAAGTTTGGGCAAACTCCATGTAATTTTCATTTCAGTTATAGCGTGCACATGCGACCTCTTAACGTAACATGCATGCCTATTCAAAGTCCATTTCAAGCATAGGCTTAGGACTTTCATTTCACGTAACAGCTCCCATGAGACGTTTTCGGATTCGGAGTAAATATCAGCTATGCATAAATGTATTCAAGCAAAGGGAAGTTGAAGCCTATTATGTCATGTCTTTTATACTTAAATCAGCTGGCCCACAAAAGTAACAAATAAATTATTCAATGTTAACACCGGATGTATACTTAAACTGTTAAAATTAAAGTTTATTTATAAGCGACAGGCTAAATGACAATGTCTGTTGCCAAGCAGAGCGCTGTCATAGTGAGTAGTTGTGATGTCAAAATGTTATAAACATGATGTCACAATGGGAGTTTCTAAGCAACCGAGTGATATGACAAGCATGTGCATGGCATAGTCATCCCACCTCATCCCGCCAAAGACACAGTGGGTCGACACAGCAAATTTCTGCTAATGGCAGTATTGCTTATTTGTATCGGTTTCTGCCGTCAAGCATATTGTCATATATATACCAGTTATATGTACTGTAGTTGTATTGGGTTACTGTTGGCCAACTTACAGTTTGGGAAGTGGCTAGAATGGTAGAGCATTCAGTCATGACACCCCATGTCATGTTAAGTGGTTCTGCATGAGGGCGTCATCATGTCAAATGAATTGTCATAGCAATCTGTCATAATGTCCCATACATAGGGAGGTCAAACTTATGTTTATGACCAGGTATATGAGTAGTTTAATTAGTATTTGTCAATTGAGGCACCTCAGGGCCAGTGCTGTCATGTCACTTGGCTTATTGTGATATTTCACTGTTACAGGTCTTTCCTCTGACCCGAAATAAAGTTCATGTAAATGACACTTGCTGGGTTGTGTGAGTGTATCCGGAAGGCATCCCGAAAAACACCCCCTCCACCCTGTAGCATCAAGATGACATCAGCTGCTACCCTTATTAGGATATGTTGTTGTATAGGGTGGTGTTACACCCCAATGCTGAAGGAAGCGTCAAATAACACATCAGGTAAGTTGTGAATTATAATATTATTTTTAATTGAAGAAGTCAGATGGAAGCAACATGCATTAGATACATGGCATGCAGTGCATTCGTGAAAATAATCCAGTTACTCACCCCAAAGGGTGGGCTGAGACTATTGTTTATCTGATTTCAACTGTAATGGCCACACCCTACGTTAATAAATAATAAGTGACATTGGATATGCATTCATTACGAATCAATCCCCAATGCAAAAAAAACATACAATCACATTATGATCAGTATTACTGGTTTTCTATTGTAGGGTTCTTTTGTGTTTCATTGTGACATTGACATGGAGTGACATCAAAGCGTGTAAGGATGTCAGTAGGGAGTGACATCACAGGGAGTTGGGACATCACCATGGAGTGACATAGCCATGGAGTGACATCACCATGGAGTGACAACGACATGGAGTTACATCGCCATGGAGTGACATCCCCATGGAGTGACATCCCCATGGAGTGACAACGACATGGAGTTACATCGCCATGGAGTGACATCACCATGGAGTGACATCACCATGGAGTGACATAGCCATGGAGTGACATCACCATGGAGTGACTTCACCATGGAGTGACATCGCCATGAAGTGACATCCCCATGAAGTGACATCCCCATGGAGTGACATCACCATGGAGTGACATCACCATGAAATGACAGCCATGGAGTGACATCACCATGGAGTGACATCACCGTGGAGTGACATCACCATGGAGTGACAACGCCATGGAGTGACATCCCCATGGAGTGACATAGCCATGGAGTGACATCCCCATGGAGTGACATAGCCATGGAGTGACATCACAGGGAGTTGGGACATCACCATGGAGTGACACCATGATGAGTTGGGACGTCACCATGGAGTGACATCACGGTGATTTGGACGTCACCATGGAGTGACATCACCATGGAGTGACAACGCCATGGAGTGATATCACCATGGAGTGACATCACCATGGAATGACATCACCATGGAGTGACATCACCATGGAGTGACATCACGGTGAGTTGGGACGTCACCATGGAGTGACATCACGGTGAGTTGGGACGTCACCTTGGAGTGACATCACGGTGATTTGGGACGTCACCTTGGGGTGACATCACGGTGAGTTGGGACGTCACCATGGAGTGACATCACGGTGATTTGGGACATCACCTTGGAGTAACATCAGATAGTTGGGACGTCACCTTGGAGTGACATCACGGTAAGTTGGGACGTCACCCTGGAATGACATCACGGTGAGTTGAGGCGTCACCATAGAGTGACATCGCCATAGAATGACATCGCCGTAGCTTGGGAGGTCACCATGGAGTGACATCACGGTGAATTGGGACGTCATCATGGAGTGACATCACGGTGATTTGGGACGTCACCTTGGAGTGACATCAGTGAGTTGGGACGTCACCTTGGGGTGACATCACGGTGAGTTGGGACGTCACCTTGGAGCGACATCAGTGAGTTGGGACGTCACCATGGAGTGACATCAGTGAGTTGGGACGTCACCATGGAGTGACATTGCTTACATTGCTCCATGGCGCTTAGTAATTGCACGCTATATAATATCATTCATAAAGAAACAAAGAAGTATTTGTAAAAGAATCAATTTTCAGAATAGTGCATCTAAATTTGAATATTAGGGGGGCGCCTCAACGTGGCCTGGGTCGTTATTACCTGATGTCTTACTTGTCTGATGTCTAATGATATGGATTATACGATACCGGAGCTGATGCCACCGTCTTTGTGTTTGTTGAGACACCGGGTGCCGCGGGTCCTCTACCAGCTGTTCTTCTACGTCCAGATCCCAAACCGAGGCTTCCAGACGCCCAAGATGTACAAGACGGTGTACGCGCGGGACCAGGCCTACCAGAGTCAGGGGGAGTACTTCGCCGACATCTTCACGGTGGAGCACAACACGGCCCTGGACCTGCAGGATGAGTTCATCATGCTGGGGATGTCGGACGACAAGCGGGTCGACTATTCCCTGCATTCCCTGAAGGCGGAGGAGGAGTACAAGCGGAAGAAGCGCGTGACCATGCACGAGATCTTGCATAATATCTACGTGGCTTCCACGCAGTTTGAGCGTCCGTTCGATTACAGCACCTCGGTGTGGGGCCACAGCGATAACAACTGCCACAAGAACGTCAGCAAGTTCCTCAGCGTCCAGCGGCCGTATAGTACTTCCGGTACGGGTCAAGGGGTCAACGTGCTGACGAAGAAAGAACGCGAGGGTTTTAAGTACTTCCTAAAGTCGTCGGAAAACGCTCCGTACATCCGCTGCACGGTGCCTGGTAAGTGCTGGGAAGGAGGTTATGATGTGATCAGTGTCTTAATAGTTGGTTTGTTCCATGACTCAATAATCATATTGACCCGCCTAGCGTCCCCGTCATTAGCTAGTGTCATGACCCTTGACCTAACACATGACATATTCAAATAGAGTGTATCAAGAACGATATAAACTGAAACTCCGACAAGTCATCATAACGCACCCATTCAAGCCGCCATGATTACCTCGATATATCGAAACAATAATATTAAAGCTGCTCATGCAGCAAGCTTTTACCTACATTATAATTGTCAAAATATCTTGGAAACACGTTTTAGGGGCCCCCGATATTTCTGTGCATGAACATTGTTGCTGTTACAGACTTCTAACGTCTCAACTGTGATTCCATAGATAAAATGTCGCTTATATATTTGCAGGCAACATGTCAATTCTTCCATTCTACTTCCGAGACAAGGGGCCCACGCTTGTGACAGACGACACCCTAAAAGCCGAATTAGAATTAACCAGTGGCGGGAAAATCTGGAGTATCACCATTGCTGGTAAATATCAAAGCGTATTCTATATAACTGCCTCGTTATCTCAGTCCACCGCTGTAAGAGCCGAAGGCGATGACTCACGTGACCGCCGTTAAACCTCATTGATTATGACGTGGAGGCACTTCTTATACCATCACAAGTTCCTTCTGGGCCTCGTACCTGTGCTAACATGTTCACGCGTTTGTCCTTCTCTAACTAGGTGTTAAAACATCGTTAATCAGTAATGGTGAGATGAGTGAGACCCAAAGAAGGATAATGGATTTATGATTTTCGTATTACGTTCAGGTAAATATTGTATTCATTATTTAATTTATGCTGTTGAATGATGTATTTTTTTGATTTGATGTTCAGGTCAGATGGACGGCTGTCCCGGCTACCTGGGGATCACCATCAACAACCGCCTCGACCTGGAGGAGGTCTTCCGCTACGACCTGCTCGTCCTCTGCCCCTCCGAGTTCAACGTCACCTTCAAGGTGCCGAACTGGGGTCAGGAGCCGGACAAGACGTTCGACGTCCAGCTGCAGGACTCGAAGCGCTCGTACGACATCTACCTGACGGAGATGATCTTCGAGCAGCAGCGAATCGAGACTGCGCAAGAGCAAGTGACGGTGGCCAAGTCGCGGACACTGTCCCTGTTCATCCCGGCGCTGGTGGTCGGGGTGACGGTCATCTGCCTGGTCTTCCTCTTCCTGGGCTACGTGTACATCGAGAAGACGAAGGCCAAGACGGCGGCGGCGGCCTATAACGACAGCAGCAGCAGCAGCAGCCGGCACAAGGTGCAGGACGTGTATCTGGAGCCGCCCGGTGGTGGCCATGACCCCCTGCCCATCCGGAGTCCCTCCTCCGGGTGTGCGGGATTCGGCTCCAGATTGACCCAGAGGCAGACGGCGTTCATCGGGTTCTACATCGTGCTGCGCATCATCTACAGCCTGCTGTTCACCTTCACCGTCTTCTTCGCCCTGCTCGTCCTCTTCATCGGCTCGGACCTGGAGCAGCTGCGGTCGGCCGGGGTCTACCAGAGCAAGAAGTACAACGACACCGTGGCCCTGGCGGCCGCCATCGACCGCTACAGCCAGGACGAGCTCATTCGCCAGGGGTCGCTCGTCACCAGCATGCAGGGCGCCTGCAGCCACTACATCGGCGAGCTGTTTGAGACGATGACGAAGGAAATGGACAACATCACGGCCAGCCAGCACCTGCTGGACTTGTACAGCAAGAGTTCCTCCATTAGCTTCCTCATGCACCAGCACTCGGACGACGCCATGGGGCGCTATGGAGACAAGCTGTCGCAGTTCACCACCAATTATCGCTCATACGTCAACGCCAGTATCCAGTCGTCCGTGGCGTTGTATCGCAAGTACTTGCGCCACAACGTCTTCCACAACGACTGGTTCCAGTTCCCGCAGATGTTATTCAACGAGACTAAAGTGCCCCGAGGGCGCGACAAGGGGAAAGACGCCGGCGTGGGGTCCATGTTGGACGGTCCGGCCGTCGACTTCGGGCTTTTTCTGGATATCGAGGAGGTGGAGGCTGTTATGTTGTGGGATGTACAATACTGGGAAAAGTGAGTCATTGTTACATATCCTTGTGTTTTAATTTAGTGATCTGTAGGCCCCGGTTGCTTGAGTACATGACACGTTAAAGCGTTGCATAGACACGGCGGTGATTCTACGCTAGTGTAGGTGTGGCGTCTTAAACATCTTTTATTCGCCGATGTATGTCGGTTCCGTGGTAGGAAACCTCGGGATAAGGAAAATCTTAATTAATTATTGAAGACATAATTTCGATAAGAGTGTTAAACCGCAAAGCTGATATGTCCATGCATTCATTAATCTAAACTATAATAATTCAATGATTTGTTTGTCTCCAGGTACATCAATGGCATGCCCGGCTTGCCCGCTCTTCCCGTACCGGATATCAACCACCAGACCCCGCAGTGTCAGCGGGACGCCATGACAACCAGTGGCCTTAGTAACCACACCGCCTTGAACCACCTCGACTCGACGCAGTTCATAGCGACGCATCTGCACGACTTCCTACCGGCCTTCGGACCAAAGTACACCGCCACCCACCTGGCGGAGGAATACAAATTCATCGCTGCCAGTAAAGAGGATGCTCGCCGCGGGGTGGACTTTTCGGTGCCAGATTTCATCGCCAACTTGAACATCGACGTGTTGCGCATTCTCTTCCTGGCGTTGGACGCCATTCTCCTGATCTACAGGTTTAGCCACACGTACATGAGCGCCACGGTCTTGTGTCATGGCTTCGAAGAGAGCGTCCCGAGGGAAGAGAACAGGGTCCAAACCCTCGGGCCCGGGGCGGGGGCGGGGGGCGGCAGGGACCTGCAGGCAGCCGAGCCCATCTACCGCACCGCTGACCGGCCGCCCCCAACCCCGACCCCGACCCCGGCCTGCATGGATAGCGGGCATCATCAGCCAGATATCCCGTACCCCGCGGTCCCTCCCCCCGTGACGCGGGTGCCGCCAGCCCCCAGGCAGCAGCAGCAGCAGCAGCAGCAGCAGCCGGCGCGGGACCCCCACCACCCGCCCACGGAGGAGGGTCCGTACAGCGACCCGTCCCCGATCCCGGACTACACCGCCCCTCTGAACGGCAAGCACCGCCACCAGGGTCAGTACGCGTCCTCAGACCATTACCAAGACCCCAGCGCCATCTACGCCCGCGGAAACCATGGCAACAAAGGCGGCGGCGTGGACGCGGTCATGGGATACGTGGGCGGCGAGAACGGGGGCGGCGGGAGAGACAGCAAGTTTGACCTGTTCAAACGGAGCGTAGCCCGCTTGGTACTGAGCCCCACCTTGCCCAAAGTGCTCGTCGCCTGCGCCATCTTGCTTTTCTTCTACATATCCATCAGGGCGGTCACTCTGATACTGGACATCCAAGTCATCTCTGAGCTGGACGGATTCAGCGTGTTCCTCGGGGCTCTTAACATTCAGCTCAACCAGACCAACTGGTATCTCACCGACCAGGCCACACATTTCAACAAGGTCACCATGAAGATTTACGAAGGCCAAATGAAATCCGAACTGCTGAATCTCCAGAGTATGCTGGAATATTTCAATACAGGTGGGGAAATGTGTGTTGTTGTTGTTGGAGCTCTTATTCCTACAGTTGAGCTCTTTTCCGACGATACAACATCGTGCATAACTGAATTTGCTGGATAAGTCAGGTATATTTGTGATGTATCAAGGTAATTCTCAGAGAACCGAAGGTTTAGATGAAGTAAATTCAAATGGAACTACAATACCGTCAGTAATTTTAACTATAAACTAATCAAAGATGTTTGTATGGCCTATCCTTTGGCAATCAGACCCATCAGGTAGTTCTCAGTTTATAAAGAGTAAACGCTTAAATTTGTACTTTGGACTACTCCTAGAACAACGCCGCCTGGTGGACAACTATGTTAGTGAAGCGTGCAGCATCTTGCATCAGGCGCAGAGCAACTGGACGTGTGACGTCACGATTAAAGCCCCCACGCTAGCCATCCCAATGCTTCCGTGTAACTTTATCCCTATCCAGCCTCAACTGTATACAGGTGAGACGCTTAGTCACGTCATATACTGGATCACGTGACATGCGTGATCACGTGACTTGCTTGATCACGTGACACGCTTGGTCACGTGACAACGCTTGGTCACGTGACGTGGTCATGTGATACGATTCAACATCACGTAAAGTACTTTATTTTCGATATAGATAAATGTTTGTTGCAGTGCGGAATTGTGCCCTTTAGTCCATATGTGCACAGAATTGGCCTGAAACACAGATATATTTAGTGACACATATTTATTTAGCCACTGAAGAATACATGTATTAATCGGATAAATATATATTGATGTATAGTGATGTTCGGGTGAATCATTGATGTTCGCATGAATCTATATCGATTTTTCTTTGGTTCTGTCAGGCTTCGACTCCTTGCAATACCAGAGCCAACTAGGTAGTTCCTTCGAACCGTACGTCATCTCGGCTCGCAACGTCATCCTCACCACCGGCTACGCTATTTTGGTTGCCGTGGCAACCATGCTGCTTATTCACATCACCGGAGGCGTTATTTTTCATTACCTCAAGACTCGCCGGAAGTTCCCCGTTCGCCGGATATACGTCACGGCGTCTGCGTCCGTTATGGGCGGCGTCCGGCAGACGCGAGCGGAAGACTCGGACGAGGAAAGTGAAGAGACAGAACATGGCCACTACAGTCAGCAGTCCTTTAACACGCCAACCAGAGTGCGCATGTCGCCACAGAAATCAAACCCACTGCTAACGGACTTTAAATACTCAGAAACGAAAGTATAACCTGTTAAATAAATAGACAACATTATGACAGTCATCGACGATTAAAAGAGATCATGCATAAATATTATATAAAAGCAGCCATAAGTTACTTTCCACCCCACACATGGATGAGGAGACCGTTATTTTATATTTGTTTACGTGTTTGTACATTTATTTATATACATACACATGTGTGTAGGGTATGTAGGTGTCTGTGTGTACGTGCGACTATTGTCGCGCGGCACGTTCAACGGGACATACCACGTGACCACGGTGAGGGACGCGGTGTCGTTTTCCTTGCAAGGCTTCTCCGGAACCGCCAGTCACTCGATGTCGGCGCTATTTATAGATGAATTCTAAAGGTTCGTGAACGACTGACTGCGCGTGAGATGATGATGATGTAGCTCTGCCAGATACCATTACTCTGTCGCTTTCAGGCACAGAAAGGGACGCGGTCTTGGCGAATCTAAAGACAACCAAGTCTTCCTATCTTTGGTTGAAATGCCTATTTTCCAGCGGTGACGTGGCTTTCATTAAAGCCCGATTAGTACATTGCGCAGGCGAGGAGCTCCCCACAACCTCGGATAGTACATTGTATGTACAATTTTCGTAGCGGAAAAGTGCAGGTCCAGTTTAGAGTTTCTTAATTCTGGCTTCAGTACGTGTTGAGAGTTGGGTGTCGCCGCTGTGTTGGTGGTATTTTATGCTGTTTATAACGGAATGACCAGACCTTATTAACACGCGTAGATAATTTAACGGGTGTTACAAATGTTAATTCATTCATTAATAGGCGTTTTACGCGTGGTGATTTCGCCAACTTGAGAAGATTAGGCGCACAGTGAACTCGCTGCCTAAAAGTTGTCTTTCAGTAACCTTATGTTGACTTAACAAGGAAATGGCCCACTCGCTAACATACTGCTGTACAGTAATGTTCAGGTTAAGTCGAGTTGTATATGTATGTGTCTTAGCATTTGTATAGTGACGATTCTTCAGGCGACGTTTATTCTTATGTTTAACAAAATTAGAGAGAAGGGGAGGGTTGCGGTCGTGCAGATAAGGACATATTTCGGTCACACCAACAATAAAACCAGCTTAAGAGCCATCCGCATTTGTAACGCTGTGAATGACCCCGCAGAATGTCTATCCCCGCGTGTTGATTGGCCAGTTCCATCGGTCGGTTCCCATGGTTACTGGTGAATGGAGACGACGTGAGGACGCCTCCCTTACATATGAAAGGTCATGACCCCGGCGAATTCATGCGGCGAGGCGACACGATAAAAGGTGTTGCGGTGGTTCTATTCAACAATCCGCTTCAGCCCTCTTCTCACAGGACACTCCTAGCCAAATATATTTCTGTTGGTTAATTTGGGTTTTGGTGGACCCGCCACTTCTCCATTGCTAGCACGTTGATTTAACAGTTGTTCCTTAGTCCATCCACGTCGTGTCTCCCCGCGCCACGCTACTCCCTAGGAAGGCGTCGTTAAAGTCACCCGTTATAATGTTGAACGAGTCGCGGGCGTGTTTACAAGTGTCACGACGTGTAGGGGTCAGCTGTCATGGAGCCCCATCTGTCAGTGTCTCATTGTCAATGTAACCAACATTTTTTGAATGAAAAGACATGAATAAAGCAATGGTAACGTTTTCTCTTGTTCAATGTTCCTCACGATTGAAGCATGATTGGAGATCGCGCCCCCTACCCCCACCACCATGGAAGCACGATCGGTGATTACCCCCCCCACTCAGTGAGGGCCCCCCCCCCCACACACACACACCATGATCCAAGCATGATCGGTGATTACCCCCCCCCCCCACTCAGTGAGGGGCCCCCCACACACACACACCATGATCCATAGACCGGAGTTGGTATTCACTTTAAGCCTTATTTTAGCTTTTACTATGAATGCGAATGATTTGGTCTAGAACAGGATTGGGTTCGAGTCGTGTTAATCATAAATAACATCATTTATTTACAAATAATTCAAGGTTTGCGGAGTCAGGGCGAGAAACATATGAAACAGGTCACCAGGCTTAACCCCACGCCACCAAGCATCAACAATGGTACCCATGGCTGTACCCAGGCTTAACCCCACGCCACCAAGCGCCAACAATGGTAGCCATGGCTGTACCCAGGCTTAACCCCACGCCACCAAGCGCCAACAATGGTACCCATGGCTGTACCCAGGCTTAACCCCACGCCACCAAGCGCCAACAATGGTAGCCATGGTTGTACCCAGGCTTAACCCCACGCCACCAAGCGCCAACAATGGTACCCATGGCTGTACCCAGGCTTAACCCCACGCCACCAAGCGCCAACAATGGTACCCATGGCTGTACCCAGGCTTAACCCCACGCCACCAAGCGCCAACAATGGTACCCATGGCTGTACCCAGGCTTAACCCCACGCCACCAAGCGTCAACAATGGTACCCATGGTTGTACCCAGGCTTAACCCCACGCCACCAAGCGCCAACAATGGTACCCATGGTTGTACCCAGGCTTAACCCCACGCCACCAAGCGCCAACAATGGTAGCCATGGCTGTACCCAGGCTTAACCCCACGCCACTAACCGCCAACAATGGTAGCCATGGCTGTACCCAGGCTTAACCCCACGCCACCAAGCGCCAACAATGGTAGCCATGGCTGTACCCAGGCTGAACCCCACGCCACCAAGCGCCAACAATGGTACCCATGGCTTTACGTCCATCAGTGATTGATACTCCGTGCCTCCCCCATTATTTCAAAGCAACTTTCGACAGAACACGTTGTTTTGGGTTTTACAGGTCACTAACCAGATATATACAAATATATAATCAAATTCAAATTGTAGGTTAAAAGCTAACGTTAGGTTGAACAAATTGCACACTAGACAGGATACTTCGGTGTTGGTTTCATCTATAAGTAGTGATCACCTACAACTATTTCTATTTATGTTTCATCCCCACGCAATATTATTCCCACTGAAGAACATAAAGCATATTGATACTATAGTAATAACTCAGTTCCAACAGCCCAGACAGTATCACGGAACATACATGGTAGGCCGCGTACGATTCTGTCCGGAGACCTGCACAAAGATGGCCGCCTACAGTTTGTGACTTCAGCCGATGGAGGAAGGCTTTCTATACGTACACTTCCTCCAGAACCAGCATCCCTCTGGCCACAATGTGTTGCTGGTCACCTCTACATATCGATCACCCACCGAAGGATACATCAATGTCACGGCACATTGGAGGAGAACTTCCTCTCTCCACTGGGAATGGCAGTGATAAACGTCGTCACGGAGAGGAATACTGCGGTCAGGTATAAGGACCGCTAATCGCTCGAAAGCGCGGGTCTTCTTTTTTATACCCGGCATCTACCGCCAGAGATATGCTATCATCTAGATACTGAATATATGTGCCAATATTACCTCTCTAACCCCCCCCCCCCCCCCCTCCATTATATACATAATGAGTCAGCGAGTATAGTGCGGCCGGTGTGACATGCGGAAGTGCCCCCCCCCCCATGCACAGCTGTCTCTCTTATATAAAATACATGATATTGAGACCCTCTCCGCTCCATGTGTTCGTACGGTGACGTTATGACAGATACAGGGGGGGGGGGGAACAGCTCCGCATGGGGGACAATCCCGCCTGCCACACCGGCTCTGTATATGTAGTGTCGCCTATTTCCACGCGCCGCTCTTGCTGCCGGGCCTATGGGGTGGCTTGGCGGTTGAGGAACCCTTCTTGGACGCCCCCTCCGCAGCGGTCGCCTTCCTGCCGGGGTGGTGGCCCCCGCCCCCGCCGCCCCCGCCGCCCCCTCTCTGCTGGCAGGGCCGGCCTTGGCTTGGCGGACTCTCTGCCGAGCGGGGAAGGCGCACCTGAACCTCCTGTGGTAACGACAAGACGGAGAGGTCTCTCAATGATTCATTCCCCGGCGTCCACAGGGAAGCGATATTGTCTATACAATATACAACCTTTATATAAAGTATAGAATCATGCATTGTCTAAATAGTGTCTGAGTGGGATAGTCAGTTGGTATACATACCTGTGGCTCGGTCGGTACTTTGTAAGTGCCTTCCAGACTGCG
Source organism: Arenicola marina (assembly GCA_964019135.1). Taxonomy (NCBI): domain Eukaryota; kingdom Metazoa; phylum Annelida; class Polychaeta; family Arenicolidae; genus Arenicola; species Arenicola marina. The sequence continues at coordinate 13,480,476 of OZ025254.1, read as the reverse complement.
TCGTGCCCGGGGAGGGTGGTGGGACACGGGGGGAGGGTGGTGGGACCCGGGGGGCGTGCCCGGGGGCCCTGGGGGGTCACGCCCCTGGGTCTGTAGCCGAGCTGAGGGTGGTGACCCTGACCCGCTGAAGCCCCCCTGGCTCTGGTCACGAGGGGGTACCAGGCGCTCCCTGCAAGAACGACGGATATGACGTCAGACAAGTCAGATATACTGTACTAAAATAATCCGCTTTTATTGTAATATTCAGATACTATTCAGATATAACTACGAGACTACGAGACGTGTTGTCTCTCAGCTCAGAAGCACGACACTCCAATAACAAGAAAAGTAAACTGAGACTCACCGTAGTTGAAGGTTACGTAGATGTTGGAGTAGTCCTTGTAGCTGGGGGTTGTTTGTTTCTGGGAGCGGCTGTTCCGCCGTGCCACCCCCTGGCAGCACCCCCCCGTAGTGAGACACCAGCTGGCTTATCTCTGCCAGGGCTGTGTCCACACCACCACACATACAACAACAACACAGATAACATAGACAACCCACAGATACGTATCAACACGCGCGAGTCACCGTCCATAACAATAGATCAGAGGTCGCATTCACTGTAAAGTGCCACGGTGACGTTAATGAAAGAGAGTTACTTGTGCGAAAATAATTTGTTGGCGCGATTAGCTTTGTAGGTAAACCTAATAATGGTTCTGGTCGGTCCGCGCGTAGATTTGTGCAACGCGTGTCCAAAGAGAACATATTCTTCATTTAAATGTGATATCGCTATCCAGACTTGGTAAAAAGAAATGAAATAACATATTGGTGTTATAGGCCGCTCTTGTACAAAGGAAGGCGGAATGGGTCAAAGACATTTCCAGGGACACGGAAACGCGGCCAAAATATGTACAATGATCAGGGGCGGGGGGGGGGGGTACCTTCTTGTTCTTCCCGTTGCCTGCTCAAGGACGGACTGGCGCCCTGGTTGCCTTGGTTACCCGGGTTGCCATGGTTACCTGCGGCCGCTCCCGCCTCACTCTGCGGACTGCCCGGGGATCGGTCCAGCAACTGTGATACGTACATATCAGTCTGTAGTCACTCGACAACCAGTGACATGCAGTCTTAACTCCAGAACTCGTATTGTGTGGGTTCACTTTCCGTGAATACGATGGAGTAGTGGATTACGATATAAACGGCCCGAAATATGAGTAACATGTGAGCGACGTTGTCATTTAAAACACCACCGTGAAATAGGTGGGGGAGCCAAAGTCAGAGACAGGTTAAGTCAGGGAATTAGTAATTTAGAAGCGGGTGGAGGTGGGGTGGGGGTAGGGTAGCATTTACCAGATGGGTCATGCTACACCCCCCCCCCCCCCGGGAGCGACGTCTCACCAGTTTGATGTAGTGTTGGAGCTCCGACTGGCGTGCTTCATGCTGCTCCACGCGATCAGAGAGTCTCTCCAGGTCCACAGAGGCAGCGTCACTCCCCCTGTTATAACACAGGGGCTCTGTATTAACTATTCATTCCATTACCAAATCAAATTCCCAAAAGCATAGTACAAGTACAACGTACATGGGCGTTCCTCGAAAATGTCCAGGGGCAGAGAGGTGTGGGGCTTCGCATTTTTACTTGAGCTTCTTCTCAAGAGATGTTGACCTAAATAGTACATGTAAGCTTGGAAGAGGGAAGGTAACGATTAGTGCTTAATGGTAACGTTATGATAAGTCTACATCATGCGTTTGGATCAGTGACCTGATAGTACTCGCTAGGAGGCTTGAGTATTAAACCTAACTTGACCTGAACATTGACCTCTCAACTTCCACGTCATTGTACCATTGGACCCAACTCACCTGAGAGGGCCGACTTGTGGTTCCGGCGAGGAGAAGGTGGCGCCACGGTGCGGGCGGTCACCGAAATACTGGTTGCTGGGGAGCTGAGAAGCCACCGGCCTGGAGTGAATCACCCCTCCTATAACACGAACAAGGATGCTGTACAACGCCGAAGTCAGAACGTAATTGGAAATTCCTACAATTTTTAACAATGGCATCCTTTGCAATTATGTTTAAGATACATTTCAGTAATTTGTAAATAAGAAACCGTAAAGTTGTAAAACAATCTCCAAACACGTTCGCCTCAAGCCATCGATGATTTAGAATGCGTTTTTTATAATTCAAACTAAAGCTACTAATAATATTTCTATAGTGCAATACTACATATATGTCTAACATCGCACGTATTGTTACTGTGTGGAAACAATATATAAAAACAAAATTACGATTTTTTTTTGAGTAGAATATTGCTTATTGCTTAATATGACAACAACACTTTTAATTGTAACCTGAGCTCGCCGGTCGTGTCGCTCCTCCTGTCTGCGTCACACCCGGAAATGACGTCATACGGCGCGCGCGTGAAGCCTCGGGTGAGTCCATGACCTCCGACAAGGTGATAATGGAGGAGTCGAGGTCGCCGTGGTGGTGGGCGGGCGGGAGGTGGCTGAACTGTACAGGGGGGTGCAGCATGATGGGTTGGCTGGCCTCAGAGTGGGGGTGAGAGTACGTGGCGGACCGCTGGGGGTCAGGCACGGACCTCGGGGGGTCGGCGTCGGGAGATCTCGCACGCGTCACGCGCCGGCTATCATCCTCCGTACTCTTGAGATCACGTGGTATGGCGTCCCCAGCGCGTGGAGCGTCTCCAGCGCGCGGTATGACGTCACCAGTACGCGGTATGACGTCACCAGCACGCGGTATGACGTCACCAGTACGCGGTATCTGATCACTATGCGGCAAGTCCACAGTCCTCCCTACATCCGAATACGCGCGCCGTTTTCCAGTATCGCCCACAGTTTTACCCGGACTCCCCGGCTGCGCGCTTTCCCCTACCGACGGCGCATGCGCAGACAAGTCACCACGTGGCGAGACGACGCCATCTTGTCTTGGGCTGGGTACAAAGCGCAGCGTCTCGTCATCGGAGCCAGCGCCAAGCAGCGACTGGCCGTGGACAGGACTGCCCTGGAGGAAGCTGCTGAGGAAGGACAGATCCAGGGCGGAGGTCCGGGCGGCTGTCTGTCCCGAAGACCGGATGCTGGACTCCAGGGGGCTGAACATGGACACGGTGCTTACCCCGCCGCGTGCTGCCAAGGTACAAAGTGCCAAGTGGGGTAACCCAAGCTATTATATAGGAAACACTTCTCAACTGTTGGTAACTGTATGCAATGTAACTATATTACATAGAAAAATCAAAACAATCCCCTCGGCCTATTGACTTGGTTAATTCACACTCGTTACTCACACACCCCGCCTGGCGACTGCTGGAATCACGGAATCACGTCATAACGCGCCCGTACATTACAATCCCCTCGGCCTAGTTACTTGGTTTACCTGAACTGTCCGTGCTGTGTTCATTATCAGCTGGTCCGGGGTTGAAAGAGGCCAGTTCCTCAAGGCTGCGCTCTTCCCTAAGGTGGAATGTACAAATTATGAATTTTTTCAGATATTTTTCATCACCGACTCTTGTATGACTACTTGACCAGCGGTCCGCCCGCAACCTATTTTGTACCCAAGAAAGGTTTGCATCAGATAATTCTGTGATCGAATCGTGTTTGTAAATATATATGCTTAAAACCACTGTACAACTTATTATTTGACTATAACTATGAGTGAGCGGAATGGCCTGGTGGGTAGCCCACTCGGCCTGGGGGAGTACAGCCCGCAGTAAGGCCAGCTACAGCGCCAGAATTCAGGGGTTCACGGTCTACTGCGCCAATGGCAGGAGCCGATTTAATCACTTGCAAAACCTCTATGTTACTCTATTTACAATCGTAAAACACATCTTTCTCTATCTGCAAGTACGGAATTTCTACATCTTAGGACTTGACAATGTGTAGCTGTCGATCTGGTTAGAATGGAAAATATCTTTGAGCTGTCTATCTTTGTTGTTTAGTTGGGCAATGTCTGTAATACAGACTCTGTACGGACTGACAGTCATCGTAATGCAGCTCTTCACAGCATTGATGTGTAAACTGACCCCTGTTCATTGCCGGTACCGATTGGATGACTGGGAGCAGCCCCTTCATAGGGTAGCATGCCGGAGTCCTTCACGGGCAGACTGCTACCGGCTTCCCCTACATCAGACGAGGCCTGTGGGAAACCCAGAACCGCTAATATAGTATTAAGAATACAGGGAGAAAGGCCAAAGCAGGACAGTAGCCACACTAGACAAAAGGACACATAAAAAAGGCCGTGAATAAAGCAATAATGTTACAAATAGAAGGAGTAAAAAATACCGAAGTCTGCCATGGCTCGGCCAGTAGATGGCAGCATTGTAGTGTGCGCTACGGAATTGGGCAATGAATTGAAGACGCGATTCATCCCCCCACTGAGGCAGAATCAGTGACCTTACTTACCCTGGACGTGGCTGTGGGCAGTTTGATAGGGGAGACGAGGGCGCCTCTCTGAGACGGGATCAGTGACCTTACTTACCCTGGACGTGGCTGTGGGCAGTTTGATAGGGGAGACGAGGGCGCCTCTCTGAGACAGGATCAGTGACCTTACTTACCCTGGACGTGGCTGTGGGCAGTTTGATAGGGGAGACGAGGGCGCCTCTCTGAGACAGGATCAGTGACCTTACTCACCCTGGACGTGGCTGTGGGCAGTTTGATAGGGGAGACGAGGGCGCCTCTCTGAGACAGGATCAGTGACCTTACTTACCCTGGACGTGGCTGTGGGCAGTTTGATAGGGGAGACGAGGGCGCCTCTCTGAGACAGGATCAGTGACCTTACTTACCCTGGACGTGGCTGTGGGCAGTTTGATAGGGGAGACGAGGGCGCCTCTCTCAGACAGGATCAGTGACGTTACTTACCCTGGACGTGGCTGTGGGCAGTTTGATAGGGGAGACGAGGGCGCCTCTCTGAGACAGGATCACTGACCTTACTTACCCTGGACGTGGCTGTGGGCAGTTTGATAGGGGAGACGAGGGCGCCTCTCTGAGACAGGATCAGTGACCTTACTTACCCTGGACGTGGCTGTGGGCAGTTTGATAGGGGAGACGAGGGCGCCTCTCTGAGACAGGATCAGTGACCTTACTTACCCTGGACGTGGCTGTGGGCAGTTTGATAGGGGAGACGAGGGCGCCTCTCTGAGACAGGATCAGTGACCTTACTTACCCTGGACGTGGCTGTGGGCAGTTTGATAGGGGAGACGAGGGCGCCTCTCTGAGACTGGATCACTGACCTTAATTACCCTGGACGTGGCTGTGGGCAGTTTGATAGGGGAGACGAGGGCGCCTCTCTGAGACAGGATCAGTGACCTTACTTACCCTGGACGTGGCTGTGGGCAGTTTGATAGGGGAGACGAGGGCGCCTCTCTGAGACAGGATCAGTGACCTTACTTACCCTGGACGTGGCTGTGGGCAGTTTGATAGGGGAGACGAGGGCGCCTCTCTGAGACAGGATCAGTGACCTTACTTACCCTGGACGTGGCTGTGGGCAGTTTGATAGGGGAGACGAGGGCGCCTCTCTGAGACAGGATCAGTGACCTTACTTACCCTGGACGTGGCTGTGGGCAGTTTGATAGGGGAGGCGAGGGCGCCTCTCTGAGACAGGATCAGTGACCTTACTTACCCTGGACGTGGCTGTGGGCAGTTTGATAGGGGAGACGAGGGCGCCTCTCTGAGACAGGATCAGTGACCTTACTCACCCTGGACGTGGCTGTGGGCAGTTTGATAGGGGAGACGAGGGCGCCTCTCTGAGACAGGATCAGTGACCTTACTTACCCTGGACGTGGCTGTGGGCAGTTTGATAGGGGAGACGAGGGCGCCTCTCTGAGACAGGATCAGTGACCTTACTTACCCTGGACGTGGCTGTGGGCAGTTTGATAGGGGAGACGAGGGCGCCTCTCTCAGACAGGATCAGTGACGTTACTTACCCTGGACGTGGCTGTGGGCAGTTTGATAGGGGAGACGAGGGCGCCTCTCTGGGACAGGATCAGTGACCTTACTTACCCTGGACATGGCTGTGGGCAGTTTGATAGGGGAGGCGAGGGCGCCTCTCTGAGACAGGATCAGTGACCTTACTTACCCTGGACGTGGCTGTGGGCAGTTTGATAGGGGAGACGAGGGCGCCTCTCTGAGACAGGATCACTGACCTTACTTACCCTGGACGTGGCTGTGGGCAGTTTGATAGGGGAGACGAGGGCGCCTCTCTGAGACAGGATCAGTGACCTTACTTACCCTGGACGTGGCTGTGGGCAGTTTGATAGGGGAGACGAGGGCGCCTCTCTGAGACAGGATCACTGACCTTACTTACCCTGGACGTGGCTGTGGGCAGTTTGATAGGGGAGACGAGGGCGCCTCTCTGAGACAGGATCACTGACCTTACTTACCCTGGACGTGGCTGTGGGCAGTTTGATAGGGGAGACGAGGGCGCCTCTCTGAGACAGGATCAGTGACCTTACTTACCCTGGACGTGGCTGTGGGCAGTTTAATAGGGGAGACGAGGGCGCCTCTCTGAGACAGGATCAGTGACCTTACTTACCCTGGACGTGGCTGTGGGCAGTTTGATAGGGGAGACGAGGGCGCCTCTCTGAGACAGGATCAGTGACCTTACTTACCCTGGACGTGGCTGTGGGCAGTTTGATAGGGGAGACGAGGGCGCCTCTCTGAGACAGGATCAGTGACCTTACTTACCCTGGACGTGGCTGTGGGCAGTTTGATAGGGGAGACGAGGGCGCCTCTCTGAGACAGGATCAGTGACCTTACTTACCCTGGACGTGGCTGTGGGCAGTTTGATAGGGGAGACGAGGGCGCCTCTCTGAGACAGGATCAGTGACCTTACTTACCCTGGACGTGGCTGTGGGCAGTTTGATAGGGGAGACGAGGGCGCCTCTCTGAGACAGGATCAGTGACCTTACTTACCCTGAACGTGGCTGTGGGCAGTTTGATAGGGGAGACGAGGGCGCCTCTCTGAGACAGGATCAGTGACCTTACTTACCCTGGACGTGGCTGTGGGCAGTTTGATAGGGGAGACGAGGGCGCCTCTCTGAGACAGGATCAGTGACTTTACTTACCCTGGACGTGGCTGTGGGCAGTTTGATAGAGGAGACGAGGGCGCCTCTGTGCAGCAGCTGAAGGGCCTCGTCACAGTGTGTCTGCATCATGGTGTGAAGACGAGTCGTGATCTGAGCCCTGGAATCACAGACACAAACACAACTTCTCAGACCAAACAACAACACGTAGTGAACCCACTACATAGAGTCAGGGTGTAGGCGGCCAAACCGCGGCTCTTGCTGCTATTGAAGCTTTAATGGAATATAATGGATTGAACGCAATGTATGATTTCATGTGTTTGAATTGATGTTTGCACAACGATGCAATAACCGACAGGCTATCTGCTAATTTACAGCGTACCTTTAATATCACAAGTATCGTTTTCACATAGAACATATATAGTTAAGCGAGTGCCAATTATTAGCGAAGAATGTTATGTACATTCCTTACCATGCACGTTTGCATCGCATGGGCTTACACAAACTAATACCTACGTTTCTTACGACGCCAAAACACGCCAATTTCAAGGTTTGATCACTGGTCTAACAATTTTTTAGCGAGCAAGTTGTCCTTACTGTTGAACGGCAATCAACTTTTTGTAGGAGGCAAGCTCCTCCAGCTGCCGCGCCTGCTCATCTAATCTGAAATCAAAACAAATACGTATTGGGCGTAGAACAGGACTCGAGAAGGACACAGGGAAGGTCTCCAGCGCACCAGAGTGATTTCCCTTGGATAGTTTGGTGTTTCCGGACACCTTTGTGTACACATGGATAAAGCTGCATCAAGGAGCATCCTGGGACAGTGAGACAAGCAAGCATCAAATTAAATTTTAATTTAGGATTAAAACATGTGTGTTTTGATATATAATTATCATATATCAATAAGTGTGCGGTGTGACTCCGTTCGGGTCATAGAGAGCGGCGATCTTTCCTCAATATACGGCATGTCCGCGGCCTACCTGTCTTGGGTCATAGAGAGCGGCGATCTTTCCTCAATATACGGCATGTCCGCGGCCTACCTGTCTTGGGTCATAGAGAGCGGCCATCTTTCCTCAATATACGGCATGTCCGCGGCCTACCTGTCTTGGGTCATAGAGAGCGGCCATCTTTCCTCAATATACGGCATGTCTGCGGCCGACCTGTCTTGGGTCATAGAGAGCGGCGATCTTTCCTCAATATACGGCATGTCCGCGGCCTACCTGTCTTGGGTCATAGAGAGCGGCGATCTTTCCTCAATATACGGCATGTCGGCGGCCTACCTGTCTTGGGTCATAGAGAGCGGCCATCTTTCCTCAATATACGGCATGTCTGCGGCCTGCCTGTCTTGGGTCATAGAGAGCGGCGATCTTTCCTCAATATACGGCATGTCCGCGGCCTACCTGTCTTGGGTCATAGAGAGCGGCGATCTTTCCTCAATATACGGCATGTCCGCGGCCTACCTGTCTTGGGTCATAGAGAGCGGCGATCTCTCCTCAATATACGGCATGTCCGCGGCCTACCTGTCTTGGGTCATAGAGAGCGGCGATCTTTCCTCAATATACGGCATGTCCGCGGCCTACCTGTCTTGGGTCATAGAGAGCGGCGATCTCTCCTCAATATACGGCATGTCTGCGGCCTACCTGTCTTGGGTCATAGAGAGCGGCGATCTTTCCTCAATATACGGCATGTCCGCGGCCTACCTGTCTTGGGTCATAGAGAGCGGCGATCTTTCCTCAATATACGGCATGTCCGCGGCCTACCTGTCTTGGGTCATAGAGAGCGGCGATCTTTCCTCAATATACGGCATGTCCGCGGCCTACCTGTCTTGGGTCATAGAGAGCGGCGATCTTTCCTCAATATACGGCATGTCCGCGGCCTACCTGTCTTGGGTCATAGAGAGCGGCGATCTTTCCTCAATATACGGCATGTCCGCGGCCTACCTGTCTTGGGTCATAGAGAGCGGCGATCTTTCCTCAATATACGGCATGTCGGCGGCCTACCTGTCTTGGGTCATAGAGAGCGGCGATCTTTCCTCAATATACGGCATGTCCGCGGCCTACCTGTCTTGGGTCATAGAGAGCGGCGATCTTTCCTCAATATACGGCATGTCCGCGGCCTACCTGTCTTGGGTCATAGAGAGCGGCGATCTTTCCTCAATATACGGCATGTCCGCGGCCTACCTGTCTTGGGTCATAGAGAGCGGCGATCTTTCCTCAATATACGGCATGTCGGCGGCCTACCTGTCTTGGGTCATAGAGAGCGGCGATCTCTCCTCAATATACGGCATGTCCGCGGCCTACCTGTCTTCGTACTCCTGGGTCTGCTTCCTCACGGCTTCCTGCCGCAGCTGCAGCTGCGCCTGGTAGCTCTGCAGCTGTAGTCGCAGCTCGCGAGAGTGCTTCTCGTTGAGCTCAAGAAGCTGTCTGTGATGGGCCTCGGCCAACTCTCGCTCACGTCCCGCGTGACTACTCTGAGCTTCTTCCAACTTCTCGCGCACCTGCGGCAAATCCATACGGTACCAGATTAGGCGTCATTTCCATTAAGTTCCTTCCTTGGTTGAGCGTGTGTATCACCCAAATCAGTCGTTGGTTTTGGGGGGTTGACGAAAATTGTCTTAAACGTCTACTTCTTTACAAGTGGACGCGATGCGTGGGGTCATTTACAAAGGGGAGTCAATTTTGCCACAACAAATTCCAGCTCAGCAACTGAGCTAGAGAGGTTCCCATAGGTTAATCCGATCCATGGAGTAACTATTTTCTTTCTCCCTCTTGTTCAGTTCATTCATTTCCCATAACTTTCAATTATTAAATATTCTTTGTGTAACTATGTAAATACAATCTGTGTAACCTTTCTGTCCATCGCAGCCTCATGCTCTGCTTCCAGTATCCGTTGGTTGCTCTCCATCTTTGCCTCCAGCAGGCCCAACTGTACCTTAGTGCTCTCCTGTCAACGACAAACATAGCCCGGTCAATGTAAAACACGGAACACAGACAGGCTGTCCGCGAAAACCCCCCGAGAATGGTTGGCACTTGCGACACTGTAACTTGTGACACCGCTACAATGGGTTGAGCACGGCACAGGATGGATCTCGTAACTTGGAGCTCTGCTGTAATACAATGATATGTCCTACTGGAGGCACACGGCGTCACTCGCCACCTGCCGTATGTGACGTAACAGGATCTCGGAACCAGGCCAGACTGGTAGCAACGCGTGACCTGTCCATCTGAAGCCGATGGCGCTACCACTGGACCGCGGAAGCTCCTCGGGATATCGCGAAGGGCGGGGGGTCGTACGAGCTGGTAACACTATATATAACATGCTAATGGAACGACTGGTCCTCAGTGTACCTTGGAGCAACCTAATCAAGCGTGGCGTATTCCTATGAAGGGGACGAACAAGAGCACAGCGGTCGCTACCTTTTCGCGGTTGGCGGTGTCCAGGTCAATCTCCAGTCCTTGTATAGCGGCCCGAGCCTCGTTCGCCACTTGCTGTAAATCCAAGATGGCGGCGGCCTGAGCGTCACACTTGATCTGCGAGGACGAGCCAAGAAAATTAAGAAATTCTCTCCGCGAGAAATATTACTTATTATACCTGACGACGTGCACCTTGTGACCCTGTGTGCACAAGAATGGCCTGAAACACAAATCCATCATCATCGTCGTCATTGCAACACGGCGGCGGCCCTCAGTACATGTTTTCTGAAGAACAAAATCAGACTTAATCGCGGTTACATCGCTAATCGCTGAATATCAGTCAGGTTTTGACGACTGGATTTCTCTATTAAACAGAAACAGATCGCTAAAGTTCAGCGAAGTACAAATCATAAAACATGTACCTTTGTGTTGAAAACACTCCATGTTTCTAGTCAGATCTAATGACAGTCAGACCGCTTTTTGTAACCTGTATACAATCCCCGCCCTGAGGAGTACATTGGAGCCCCCCATACATACACACGCATGTAGATACGGCTTGGTACAGGCTGACGTAGGACTCCGTACGTTGGTGGGTTGGTTGGTTGGTTGGTCCATGTAGAACGCTTTAACCTCAGTAGGCCATATAGCGACAATGGGAAGGGTCAAGGCAGAGAGGAGCCATGTCTCCGAGAGTAACCCTACTCTTTGCGAAGAAATTGCACAGGTGCAGTTCGAACCAGGCACCGGTGGCTGGGGCGGGCCGAGCAGGGCACCCTCGACATTAGTCGAACGCGCTACCCACCAGGCCACGGACAATAGCCTGTGAATCCTTGGCACTGGGGACAAAGTGGGCTTTTCTACTTTAGGTCAGACTTGCCTTGTATTCGTTCACATTTTGTCGATGATCTGACGCCATATCATCCATTTTCTTAGAGTACAGTTTCTCATTTTCCGACGCAAACCTGCGCTCCTGAAAAGTATGAAAAGGAACAGAACGAATCAAACTCCACATAATAATTACCACCATTCCGACGAAAAACACTTCTGTCAAAAAGTCTTATAGCCTTAAATTTTTGTTTTTTTCTGCGGGTAACGTGTATCATATTGAAATTGTGGGCCAATTGCCATTTTGAGAAACATATCCATTTCGCACCTGTAATCAGTATACAGGTGATCCCCTACCTCGACCAGCCGCTGCTGACTCTGCTCTAGGAGGTCCTCTACCTCTCGCCTTCCTTCCTGAGCCTCGCTCTTCTCAGACTCCAGCTTACGGAGCCGGTTCCTCAGTAACTCCAACTCCTCCACCAGCCCCGCCCGCTCCTCGGCGTAGTCTTCATGCTGATCAACAACATGTGGTAGATAGCCAAGCATCAACACAGGAACGCAGGGTTGTAACAGACACTATCATTCCCACAAAACTAAGCATAAAATGAGGTTGTCGATAAAAGAATGACAATCCTTCATTTCTGTAAACTGTTCATATTTATTATAAATGGCGGGAAATATCTATATAAAAAGCTTTAACGATTAGAAGTGTCTCATTTACTGTAGCACCGTGGCTGACAGGGCGATAAAAGGGGGAACTGAATGCGCATGTGTCGGTTGTACCTGAACACGTGGGTGACCAGGGCGATAATTGGTGCCATTGAAGGCACTGTGTTTCCCGTTAGTACCTGTCTCACTCTTATCTCCTCGGTTTGTCGCCACTGTGTCTGAGCCGTCGCCAGCTGGTTCACGGCCTCCGTCAGCTCACCCTCAAACTGATTCAACAGCTGGCCAGACAATACAACAAAGCACATTATGAATCCATATATATCAACCATTATGTTGTATAGCTTGACATACTCCATAGGGAAGAGAAGGTGCGATTCCGAAGAATATGCTGATAGCATTAAGATGGCTTGGATGAAGAGCAAACAGTCCGACAGAATTAAAACTTCTTCTTTCTATTTTTATGCTGTAACATCGTGGAAATCACCTCTTGTTGCCGCCGTTCCTTAACCTTGAGGCTGTCTACCTCGGATGTCAATGTCTGGACGGCTTTCTTTCCATCGATGTCCTTCTTCTTCCAGCCTTCCACCAGTTTGTATAAAGTCTACAAGAGCAACATGTCTGATAGATATCTCTCGGCCCGGCCCTCCGTGGACCCCCTCCTGGGACCTATAGGCCTGCATGACGGGGACCAATGGTCACCAACCAACTCAGAAACGCCCCAACAAACGGAGTTGTAACACCGACCTCTCACATTTCCCGCCGCGTTCTGAGCTAAACGCCAAACTACCGACATCCAGAGGCACTTTCTGGTGTATTCCTATCCCGCCGTACAACTGGTCGGGCTGTATGAGATCCCGTTTCGTATGAGATATGATCACGTGACTTCTGGTACGAGTTTTAACGTGATGTTAAGAAATTTCGGAGGGAAACCAACCTGCTTTCTTTGTATAATAAAGTTAACTTTGATTTTTTACGGTAAGAAGGTCATTTCAGATATGTGATGAGAGATATTTAGTGCCATGTAATACTACAGGAAAGGCTTTATTTACCTTGTCTAGGTGTTGAATCATAAGATTTTTCTTTCTGTCGGTAGACACGGCTACAGCCAGCTGCTGTTGTAACTCTAACACCTGAAGCAATCAGAATAATTGCACACTTACGTTATTGGGGGAATCCGGTGTACATTGTACAAAATTATTAGCCAACTTGAAAAAGCAAAACAGTTTTGAATTACCATGCGAAACAAAAGTACCTATCCAAATTCAACATGGGTTAGCCAAGGCAATAGAGGAACTCATATAATCGATCTCGGATAGACTCGTTTGCGTTTTTAAAACATTCGTAAAAATTGCTTGAGCACTAACTCTATAACCCCACATGGCCCCAAAGAGGATGTTTGCCGGTTTCTGATGACAGTGACTAAAGCCAGTTATAAGAACTAAATTTATCTTTATGGTAACAAATGTCGCGTGGCAATGTGACTAATGGTGTAACGACATGCATGCCTGTGTTAGGAAAAGCACAAAGAGAATGACTGAAACCGTTCAGTACAGTCCACGCCATTACCAATCTTATCTCACTGCGCTTTACATATTTCTATCATTGATCGCGTGACAACAAATACATGGAGGTTTCGTGTAGGCGCCATCACAGCAAAGCGACATACCTTTGTCTGGAGTTCCTGGATGGTCGACTTGCAATGCTGAAAATAATGAGAATGATCTGGTAAAAGTCTTTACAATGATCGAGCCAACGATATAGATATGTCAACAACGCGACAGGTGAATATGCTCCGAGCAAACCTTGTACAGAAATAATACCCAATTTCCATCTCCGCAAAGCGTAGAGAGTTACCCGCGGGCAACATGGCTTAGTTTCCTATTTGCAAGCACAAATCTCCTTTGGTCAACTTTTCTCCCACCAAATAGCACTTTTGACTGAACACGATAACTCAGTTGTTTCGTTTAGAATATGTCTTACCATTCGCTTCAACTGCTCCTTTTCTAGCGCTTCACGCAAGGACGTAATCTCGTGCAGTTGACCCGTAATATCGCCCAAGTCGCTTGACATGCCTCCCGCGGCGCCACCTAGGAGCAGCTTGGATGAGAGACTCAACGCGTCCTCGAATTCTGGATCCAGTTCATTGAGAGTGTCAGACCTGGCGGCAAACAGGAACAACAAATAGATGTCTTAGGCCAGCCTTGTCCACACATGGGCTGAACAGGGACCAACGACCTTTCTGGGTTTATGAGACGTATGATATGTGAAACAATAACAATATTCCGATTAAGATTCTTTTTGTGTCGTGTCCTAAAGTTATCAGAGAGTTCTGAATAAAGGTGTACGTACCCGTCCCACATGTCCAAGAGTTCTTGGTGTCCGCCGGAGCCATCAGTGACACCGGCATCTGCAACAGTTACAACGTTAGACTAATAAAACGAAAAGAAAATTACTGGACTTAGTTCATTCGAAATTGGTATGCATAAGATGACTAGTTGCCCAACGTAGCGTCTCCTATACAAACATTGTCGTAAATTGCGGAAGCCAATCTCCAAACACGGCCAATACATTGATTTAGTCTGCCTACCGGACTGATCGGACCTCATCATATCGTGAAGCCAATCTCCAAACACGGTCAATACATTGACTTGGTCTGCCTACCGGACTGATCGGACCTCATCATATGGTGAAGACGTCCGCGAAGTTTCTCAATTCTGGCCAGATCCACATCGCCTGACGGTCTCCCGTCCTGAATTTATATGTATAGACAGATATTTATAGACAGATATACATATTCTATATCTCTGCACACTTCTTTTCTTGCAATATAACTTAAAGGTGTTAATTATGAAAAGAGACTTATAAACATTGTGTGTATGTATCTTTCCCGATCATCTACTCTCTACCGACCACACTGTGATTGCTATTGAATGTTATTGGTGATATTACTATAAAATAAAGAAGACCTCCTTCTCCACCAGTACACAGTATAACGTACGACACGGTATAACGTATAACGACACGGTATAACGACACAGTATTGCGTATAACGACACGGTATTGCGTGTAACGACACGCCCAGTTCTGACCCCGCGTGCTGTGCACAAACAAGCACACAAAATATGTTACTTCCATTGATTCCAGTTTTGATAAATTGTACATCACATATTATTATGTATTCACTCACCGATTTGGATGTGAAATGGTAGGCGTAACTACCAGCTGGAGACCTCTCTAGCGATGGCATTGTATTGTGAGACCTCTCCGCCATGCCAGGGGCATTACTGATGGGGCTGAGGTCCACACTCTGGTCCCACCCAGTGGCCGCCACAGAGCTGTTGTGTTGGGGGCCAGAGGGGATACGCTGTCTGCTCGCAGGCCCCTCGCGGGCATCTCTTCCCACGTTGGCTTGACCATTGGTAACGCGAGGCTGGGTGTTGCCAGAACGAGGCTGAATGGCGCCAGAACGAGGCCCGCCGCGGGCATTCCCAGCGGGCCCCTGTCTTTCCGAGGCGCCCGCTGGCTGAAAGTCAAAGTCACCCGTTAGGTTTTGTTGCGGACCGGCGACCCCGACACCCACGCCGTCTCTGAGGGGACGAATACCGGGTGAACTATTATAGAAAGGTTGCTGGACGACAACCCCAGAACCCATGTGTTGGGAAGTGGCCAATCTCGTTGTGGGGCCCGTTTGCGAGACCCCGTAGGTAGACGTGGACGGTGACGTCATGAAGCCATAGCTGCCGCCCGAGACTAATGCAGACTGGGTCCCCCCCGCACCCCCGAATTCCACGTCGGTCTCGCCGATAGGGCGTGGCCGCAGAAACTCGTCGTCCTGGTCCAGCTCCAGGGCCTCAATCACCTGCAGGGAACTGCGGCCAAAGCGGTTCACGCCCGTCGACACCGGGGGAGGCAGTGACGAGTTACCGCCAGAAGGCGCCACACGACGAGGGGTCAAATCCTCATCGTCCATAGCTGGACGTCCGGGCTCAAGGCGACTGGAGCCGCCGGAAGCCTTCTTCACGGCCGGCCGGTGGGTTTTGCCGCGGCCCAGACTCAGAGGGACCGATTTGCCCTTGACGGCTACCGTAGACGCGCCGTGAGCTCGTCGCGTTTTAGGGATCACCCCGCTGGGCGCCACCTTGCGGGCAATGCGCCCAGATGTGACCTTTGACCTCGCAGTTTGAGCACCGTTTAGATTTCTCGTCGGTTCAGCGGCGGCATTTCCGGGGAGAGTGCGCAACTGATCCGGTCCATTGCCGGGAGCTGCGGCCTGCCAGTCCCATGGGTCCTGCAACTGGGAACCTTGCGGCGGCACGGTAGCAACGGCCAGACCGCTACCGGACATCCTGACAGCGGGACCCCGGCCCCGCGGATCCAGGCCGCCGCCCCCTGCCGCCATCCCAGACCTCTGCGGATTCACCACATCACTCCTGGCTTGTCTCCTGTCGAACGACGGAGCCGGAACGACGTCCGCCGAGGCCAGGACTCCCTGTGGCTGGAGCCTGGGAGCCACAGCGTGTCCCCCGGGGGGTTGCCGATGAGCCACGTGGTGGGGAGGGACGCTGACCTCGGCCTCGTTGCTGTTATTAGTATTATACCCAGTCTGATCCGCTTCCGGTTGCAGGACTGCATCCTGGTCAGCCTCCGTGCTCTCCTGGTACTCGCGGTCAGGATCGTCTTCATCGGATCCGGAATCGGCCTCGCCGTCGTTACCTTCGGGACTGTCACTCTCTATCGGCGCGGCGCCCTGATCGGCGTACCCTCTAGCGGCCCCGTTGTGAAGGACAACTTGCTGTTCTTCTTCCACTGCGTCTGACTCCTCTGGATCGTCGTCCGGCTCTTGTCGATAGGCGGCGACGGGCTGTGCGGAACCCCCTGAAGCTTCCGCTCGCGCGCTCAGCTCACCCTCACTCTGGTCATCCTCGGCATCCCCCTCTTGCCCCTCACCCACCCTCGCACCCGCGCCGTCACCGACCTGGCCTTGGCGAGGTCCACTTTGATCTGGTGAGGCACCGTCCCCAAGAACTAACGACTCGGCAGTCTCCACTTCAGCATCTTCGTTGTTAACTTCTCTGAGACGTTGCCTTACAGCAATATCAGGTGTGTCTTGGTCAGACGTATCACCCGTTGGAGTATCCTCACCTCCCTTAGTATCCTCAGCTGGGACGTTAATAAGGGAATCTGCTGAGTCACCCAGGGCAGTATCGTGCGATGCAGTCACTGACATTGTTGGCTTGACATCACTACCAGATGTTGGGTTATCACTGCTACCAGCTGCGCCTTGAAGAAGATTTTCACTTTGGTTGTTGACACTTTCTTTATTATAGTCTGTGCCAAGGAGGTCACTATTCACTCCTGTCCCAAGCACAGACTCTGCGGAATGTGGCTGCATCATCTGACCAGCTGTCTCAATGGCTGACTGATCAACATCTGCTGAAGCTGGATTTGTTGCTCCAGCACTATCAGATGGGGTTTCACTAATTAGTGGGGGACCCCCAGGAATACTGGCTGATGCCATTGTAATTAATCTTTGCTTGTGTTATTGATGCAATTATATCATTTCATTTCTGCAATGAATAAGAAAGAAATATGAAGTTTATTACAGTAATAATTACAAATTTATCGCCTGATAAGGTAGATAAGTTTATCCAGTAAACTGCCTTATTCCTTAAGATAATTCAATTACCTATTGATGTCAAAATAAAAGATCTGAACTTTTACAATTATACAAAAGAACTCTTCAAGAATGGGCCCAAACAGGCCAATTTCTTATTTATCTTCACTGACTGAATCAGTGACAGTGATTAAAAAAAGGAGTGCTATAGCCTATAATGTACGAAACATGTTGTCCTACGCAATCATACTGCAAGGTCTGCGGCAACTGCATCAGAATAAACAATAACTATGTCTTTTAAATTAATCTTACAAGATAATTGTCTATTAAAAGACGTGAACAGGTGAAATCTACAAGAAACGAAACTAACGAGCACAACAAGATTCCAACAATGTAGAGGTAACCGTAATATATATGCCGAGTGACCGTTGAGAATTCCTGCCAGCATTTCAAATCAATGTGGATATATACAGATAAATAGCAATACTCCTTATAAATACAGGTCTATTACCGCATCGATCAAATTGGAGTAGTTTAGCCCAACATACTGGCTAAAGTATGCAAATATACTTGCCTATGGTACAGTTACTTATATTTTGTAAATTGTTTGACTTAATTAAGCTAGTGTAAAAGATACTCAGTCATTTTGACGGGTACTGGTGCCTTGTTTTGGGCAAGTCGTATATATAAAAGCATATATTATGAGGATATAGCCAAGACAATTGAGTTAAATGGAAAATCCAACGATAAAATTTGCGCCATTGCATGAAGAATATAAAAATAATCAGAAATGGAAATGCGGAAATGTCTCCTTTCGAATAAAACGAAATAAAATACTGAAATATATTTTCTTAAAAATAATTCTTCGACTTTTAGGATAAATAATCCACTAACGTGATAATGAGGTCAAATATATTGATCTAGTTTTAACTTAAGGACTAAAAATTGTACAACATGCATTGATTACCAACAGGTACATTAATTTATTTGCACAGGGTATGAGACAAGCACAGCAAACGAGCGTCTAACTACAAGCAGAGTGCGTACTTTGGAATTTGCCACGAAGTCCACCAGAGGGCGTACTTCTTGGAATATTTTTATTTTGATCGGTGTCGTGTCTGGAAAAGTGGTGTGATATACCCATATAAACAGTGATAAAGTAGGTATGTTCGCCGTCCAAAATTCTAACTCGTTCCATATGGCCATAATGTTAACAATTGTTAACAAAATTGGGTGTCTAATAACTTAATACCTGCTTACCAGATATTATGTTTTGACCATGTTGACATGTTTGCAAATCGGCCCTTGCAAATTGAAAAAAAAATTGTTGGCTTTGCCATTGGGTCAAACAACGTTATGCATTTGACTTTAATTGGCATCGGGATCCGTATGTCTATTGCCGTCCGTAGCCATATTTCTATGTGCATATTGATTCACCTTGATCTACAGCTTGTCTGGCAGTAACGGATCACAGGCAGTAGCGGATCACTTCGCTGTTCATGTTGAATCGTTTCTATTAAAAGCCACTAAATGTAATAAATTAGAACTTATTTCAAAGATGATTACCCACTGACTTGAAATAAGTCCAAAAACGCGAGGTTGTACCAATGTTTACATTCATTTTTACCACAAATGCACTTCCGGTAGCGAGCTCCTTGCTAAGCGAGTTCTCGTGCGAAACAGCAACTTCTATTTCAACAGGCCATTCTTGCCAAAGTGAATACATCTGTACACAACTGAGGTATTTTTTTCATAGCTGTATATACCATGAACCTTCCTATAAATAATCAGATCCCTCCATAAAGCAGAATTGCTGTTGTCGTCCAAATTGCGTTAGCTGCTTTCTCGGCAGTAGCGGATCAATGACGCACGTCTTTGCCGCCAAGCTTTACCGCAAGCTTGACCGCCAGGTGGCATGGCATGAATCATTAGTCCCATATCAGTAGCGGTACGGCTCCAATAATATCAAAATATGCTATGATTATTTTACCAAACTATAAACTATGTGCCATATTAAATCGTCGACAACCTGATTTCGTATTTTTGAGACAGTCAATGCATTATGATACCTGTTTACTGTCCAAACAGGCCGCAAGATGGCGTGATCCGCTACTGCCTAAAGTGATCCGTTACTGCCTAATACAGTACCCTACAACATGGACCATTTTTAGACAGGTTGTTGCCGAAGAATGATCAAGTTCGCTACCTATGAAAAGAGCTTTTTGTGCTTTTTGAAAAGAATGAGCCTAAGATGATGCACCAGCTCCTCAGATAACATTCTCAATCACTCCTTAGACAAAAGTGATCTGCTACAGCCTGACAAGCTGTATGTGAAACAGAATGTTATAGGAATGGTCTGCCATGGTTTTGGCTGTTTGTTATGTGAGGCTAGTAAGCTTAGAGCCAAATGAGCGCCGAATGAATAAAGTCAAAGTCATAAATGCCATAGACTCACGTTTCGGCCCATATTTTCCACGAATTTGTCGCAATCACTCTGAAAATGTGAGAAAGCAACACCATGCAATTTTAATGATACCAAATTTATGTGTGTACTGCTAGGTTATCCTTTTTTAAGACACGAAAGATATTTTTCCATGCTGACACTCCATTGGCAGCAGACACTTTGTGGCAAATAGACTAAATCACAGACAATGAAAGGCTCTACAGTTGCCATGGCGTGCGTGGCTGGTGCAAATATAGAGCATGTATTGTTCAGAACTCATTCAGCGTCATGGCAACTATGTCATCTTATGTCATATGCTTTAGTATGTTTACGAAACTGTGTTTGCTGCCAATGGAGTGTCAGCATGGACAAATATTGGTTGTGTCTTAAAAAAGGATAACCGTGCAGTACACACGTAAGTTTGGTATCATTAAAATTGCACAGTGTTGCTTTCTCACATCAGTGAATTTCGGAGCAATCGCAGCAAATTCATGGAAAATATGGGCCGAAATGTGAGTCTACAGCATTTATGACTTTGACTTTAGTCAGTTTACGCCCATTTTGAGCTCTGGACAATTTGACTGCCAGTTGGGCTGGGGGGTGAAGTTTAGAAATTGCACATGGTGTGAAGGGTTTGCTGGTCAATGTTTGAAGGGGTAGAGGTATGCCCTGAAGAGTGATTAAGTTAGCTGGTAGTTATCTTTAATCAGCTCAAATTATGTCTGTATGTCTGGTCAATGTTTGAAGGGGTAGAGGTATGCCCTGAAGAGTGATTGAGATAGCTGGTAGTTATCTTTACTCAGTTCAAATATGGTGGCTGGGGTGACCAATGGGAAAGGTTCGTCACTGGGCAGTGGTGTCAGCCACCTCAGCTCAGCAACATCAGCTCCAGTGGGGGGGTTAACAGGGTTGGGCATCCTAAGGACCGATGAGCTAGCTGCCTGTCTGGAGCAGCGAGACAGGGTCCCATTCCCCAGCTACATACTAGGCCTATACTTCCCATCCTGTCACACTTAGTCTGTTGTGTTCAGGTATTATTTGTATGTCCCGCTTCAATATAGCTTTGGGAAACAGTGAAACAGAGTGGGTCTCCTGTGGCTAACTTCAATACTGATACTCTCTGAGCCAGGTCATCCAGGTCCATGGAGTGGGGGGGGGGGGGGGGGCTGATATGACTTGTGGCACCGGGTAATTCACTGATGTAGTTTTGATCTGCTGATCTACAGTTATGATGGAATAATGTTAAAAACAGAGGCATGTATTGATAGAGTACCTGTTCATTGCTATAACACTGCATTTTCTGGGCAATATGATGTATCCAAAGTGAATATTAGAGCCTTTTTCCACCTATCCAAATGATTTTGTGTGGATCTAGCCACTATGACACTGCACAAATCTCACTGTGGCGTGACCTGACTGTATATACCACTGTTTTTAACATTGCCCCGCCATAAACCATAGATTGGAATTAGGACAGCAGATCAGAATTACATCAGTAAATTACCCTAAAGCAGGATTTGGCCCTGATTAGCTTAGCTCTGGTACATGCCTCTCCCAGACAACACCCATAAATGGACCAAGAGGGAATAGAGCCATGCCATTCACCAGATTTAGATTAAAAATCATGGACCGGTAGCTCAAGTTCCCAGTCCTAACCAAATAAATATGCAGTGCCTACCTGTCCATGTGCTGCACTAGGTTCCTGAGGCTTTTGAGGAATTTCGCGGGACAGTCATTTCTTTGGTCATTAATGTGCTTTCTTGTAGCTTCGCTTTCAATGCTCTGCCATTTCGCCAGAACAAACTTATTGTGTTGTGTTGTTTGTTGACTTCCGCATTATAGGGGCTCTACAGACCCTATAGGCCCACAAGCACATGTGGCAGCTAGAAGCTTCAGGCACTGGGTATTAGCTGACAGACAGAGCTGGGCCCAGTAACCATACAGTATGAGTTTTCAACTAGTTTTTCACTGACCCAAAGTCATAAAAGTTAGTTCTTAATTAGTTTTTAACTGGTAATGCACTTGCTTAGAAAATGAAGAGTTGCACATCGGTTTGAAAAGTAGCTGTAGCATTAGTTTTCAGTTATAAATTAATTAGAAACTAGTTGAAAACTAGGTTTCTTTTTAGTGGGAGTTAGTTGTATATTCAGGATGCTTTAACCAATTTTCCTTTTAGTGGGGGAAGTCTTCTTCCAATTCGTATATTAAATGCACTTTTTAGGCAATACTGTGTAGCATACATATTTGACAAATATTGTATAGCTTCATGAAAAGAATAAACAAATATAATTTCACTTATATATAATATTTAAATATTATTTTTATATCTATTATTATTATATCACTTGCATGAAATATTGCAACGTTTCTCATGGCAAAATTTGCTGTTCTAAGCTGTTAAGTTTACCTTAGTGTCTGCATGGTACATAACAGTAGCATATGATACCATATTGTTAGAGTTACATGTTTCTTGTTTAATATCTATTCAAGTGATTGTTTGCACAACTATTCATATGCAGTTCTAATGAAGATCAATCAATTTTCTTTATGTTTTAGTAGTCTAATCAGGTAAAAAAGCTCTGGATTCAGGTCACATTAAAAAGGTTATCTTGATATCAAACTTGAATCAAAAGAATTGACAATTGGATCAAAAGTAAATGCTCCTTTATAATTTATAAGATATGCAGCCCAAAGTTATACTTACATAATATATGTCAAGTCAGTATCAAGATTATTTTTTAGGTTAGGGGCTTGATTTTAGGAATAGTCTGATGGAGTTCTGTTAGCTTTAGGCAGATTTGTGATATTTCATTTTTATTAAATTTCCTTGTCTAGGACCTGTTATCCCCAAACTGCACAATAAATGCTTGGCTGTAAAGTGAAGTAAATGGAATCTCATGATCAAAATTGTAGGTGTAACTATAAGATGTAGGCCTATGCATAATCTCATAACGAAGTAAATCCTGGTGTAGTTCTGACATTAAAATTACTTGGTGGTGGTTTTGATGTACGTCAGAGCTAATCCTGGTGTAACAATGGGACGTTGTCGGGCATAATTCACACCTCGCCCACCGCCGCGACGCATCGTCCCAAAAAACTGGTGGTCTATGAGATATATGCTAATGTTGCTAAATATATTTATGTGTATATTGTCTTAATTATTTTGTGGGTTTCTTTCATTTTTAGGTGTCGCTCGGAAGGAGACAACTTGGGGGCATCACGGATGTTCAAGACTGAAGTTTCCATGAATATTTAGACTGTGTGGCAAACACATCTGTCACCATGTTGGACTGGACCTATTCTGGAGTGAATCACTCCTTACCTGGCAATGGTGGGGAGGAATGTGTGGCTTTTATCCCGCCAATGCAGAAGATTCTTGAGACAACGCTTTACACATGTCTTGGTTTGATAGAGGCGTACATAGCATATCCGCACTTGAAACTTCCGGACGATAAAACTATAGCAAGCGGAAACGAACCTTTAGGAAAAAGAGTGTTGCTCTTCTTGATGACTCTGACATTTGGCATTGAGTTAGGATTCAAGCTGGCAACTGGGCAACTGATCTGGATTTTAAACCCATGTCACATTGTCTCAATGATGCAGGTGAGATGACCTCCCAATCAGTTCTTCATTTTAATTGTTGTAACATTTTCTTTACATATTATACAACCATTGACATACCATAACTATTATGTTAAATTATTTGTAATATTACTATGAGAGTACCAGCATTACGCCCATTATACATCCATAACGATATTTATTACTGTATCCAGCTGCTATCCTCTGATACACGCTTATGAAATTCATTTGATTACCAGTAATTGAAATGACAAAGTAATGTGTATATTCTGTCTTGTCTGCAACAGATTTTCTTGCTTGTGGCACCGCCAAGCAAGACAACTCTAGTCATCTTCCGTGTCCATGTGCATTGTCTGAGCGGGGCGGTGATAGCAATCCTCTTCCCTGTCATCAACACTCGCTTGGTGAGTTAATTCCTTCAGCGTCTCCTGTTCAGCTCTCCAGAACCACGTGATCGAGACCATGTGCCCTGTTAGAGCCCACGAGATGTATTATTGTAGTAAATGGTAGGCGTGAGTAATACGTGAGCTATGCTGGTTCGCCATAACATGGAAGAACGACTCCTGGTCCTAGAGTAGAGGTGTCGAAGGGGTTTCAAATACTGTTACTTGTACCACTGAGATATGGGTTCACTGAGATAGCAAATATGTAATGACTAATTTATAGTAATCTTAATCGAGGCTTTACCTGCCATGAACTATGGTGTCATCAAATATGTAGAAGGACCGCTGGATTAAAGGACAGAATTGGGGCGATGAGATCAGCCGTACACAGAGAACCTATCCCATATGTCATAAAGAGGGTTGGCGGGATGATAACATTTACATTGTTTGCTCTCTACTTTTGCAGTTGCCGTTTGAGACCGAAGTGTATTTCATTCAGCACTTCTTGATGCTAGTCATTCCTTATTACCTTATGAGACAGGGAGGTGAGTAGGGCGAAGGGTACAACTCCAAAGCATATTAGTCCTGTGCTTAAATGTGACAATAACTAATTTTGTTAATTACACCAATCACTTATAGATGTAACTAAAACACATGTATAACCGGCTTCTTGATGCAGAGTTTAACATACCTTCACAAGTATATATTGTATTATGAATGTGTATGAGTTTTATGCCATGCTTGGGAAGGCATAGGCTAAACCGGGTCCAGAAACATTCTGGTCTACAAAAAAACTGGAAACCCGAAATCACACCGGCTACCGGTACATTCAGATTGATGTGCTGTGGTAGTCACACCGGTCCGTCTCATTGTGGAGATTCTGTCGGACAGTAAAATGGGTAAGATTTTTTTTTTTTTAATAAGTCATGTATTTCGTCGGACAAGCGAAATAATAGGGTCCAAAGACCGACGTAAAATGCGCTTGTGTTCATTGTTTTGCTAACAATAATGGGATGGATACATGTGTATTTCACGCTTGTTTCACCTGTTTATTTCCTCCAGGAGCCTACACCCCGGAAGCGTTGGGCAACTTCTGGTGGGTGTTGATGACACTGGGCGTCCTCTTTGTATGGCACTGGACCGGACTCCAGGCTCTGGCCATCGTAAGTCTCCCCACACAATGGTAGTCTAGACCGGCCTCCAAGCTCTGACCATCGTAAGTCTCCCCACACAATGGTAGTCTAGACAGTGGCCATCGTAAGTCTCCCCACACAATGGTAGTCTAGACCGGCCTCCAAGCTCTGGCCATCGTAAGTCTCCCCACACAATGGTAGTCTAGACCGGCCTCCAGGCTCTGGCCATCGTAAGTCTCCCCACACAATGGTAGTCTAGACCGGCCTCCAAGCTCTGGCCATCGTAAGTCTCCCCACACAATGGTAGTCTAGACCGTGGCCATCGTAAGTCTCCCCACACAATGGTAGTCTAGACCGGCCTCCAAGCTCTGGCCATCGTAAGTCTCCCCACACAATGGTAGTCTAGACGGGCCTTCAGGCTCTGGCCATCGTAAGTCTCCCTACACAATGGTAGTCTAGACCGGCCTCCAGGCTCTGGCCATCGTAAGTCTCCCCACACAATGGTAGTCTAGACCGGCCTCCAGGCTCTGGCCATCGTTAGTCTCCCCACACAATGGTAGTCTAGACCGGCCTCCAGGCTCTGGCCATCGTAAGTCTCCCCACACAATGGTAGTCTAGACCGGCCTCCAGGCTCTGGCCATCGTAAGTCTCCCCACACAATGGTAGTCTAGACCGGCCTCCAGGCTCTGGCCATCGTAAGTCTCCCCACACAATGGTAGTCTAGACCGGCCTCCAGGCTCTGGCCATCGTAAGTCTCCCCACACAATGGTAGTCTAGACCGGCCTCCAGGCTCTGGCCATCGTAAGTCTCCCCACACAATGGTAGTCTAGACCGGCCTCCAGGCTCTGGCCATCGTAAGTCTCCCCACACAATGGTAGTCTAGACCGGCCTCCAGGCTCTGGCCATCGTAAGTCTCCCCACACAATGGTAGTCTAGACCGGCCTCCAGGCTCTGGCCATCGTAAGTCTCCCCACACAATGGTAGTCTAGACCGGCCTCCAGGCTCTGGCCATCGTAAGTCTCCCCACACAATGGTAGTCTAGACCGGCCTCCAGGCTCTGGCCATCGTAAGTCTCCCCACACAATGGTAGTCTAGACCGGCCTCCAGGCTCTGGCCATCGTAAGTCTCCCCACACAATGGTAGTCTAGACCGGCCTCCAGGCTCTGGCCATCGTAAGTCTTCCCACACAATGGTAGTCTAGACCGGCCTCCAGGCTCTGGCCATCGTAAGTCTCCCCACACAATGGTAGTCTAGACCGGCCTCCAGGCTCTGGCCATCGTAAGTCTCCCCACACAATGGTAGTCTAGACCGGCCTCCAGGCTCTGGCCATCGTAAGTCTCCCCACACAATGGTAGTCTAGACCGTGGCCATCGTAAGTCTCCCCACACAATGGTAGTCTAGACCGGCCTCCAAGCTCTGGCCATCGTAAGTCTCCCCACACAATGGTAGTCTAGACGGGCCTTCAGGCTCTGGCCATCGTAAGTCTCCCTACACAATGGTAGTCTAGACCGGCCTCCAGGCTCTGGCCATCGTAAGTCTCCCCACACAATGGTAGTCTAGACCGGCCTCCAGGCTCTGGCCATCGTAAGTCTCCCCACACAATGGTAGTCTAGACCGGCCTCCAGGCTCTGGCCATCGTAAGTCTCCCCACACAATGGTAGTCTAGACCGGCCTCCAGGCTCTGGCCATCGTAAGTCTCCCCACACAATGGTAGTCTAGACCGGCCTCCAGGCTCTGGCCATCGTAAGTCTCCCCACACAATGGTAGTCTAGACCGGCCTCCAGGCTCTGGCCATCGTAAGTCTCCCCACACAATGGTAGTCTAGACCGGCCTCCAGGCTCTGGCCATCGTAAGTCTCCCCACACAATGGTAGTCTAGACCGGCCTCCAGGCTCTGGCCATCGTAAGTCTCCCCACACAATGGTAGTCTAGACCGGCCTCCAGGCTCTGGCCATCGTAAGTCTCCCCACACAATGGTAGTCTAGACCGTGGCCATCGTAAGTCTCCCCACACAATGGTAGTCTAGACCGGCCTCCAAGCTCTGGCCATCGTAAGTCTCCCCACACAATGGTAGTCTAGACGGGCCTTCAGGCTCTGGCCATCGTAAGTCTCCCTACACAATGGTAGTCTAGACCGGCCTCCAGGCTCTGGCCATCGTAAGTCTCCCCACACAATGGTAGTCTAGACCGGCCTCCAGGCTCTGGCCATCGTAAGTCTCCCCACACAATGGTAGTCTAGACCGGCCTCCAGGCTCTGGCCATCGTAAGTCTCCCCACACAATGGTAGTCTAGACCGGCCTCCAGGCTCTGGCCATCGTAAGTCTCCCCACACAATGGTAGTCTAGACCGGCCTCCAGGCTCTGGCCATCGTAAGTCTCCCCACACAATGGTAGTCTAGACCGGCCTCCAGGCTCTGGCCATCGTAAGTCTCCCCACACAATGGTAGTCTAGACCGGCCTCCAGGCTCTGGCCATCGTAACTCTTCCCACACAATGGTAGTCTAGACCGGCCTCCAGGCTCTGGCCATCGTAAGTCTCCCCACACAATGGTAGTCTAGACCGGCCTCCAGGCTCTGGCCATCGTAAGTCTCCCCACACAATGGTAGTCTAGACCGGCCTCCAGGCTCTGGCCATCGTAAGTCTCCCCACACAATGGTAGTCTAGACCGGCCTCCAGGCTCTGGCCATCGTAAGTCTCCCCACACAATGGTAGTCTAGACCGGCCTCCAGGCTCTGGCCATCGTAAGTCTCCCCACACAATGGTAGTCTAGACCGGCCTCCAGGCTCTGGCCATCGTAAGTCTCCCCACACAATGGTAGTCTAGACCGGCCTCCAGGCTCTGGCCATCGTAAGTCTCCCCACACAATGGTAGTCTAGACCGGCCTCCAGGCTCTGGCCATCGTAAGTCTCCCCACACAATGGTAGTCTAGACCGGCCTCCAGGCTCTGGCCATCGTAAGTCTCCCCACACAATGGTAGTCTAGACGGGCCTCCAGGCTCTGGCCATCGTAAGTCTCCCCACACAATGGTAGTCTAGACCTGCCTCCAGGCTCTGACCATCGTAAGTCTCCCTACGCAATGGAATCTAGACCGGCCTCCAAGCTCTGGCCATCGAAAGTCTCCCCACACAATGGTAGTCTAGACGGGCCTCCAGGCTCTGGCCATCGTAAGTCTCCCCACACAATGGTAGTCTAGACCGGCCTCCAGGCTCTGGCCATCGTAAGTCTCCCCACACAATGGTAGTCTAGACCGGCCTCCAAGCTCTGGCCATCGTAAGTCTCCCCACACAATGGTAGTCTAGACCGGCCTCCAGGCTCTGGCCATCGTAAGTCTCCCCACACAATGGTAGTCTAGACCGGCCTCTAGGCTCTGGCCATCGTAAGTCTCCCCACACAATGGTAGTCTAGACCGGCCTCCAGGCTCTGGCCATCGTAAGTCTCCCCACACAATGGTAGTCTAGACCGGCCTCCAAGCTCTGGCCATCGTAAGTCTCCCCACACAATGGTAGTCTAGACCGGCCTCCAGGCTCTGGCCATCGTAAGTCTCCCCACACAATGGTAGTCTCGGTTACTCTGCCAGCCGCGAAGGCCGTACTAGAGACCGCAGTTTTCGGATATTTTCACAGGGCGTTTCTCCTACATTCATCATGATAATTTTTAAACCACGCATATTACAGACACCACAAGTGCAGCTATCATTAAACAGTTGGTGCCAAGCCAAAGAAGCTTAACTATTCTCCTGTGTTTACCCGCCTACGATCTCTTTGTAATGCTCCATGAGTGGGGGACTATTCTGGGTGTATTTCATACTTTCCTCGCTGCTCTTTAAGAGGGCGGAAATGGCGTCCTAGAGAAACACAAACCCACGTGCTTTCATACTGAGATTCTGATTATCCATTTTCATTGGCTTAAACGCAATCACAAACACTCAACCATGACTACAATACCCCTCCTCGATAAGATGACTTTTCAAAAAGCGCTCCTGTGCAATGTTACCAGTAATAAACCGACCGAACCTCAGTGTTGCCACTTTGATAAATGCGTTTTGGTGATTTCATAGAATAGAAGCCGTAACTTGTCAATGAATCACATGCGTATTTGTTTATCTTCAACTGACAACGCTAACTTTGAACTAAAGAAATCAAGTGGAACAAACACTTTAACTTGTCGGTCAATAGCACGTGTTCTAATTGTTTATTGTTGACTTTTATATAGCGACGTTAAATAACACTTTATCTTATCTTATGTTAACGCTAGCGCAGGACTTGACCCTTGACCCTATTTGCGCCATTGCTTACAGGTGAGCCAGGTGAACCTGAACAACATGATGTGTCCGGCCGTGTCGGACCCGTTCTACGGCCGCTGGTACCGCACCTGCGCGGCCACCCACCAGCACGTGGTCATCATGCTGCACGGCAAGGTCTACACGTGGATCGCCAGCCACTTCCTGCCCCGGTGGCTCGGCCAGCAGCGGTCCTCCGACGCCGCCACCGACCAGAGCGCCCCCCAGCGGTCGGCGGTGGGCGGCGCGGTGCTGGCCAGGTCCAACGGCAGCGCTGCCCAGAGTAACGGCCACGCGAAGGGGCAGTGAGACCCGATACTGGCACCCCCATGGTATGGTATGGCCTGGCTGCAAGATAGTGTCAACAGCAATGGTGTCGAATTCATGAGTGTTAAGATGACATATATATATATGTCCAATTGACGACAGATACGATTCCTTACTTTAGGTCGAATCGATACACGTGTGAATCTGGATTGTCACACTAGTCAGAGCGCCATTTTGTATTAAACGGCGACGGGGGATATTCTTCCCGTTTGGTAACTTTAGGGGAGGGGGGAGGGGGGAGGGGGCACTATACAGGTGTAGTTTGGAGTTTCACCGAAATCGATATGGTTTGTCGGGACCTGTACAGCCATACAGCTTGGCTCGAGTGCGAGATTTATCTCAGCACTAGGTTTACATACCTTACCTTACATTACCTTCAGGTGTTTACGCGAGGGGTAGGAGATTAAGAGATTGGTGCTGAGATAAAGCCATGGGGCACCAGAAATAATGGCATGTTCTCGTACAAACAACAGTACATTTCACACTGAGATATGCCAAATCAAGGTTGCTGTTTTTTCGATTATCTAGTCTTAGAGTGCGGGCTGGGGGTATCCTGGACCTAGTGTCACAATGGTCCACAGTACCCAGTGGCGAAGTACGATGTGGGTTTACCCCGGACCTCATGTCACAACGGGAGGATGTAGTTGTGGAAGTTGTGGAAGCGAATGTAGACATTCCTTAATGACTTTAGCATTGTTAATATTGACGAATAGTATTGTTAGTAGCATGCTTAGGATAACGGGGTTGCTAAATTTGTAAGGTCGCCAGGGAACGCTCAAGTAAAATGATCTTCAACCTGAACGAATTAGTCCCAGAAAGGACTCTTATATTGGCAAAATATCGACAGGCACAACAGCCGGAAGGGGAGGACTGTATTGCGCAATGGTTACAAATGTACTGCAGCCCATTTCAAATATATGGTATTACATTTCAAAGATTGTGGATCACATTACAAATATATTGTATGACATTTTTTAAAGATTGTGGATCACATTACAAATATATTGTATCACGTTACAAGTGTATTGTGTCACATAAAAAATCTTAATCATCACAGTAGAAATATAATACGACACATTACAAATATAGTGTATCACATTGGGTAATCTTACGGACAAGCGACAATGGATTATCTTACAGCGATGGTTGGTTGTACTACAGAGTCACAGGATCTTGTCACTGGTTGTTATGACGTAATCAAGATGACGTCATGCTGGGATTTTGGCGAGAACGAGTTACGTTACATTGGTAACGGATTTAATGATTGTAATGGATAAGAAACACGTAGCTATTCGTTTACATTACAAATTGTTTACAGGTGGAATATTGATGAAACGATAGGGCACAATTACAGTTTATCCGTGATCGTTCACAGTTCACAGTTGATTGATGAAACGATAGGGCACAATTACAGTTTATCCGTGATCGTTCACAGTTCACAGTTGATTGATGAAACGATAGGGCACAATTACAGTTTATCCGTGATCGTTCACAGTTCACAGTTGATTGATGAAACGATAGGGCACAATTACAGTTTATCCGTGATCGTTCACAGTTCACAGTTGCCTTTTGCTACACACGTGATATCGTTACAACTACAATGTACGTAAGCCATTACGTTCCGCTTAAACCGCTCCTTCTCTGGGGGGCTCTGGATGGAATGAACCTCCATTCTGGGGATTCATCTATTATATAATCATTATCACAGAACTGTCTTGATGCGACCAATTTAAGGTGATTATAAAACGCCAATCCGACAGGTCATAGCGTTCATCTCCTTTAAGGGACTTGCGAACCCCCCTTTTGTTGACGATTATGACGTTGTAGCGCTTAAAGGCGGTGATAATGGTGTGGTTGTTGCAATAAACTGTGTGGTAGATAAGCTTGGCGGGCTAAAGGGTTCTACCCCGGGGTCCCCCCCCCCCCCGGGGGTGTTCCCTCCAGTACTTTGCTGTGCTAATAGGGGCTATAAATACATAGGCCCTGCTGGTGATTAATTCGGCGTGATCTCAAAATGTATTTTTCGGCGGCTTAGAATGTTCTAGGCGTCTCTTATCTATGACTTGTGTATGCGCTTCTGATAATCAGATGTCATGATTATAAGACACAAAAGAAAATTGTGATAGCTTAGACTGTCGCTTGCTTTTTTTTTGATCGGTTGCCAAACGATTGTCAATTTCGGTGTTCGGTTCACCATGATGAATGTTTGGCTGTCGGTAACCTATTACATACAGGTAATTGCAGCACTGAAAAATATCGATATAGAATTTCAAAAAACTTGTTTGGTTAATCGAGTTGCTGGCGTTTTATAGTAGCATTTTGTCTTTTTATATGATTGCCTATAGGCGCCTCCTGGTGATCTGTTCGAGCCCTGCTGTGGCCATGTCAGTGTGGTCGCAGGATAAAGATCACATGTCTTTCTTCGCAAAGAGTAGAGGGTTACCGGACATGGCTCCACTCTCCCTTCCTTCTCCCGTTGACGCCATATGACCAAAGTGGTTAAAGCGTCCTGAATAGACAACCAACCAATCTGGCGCTGTGAACCTACTTATATACGCGCTTTGCACTCACTGTTATTATCTGCACCGGCTAGGTCAGGCGTCTGGTTCACCTTGGGTGGGTGAGGTCAAGTCTCAATGGCGAATGTTGTGTGGTGTCAGCTCCCATCCTCCGTCCTGTATATACACACCTCCCCCTCCTCTCCTCCACTGGACTTCCAGTCGTATACCGTTATGGCAGTGGAGTTTGTTGATTGACAGTAAGGGTTGACGAAATTAGCGTACTTCGAAGTTATCGTCATTCGAAGTTATTGCAATTCGAACTGATCATTCTTCGAACTTATCCTAATTCAAACGTATATCGTATGGTGTTCAGATGTAGCGACAGTATTATAATTGTATCTAAATATCTACATGGTTACAGAATGCAGAATGGTTAAATTGTTCGGCATATGCTCCTAATAGTAAAGTAATCTATATTTGCTGCTAACGCTGTACCCATTCCTTCGTAATTATTTGGTTAAGATTAAAAACCCTTACATATCAAAATGTGAATTAGCACGTGCGCTAGATTGCTATAGAAAGCAATTTACCTTGACATCTTCGCGAGATAATATAGTACGGACATTATTAAAGCAAACACATTAGAACGTCCCAATGTGGATTGTTGCCAGCCATGTTAAGTGTCTGACGCATGCTTGCATACATATTCGTGCAGGATTACTTTAATGTATAATTCGCTGTATTTGACTTATCTTCAGTAGCTATGCAAGGTAGATCTGGCGTGTTCATTCCTTGAATTCTGATGCTTCAAGCTAGTTTCTTTTTTTGCCTTCTATAAACTGTACTCAGCCATGATTCTGTGCCAACACTTATGCAACAGGCCAGGTCATATTATGTTGTGTGATAGGTAGTAATACGTGTAGTTTATGCGTTATGTTATTACGCGCGTCTCTCTCTGTGTTATCCTACCGTCATTCCCTGCATATGCCTCGCTCGCACCGGCATATTATCAGGGGCAAAGAAACACACACACAGATTCTGTTTACGCAGCGGTAACGACGACACTAGTACTCAGTGTGGGGATAACGTTTACTCGCTGTCTGGCGTAGAACTCGTTAATTTCAGTTAATCTGTGGCATTTATGTTGGTATTCTGTAACCGTATCGTGTAAAACGTATCAGTACTATACATGAAGGCAATATCAACAAGGTTGTAACCATCTGGGGGAGCCTCCCTACCTCAGTGGCTAGGCCAGAGGGGGGCGGGGGGGCTCCCTAGCTCAGTTAGTAAGCATGTGGGGGGGGGGGCTCTCTAGCACAGTTGGTAAGCAGGAGGAGGTGGGGGGGGCTCTCTAGCTCGGTTGATAAGCAGACTGGGCTCTGCAGAGAAACAAGTTTCCGCCCTGATACCTGCGTCTGTTATGCTCCATTTCAATGTCCTGGGAGGTTTCTTGGTTTAGATTAGATTAGCTTTCACGTGCACACAAGTGGCATAAAACCACAGTCAATCGTTGAATCATGTATTGGTGCAGCAGACGGCGGCCATATTGGATCGTGTTCTGGCTGCTCTGTCCTAGCGTCAATATGTCGGTTAACGTACAAAGTGCGCGCAGATACCTCCAGGAAACGACGGTTTGGGTAGATGACGTAATGCGCACACTGTAATGAATATATGAAGCTGTGTCCTGACATTATATTCATGTCACATTGTGCTAGAGACTTATGTCGCACTTCACCTTCAACTGAACCTCGGCAGTGTTGCATCTCCCTTAGGCCGAATTACAGCGAAACGTGACTTGAGATCTTGGAGAGCGTGATGTACTTGGCAAGTGGTGTGTAGTCTCTGTCATCTATATCGGTAGAATATCTGTGTATTTGTCGACGTCGGTTTGGTTATTACACCCGAAGGCTGACCCCGAAGTACCAGACCGGGAAGTCTATTTGTATTATCATTAATATTTGTATTATGGTTATTATTATTAGTCGATTATCATCATTACGACGTGCCACGTGGTCGGCGGGTCTAGTCACTGAGGATCTGTACACTGGACGCTGTCTTGTCAATATTGCAGCGACGAACGCGCTAGTCACACAATATCATCTGCCCCCCCTCCCATTTACCCCCCCCCCCATTTACCCCTGCCCCCCCCCCCTCACACGGTGACATCCACGGGATAATTAGCACAGAAAGATGTGTGTGACAGTGTGAAGGTCGGAGGTTCGTGGCTCTTCAGTCGGTTGATCGATGGCACGCCGTTTGTCATTTAATTGCCTCGCTAAGCAGGCACGTTTTAAGGAAAATTAGACATGCAAAACAAAAACAAGATGGCCGACTAAACAAATTGAAAGCAAGTTCAGGTTTTTATCTATTCTTAGATAAACTATATGCGTAATAGTTCTCACGCATTCATATATTCGGTTGTTATATTTTGCTCCAAATATTGGTTATATGGAAGACCGAGACAGAGTGGCACAAAGTTGCATTTGATAAAGTCATATATTTGTGCTATTGACTTTTGTTGCCTTCCATATGATTGGTAGTGTCTTCAACATATAAAATGCAAACGCCACTTATATTAATGTTTATGAACAAATAATTATAGTTAATGTAATAAATAAGAGAAAAACAAATATAAATATTCTCTCGAGCAATATTTGCCGTCGGCCGTCTTTGTTGGCATGTCTACTTTTACTTAAGATACAGGATCTGATTCAGTCTTCGGACTCGTCTTCATTCTAGCCGCTGCTTACCCACGCCATAGACTGTTTGGTATAATTATTAGATCTATTCGGTATATTTATTGAGCGGTGTGCTGTGATCCACAACATTTATCATTATGGCTGATCGAGGGTTTGAAGTTTGCTGTTCAGTTCCAGCTTGATATATAGATGTCATTTTAGTACTCGTGTTGTGTTTTTTAAGTTCATTTCTCAGATTGCATAGCTGCTCAACCCAAATTGCCGTTGTCGGTAGTGGCGCAGTAGTAGTGACGGGTGAACATGCCGGGTGGGAGAGCCGGTCGGGGCTGGTCGCGTCAGGTGCTGTGGGAAGTAGTGCCCAAGCCACAAAGGGTGAGCGATCAACCCTTCCAGCCTGCCGCTAACGAACGAACGGAACTGTGCGAACCATTTCAATATATGTAACGCAGGGGTGGGAACTGTTTCGCCTTGGTAAAGAACTGTCGGAGACGTTAAGTAATTAACTTCTTGTTGATCAATGAAAGAGCGAGCACACTCCAGAACAGTTTACCCGGAGACCAGGAGCAGTATTCATAAACCACACGTAAACTACACATGAAAACTGCATTTTCGTCGCCCCTTCACCAGCTCGTTGTGGTGGTGCTCATGGTCCAGACATGTTTACTTATTCAAGGTAATATCATAATTTTTGTAATTCAGAAAATCCACCTCTGCGATGAATACTTCTCGATTTTGAACCCCTATAACCGCTCGACAAAAGTCGATTGGCGTAGCCTATGTGCGGTTTATGAATACCGCCTCTGCTGGTGGTTACTTGTGATACTGACAGTGTTTGCTTGCGACTCTGCGCCGACTCTGCGCCGACTCTGCGCCAAGATAATATCCCGGCTGCGTTGTGGATTGTTGTTCCGAGTCCTAGAACTACGATGCCTTCCATGGCTCTGGTGGTACGACGGTCCCGTATCCCTGAAGCCTGTAATTAATTTGCCGGTGAAATAGAAACGATGAAACGTTTCTTAAGTTATGGAAATTAAGGCTTTGCAAAGTGTTAGTCTAAATTAAAGGGTTGAGCTAAAATTGTTCCATGTTGTTGACTCCTTTGTTGAATTCTAAAGTAAAGTGGTTTGATCAGACGTATTATATTTTAATTGAAATTTTCCGCTGTGCGTAGTTCAACGGGAGTGGTCTTGCTCAAACCGAACAAACACAATTCTTCAATTAATGTGTATTCATTGGCTTTACCCGTTCCTTAGTAATAGGAACGTCCATTCAATAAATCGATTAGCAAATGATATTGTGTGCTTGTTTTTCTTTGTGTCTTTTTGTCATGACAAAGTGGCCTGTTGCACCAATCGGTTACTTGGAAATTAATCTGGTGGTGTACATGTAGCCATAGAAGTTGACAGCAGCATTCGAACAAAGAAATTATTGAATCTACATAATTCAATTTCTTTTAACACTTTTTGTTATTAACAATACCGTTTCGCTGGATTGTGTACACTTGTCGATTTGGAAGTAATATCGAATTTATCACTACCCAGTGTTCAGAACGTTATATGGACAGATGGATCTACATGTCAGCGATTTCCTAATGCAACGTGTCGCATACATACAAGAACAAAGTGATACTCTGCATCTAATAGAGTAATACATAACCTTTGCTCATAAGAGAGCGGTTTTGGGATTCCAGTTTCAAAACACACGCGATGACTACAGAGTCGTAACTTCGTTAACGCATACATATTGTCAGCAGTTTTCCCAGCAGAAAGATAGAAAGCTAGTAAGGAAATGCTACCATACTTAATACATTGCTTTTATGTCGCTGCCAGAAGTCAGTTTAGTTCATCTTCAGATTGCAAGAATTAAGTCGTCTTTCGCATCAAGGCGCGTAGACTACTTTGCATGGATTATGTGTCCTTATACAGACGATAATGGTTATTTGAATGTGGAATAGGATCAATACAATCGGTCAAATTATTGCATAAACGAAAGGATATGATACGCATCGATGTTGCCATGGTGTTTGAAACAAGTGACACCCAGTGCGTTGTTGATGGATAGGATACGCTTTGCAAACTGAGTTCCGTGGGATTCACGAGAAAGAAAAAAATATTTCTAGTGTGATTATAGGATATAAGGAAATGTCTATGTATTTTGCATATGAATTACATATGATCTCAAATTTGGTTTCTAAAAGTGGATTTTGTGATCTACGCTTGTTTTGATGAAAAATTTGTATTTGCTTTTTCTGGTGCTTTCCATCGGGTGTCAAGCCTGCAGTTCATCCTCCATTGTGGTTGTGACCTGTTTCAGACAAGATTACTTATTGCTCATGATTGGCATTGACTGCGATTGTCGATTTCCTAACAGAAGGACGATTGTTCAACAGAAAAATTGTTTGGTCTCCTTGAGTCAATCGCAATTTATCAGCTCGCTAAAACAGTACATTCGTGGAAATGAATGTACAGTTTAGTCAATAGAATGATGTCATAACAGTACTTAAAGTGCGACTATTTTCAACAAATAACTCAATATCCTGATAAGCCTGCTGCACCTCATTTCCACTCTATTTACTTCTTCCCGCACAATGGGGTACTGGCCTTGACTCGGAGACTTCTTTTCAGACAACGCAAGTGCAACCGTTCAACGTCCATGCCCTTATGGAAGCCCCATACCTCGGCTCCATAAATTAATCCTAATCTAATCCTAGGGGGGATCTATCGTAATTAAAATGTTCATCCCGACGTAAACGTCCGCCTCGACGGAAAACCATAATTTTTGTTCTTGCAATATTTACAGTCAGTTTCCATTCAACGCAGTAGTTATGAGACTGTCCAGCGACTCTTGTAGTCCATTAGCGTCCTCACTGAGCCGCACAGTGCCATCGGCATAAAGCAACAAATACATTCTAACATGACCGAAAGTTATATCGTGGACTCCATGTGTTGAGATGTCATGTTGAAATGAGATGTTCATATCGTTCACCAGTTGAACAATCTTCCTTCAATGTTACGAAATCGAAAATCGCAGTCAATGCCAATCATGAGCAATAAGTGAGCTTCTGGAGCATGTCCCAACCATAATGGACGATGAACGGGAAGCTTGACGCCTGATGGAATGCTCTAGTAAAAACTGCACTCATATACAAATTTCTCTTTAAAACAAGAGTAGGTCACGAAATTCAATTTTAGAAACTGAAATTGAGATCATGTGTAATTCTTATGCAAAATACATACCTTTTGAAAAAGACATTTCTTTATGTGTGATCCCTCAGTAATCACACAAGACATCATTTTGCTTCTCGTGAATCCCACAAAACTCATTTGGCAAAGCATATCCTATCCGCACTTTACGTGATGTTCCTTGTGGCGCACCCGATCATATCGTATCCTTTTAATATCCAATAATTTGCACGATTGCATCATATTTTTTAAATGACAACGATCGTCGTTATAATGACACATAATCCATGTATAGCAGTGTACGCACCTTGATTCGAAACACGTCTTCATTCTTGCAATCTAAAAATTAGCCGGAAAAGAAGACGTTACTTACTGATTCTCTTATATCTGATATCTGACACCTTAATGTCATGGCCTCCTCTCCTTTCCCCCAAAAGGGCAGATCGTCATGATTACTTATTTTGGTAACGTACATTTCATTGCAAATTATACGCATTCGGAGACGAACTATTTTTCTGCCACAGCAGGGGCGGAGCCAGGGGGGGGGGGGGTGGGGGGGTGGAGGGCGACTCGCCCCCGGCCCCCCCTTTTGGGGCCAACATTTATACCATTTAACATATAAAAACCGAAACCGCCCGCCCCCCCTATCCAGCATATCTGAAACCGCCCCCCCCCCTATCAAGCATATCTGGATCCGACCCTGAAACCTGCTCCCCCATACCAGAATATCTGGATCCGACCCTGAAACCGCCCCCCCCCCACTATCCAGATTTTCTAGATTTTCTAGATACGATTTTCTAGATCCGCCCCGCACAGTGTTATTTATTTCAAGTCTACAGGAAGACACTTTGTATATGTTTCCTCTACAATGTTTTAGAAAGCCATGACAGTATATTGCGGGATTTTACTTTATGTTCCATTAAACGCTCGCCTATCCTACAGTGACTGAACCAACGACAACACTTCAGTGCGCTGTGTGACACACAATTCGTTATATTTGGTCTTAACATTGTGATCACTTGTGAGCTACAAGAGGCCTTCGACAGAAATACCCACCGGATTTTATTTTTGAATCCCCTTTAGGTTCATTTTAACTAACCCATTTGTAAAAATTATAAATTGCAACAGTAACGAATATTTTACTTCTGAATATACATGAAGCCAGTATGAAAGGTTAAAGTATCCAATGTGCCAACTTTCCACGCACCCTAAGGCGTCTTATATAGGTCTCTCATAATAGTCAAATAACATAGCCGAAAGAAAGATATTTAGCATCATATCCCGGTACCATGGTAACAATGAAATTGCACCGTTTTATTGAGAACGAGTGTACTGTCATAAGACGAGTAACTTGTCCATTAGCAACGGTCTTACGACAGTAAAGTCTCGTTTTATTTGAAGTTAAAGTACTGCTATGACGTCATTCTATTGTCTAAACTGTACATTAATTTTCACGAATGTACTGTTTTAGCGAGCTGATAAATTGCGATTGACTCATGCAAGGTGACCAAACATTTTTTCTGTTGAACAAATAATCCTTTTGTTACGAAATCGACAATCGCATTCAATGCCAATCATGAGCAATAAGTGCGCTTGTCTGAAACAGGTTACAACTACAATGGATGATGAACTGGAAGTTTGACGCCCGATGGAAAGCCCCAGCAAAAACAGATACAAATTTCTCATCAAAACAAACGTAGATACAAAAATCCACTTTTAGAAACTGAATTTAAGATCATATGTAATTCATATGCAAAATACATACCGACATGTCCTTATATCCTACATATCCTTATATCACACTAGAAATCGTTTTCTTTCTCGTGAATCCCACGAAACTCAGTTTGCAAAGCGTATTCTATCCATCAACAACGCACTGGGTGTTACTTGTTTCAAACAACTTGTTTCGCAACATCGCTGCGTATCGTATCCTTTTAGTATTCAATAATGTGAACGATTGTAACATATTCCACATTCAAATGACCATATCGTCTGTATAATGACACATGATCCATGCGAAGTAGCCTTCGCGCGTTGATGCGAAACACGACTTCATTCTTGCAATCTGAAGTTGAACTAAACTGACTTGTGGCTGCAGCGTCCGACGTTCCTCCATGTCAGGGCGAACCACTGTTTCAGCTTAGCTCACGTATGATTCAAGTTTACTGTTGCTACAACAATACATTTCGTGGGTTCTCAGATAGAATATGGACCGACTTCAGTGAGCTATTTTATTGGTTTCGGAAGCGAGAGATGCAATGTACATCTTAAAAGAACTCTTATTCACGCTACATTTACCGCTACATTCACCGACCGTACTTTAAGTCAGGTGTAACAGTTCATTCTTGAAAAGATATGTACTCGGCTTGCGCCTCGTACATTCTTTTTCAAGAATGTACTGTTACATGGGCATTCTCCTTATGCCCTGCTCACATAGACTAAGACTGGTCGGCCGACGTCAGAGCTCGCCCACGCCACCGAGTTCTTCAACCTTCCCACCGAGCTTTCACAGTTTTAAAAATCGGCCGAGGTCGGCCGACCTCTCGGCCGAGCTAAGGAAATTGGCCGAGTTCGGCCTGGATTTAATGTCTTCATTAAAACTGGAAAGGCCTCGGCCCAGCACATGAAATGAGCCACCGAGCAGCAATGCTCGGCCGAGGTCGGCCGAGGTCACGGCCGATTTGGGGCCGATTTGGGGCCAATTTCCCCCTTTTTAGCTCGGCCGAGGCGTCGGTGGGTCTATGTGAGTAGGACATTTCCAGAACTGAACAAACTTGTAGCTGCAGGGTCCGACGCTTCTTCCATGCTAGGGCCAACCACTGTTTCAGTATAGCTCACGCATGACTCAAGGGTCCGTGTATATACCTGCCATTAATTTTCCATTGCAACTGGTAAATAGAAAAAGCAAAATGTTGACTCATTTTTTCTACCTGTTTCAAATGGATAATGGGAAAAGGACATGTCTTTCTATTGCCTGTCCACTGTATCAAATGGGTTAAAGGTATATCTTTCCTTCACCAATTTCTCATTGGAAACGCAAAAGAAAAATGGAAAAAAACGTACCGAGCGCGGGCTATGGCTTCGGTCTCTGGGCTGTGGCTTCGGGCTCTGGGCTATGGCTCCACGCGCGGCTATGGCTCTGTGGGCTGGACTATGGGTCCAGGCGATGAGTTATGGCTCCGGGCGCGGGCTATGGATCCAGATTATGGCTTCGGGCGCGGGTTATGGCTCTGGTTTATGACGAAAAACCATAGACCAGAGACCGGAGCCAAAGCCCGGCGGCCAGAGCTATAGCCCGCGCCCGGAGCCATTGCCCGCGCCCGGAGCCATAGCCCGCGCCCTGAGCCATAGCCCGCGCCCGGAGCCGTAGCCCGGGCTCGGAGCCATAGCCCAGAGCCCGAAGCCACAGCCCGGAGCCCGAAGCTCGGTACGTGCGCTAGTCACCGCACCTGAGAGCCTAACGGCACGTGAGTCGGTGGTTCGAATCCCGCTGTGGCCACGTCTGTGTGATCGCAGGATAAAGATCCCATGTCTTTCTTCGTAAAGAGTAGGGGGTTACCCCCGGGATATGGCTCCACTCTCCCTTCCTTCTCCCATTGAC
This sequence comes from Arenicola marina, assembly GCA_964019135.1. Taxonomy (NCBI): domain Eukaryota; kingdom Metazoa; phylum Annelida; class Polychaeta; family Arenicolidae; genus Arenicola; species Arenicola marina. The sequence goes on along the minus strand of OZ025254.1, from coordinate 13,438,828 downwards.
GCGATATGTCCAAATGTGGTTAAAGCGTCCTGAATAACCAACCAACCAACCGGAGCCCGGGACCCCGAGCCAGAAGCTCGGTACATGCGCTAGTTACCGAATTCAAATGAGAAATAGGTAATAGATTTGTGTTTCAATTTTTCATTTGCGTTTTGCAATGGTAAATGGGTGAAGGAAAGATGTACCTTTAACCCATTACCCATTTGATATAGGTGAAAGCCCCCGGGAAATAAGAAGACATGTTCTTTTCCCATTACCCATTTGAAACAGGTAAAGGAAAATGAGCCAACATTTTGTTTTTTCTATTTCCCATTTCGCAATGGAACATGGATGGCATACACAGACCATACACGAGCCCAGATCGACCGGCTTCATGCAGTCAGCTATGTTATTACTTTGGAAGCAAGTGTTCCAATGTACATTTTAAAAGGACTCATATTTACGTTCACTTACCGGGAACAGGTCAGGCTCATCGCTTAAGTCAGAATACCCCTGTAAGGGCCTCTAAAAAATACACTGGACGCGCCCGCGCCAACGCCAGCGTGTATTTTGTGCACACACTGGACGCGCCATGCAGCGCTGCATGCATGCGTGCTGCTCGCCACGACCTTGACCTTTATTTTTACCAGACGATAGTACAGTCACCACGAGTTTCAAAAATGGATTCGGATGAGGAAATGTTTGCGCGAGCTGCTGTTATAGGGAGGCGTCGCAGACGCAGAAGACGTTACTGGGTTCATCCGCCTCTACAGAGGCGGCTAGCGTTGGGGGAGTATCATCGCTTAATCCAAGAACTGAAGATTGCTACTGACGAGCGGTTTGCTCAATATTTCCATTTGACGCGCAACAATTTCAAAGATTTGCTGCAAACAGATGGGCCAAGAATCTATAAACAGACGACCACCCTTCGAAGCAGCATATGTCCAGAACATCACCTGCTACTTACAGAGGTGAACGCAAAATACTATTTGTGAAATACAGTAAACCACTTCAAGGAAGAAATAAAATAAATGGGAGGAACATGAGGAATTTTCTATCCTTTCACTGTTTCAGTGTAAGACAAAATATTCTTGACAGGTTTGAAGAGGCCTGGAATTCCTCCCGCTGTATTAGCGCCAGCGATGGGAAGCACATTCGCATGCAAGCACCATCCAAGAGCGGGTCACAGTACTTCAAATATAAAGGTATGAATAATGCATTATTTCATCGTGTAACCTCTCCATTTCTGGATGGCAGTAGGTTGTACCAAAAACCGCAATGCAACGTGTCCCCATCCTGAACTACTCCGTTGAGGCATTGATGAGAGACAAGTGATTATTACGTGTTTTTTTTCCTTGATCACTGTCTTGCTGTATATCTGCTTTCAGGATATTTCTCTACTGTCCTGGTGGCGTTGGGGGACGCTGAATACAACCTTATATCTGTTGACATCGGTAGCTACGGATCCATTAGTGATGGAGGAGTGCTGACCAGTTCCAATCTACGACGGGCTCTCCAGGAAGGAAGTATGAATGTTCCTCAGCCCGAGGTCCTACCTGGCACTTAATACATTACTAGGTTTTTAAAGTTCCCACCCCTTTTTTTTAACTGCCAAAATCCGCTCGGAAGGGGTGCTTTTTCGCGGCAACCCGCTCTATGAACGCACATTTTCAGAGCCTCCCCCCCTCCCCGGTCGCAAGTTTTAAAATATCCGCTATAGCGATCTTTTTTATCACGAATATCCGCTCTCTCAGGTATCAAGGCACCCGGGGACCCCCCCCCCCCTCCACCAGCTTTGTATAATAGTACCCCCCCCCCCTTGCCCCACCCCCACCCCGAGCGGTGGCACCAGAATAAATGTCGAACAAGTCTTTTACGGCAGAACATATTTATTAATGACAACACTTTTTCATTTCCGTAATTATTTCTTGCACCTGATCAGCAAACTACTGCACCGACGCCAATATACCAGCATATCCGAGACAAAAATTAGCAACTACTAATTAGGGAACTTTATATTATTTCCACAGATCGGCAACTACCGCCTTAGTCGTGCACGTCGGGTCTCAGAAGCTGCATTCGGCATACTTTAGACCAGCCACAGACTCCGACATATCCAAGTTGGGAGCGGACCGCGTTTAGTTTGTTGAACAAGGCCTACTTGTGCAGCACTTCAGAGTGTACTTGAGAGTCCTGCAGCTACAGCCTCACAACGTAAAACGCAATAACCGAAATGTTAAATATAGCAAGTCAGACAAAATATATTTTATATTATAATATATAATTATATTCGGTGAATGAATGATTTCCTTCTAGGCTGAGAGGGTAGTCAAAGCAACTGTTGTCCTCCACAACAAACTTCGGCAAGGTCACCTTGAAGAGAACGGCCAGTGCGCTCCAGGATAAGGGCAAGGCGTTCCAGAGGGCGAGGGTCTGGGTGAAATTCACCGATTAGCCGGCAACCGAGCCCCCCAGGAGGCGATCAGAGTGATGAATGCATATTACTTCAACGCGCCAGCCGGACAGGTCCCTTGGCAGTACGCAGTGGTCAGACGGGGTCTCCAAGCGCAGTAGTTAAATTATTATGCACATCTGGACATAGCTGTATGCAATGTGAGTACACGGGGGAGGAAATGAAATGTTGGTGTTTTAGGCCACTTTTGTGCACATACAGGCTAAATTGGGCCAAGGAACCTCCCGGGACGATGAAGGATGAAGGAATGAAACATGCCCCAGATTAGGTGCCCGAGCCCGGATTCGAACCCAGGACCTATTGATCTGCGGTCTAGTGCGCTAACCACTACACCAGGGAGGCCCCCCACACGGGGGAGGAGTTAATTTGAAACTGGACTGTTGCAGAAGTGACATTACGCGCTGGTTAAATGCTTCAAAATTAAAACTCATGAGGTTGATGATTGCAATTAATATGGCATTTCAGATATAAACTGATGTCGTCAAAATGGATTCAACCAGAATATGCTTGATATTGGCTTGATGAATAAACATGTGAAAATCCGCCTTGATGTTTTTTCCGCGTCCGCATCATGTGAGTAGGCATGCTGACTCGTGGGCTGTTGCCGCAATATAGTCTGATACGGTAGACTGTTTGCCGGGTGAGACAGGCCGGATGAGTGACAGCCAAACTTAGCTGTCATGACTGTGTTGGTGAAGCTGGCTTTCACTTTCACTAGAGATTACTTCGTAAATGTCACCAGTGAGATAGGGGAACCAGATCCCATCCATGATATAAATGACGCTGAGATTACCACAGCGAAACATGCCTCGCACACAAGTGTACAATGGATACAGGAGAATTATGGAAATGCGATTTTTTTTCTTTCGCCTCAGTTGATTCGCATGTTGTGTTTAACAAATTAAAGGGGCTGAATGCAAAAAAATCTACGGGTTGGGATGCTCTACCGCCCAAATTAGTCAAGATAAGTGTAGAGCATCTATGTCAGCCACTCGCAGGTCTCATAAATAACTCAATAGCTCAATAGCTCAAATAAAAATTCCCAGATGTCCTAAAATTAACAGAAGTTTTACCAATTTTCAAGAAAGGTAACTCTATGGACAAAAGAAACTACCGCCCAATAAGCGTACTACCATGTTTATCAAAGATATATGAAGGTATCTTAATTGATCAGCTAACCGAGTATTTCGAACCCATTTTATCGCCTCGAGTCACAGGAAGCGATATAGCTGCCAAACTGTGTTAACCGATTTTATTGAAAACTGTAAGTTTCATGTTAATAACAAACTTATTACAGAATCTATTATAACAGATTGACCAAAAGCTTTTGATCGTCTGCCATATGGACTACTAGTCAGTAAATTGAATGCATATGGTGTTGATTTAAAAATCATGCACATTAGTAGCAAATTATTTTTAAAACAGGAAACAGCTAGTTAAGTTATGCAATACGTGGAGCGCTGATTTGACCTTGATGAAAGGAGCTCATCAAGCGTTTTCTCTTTGGCCCATTTGCTTACAATATATGAACTAACGATCTCGTCAGAAGTATGGAGGGTAACGAGCAGAGTGACCTGTCCAACAATGCCGATGACAACACCGTTTTCTGCTACGTTCAAAGTATTGAGGGCGTCACTAACAGTCTTGAAAACGCTTCGTCCAAACTGATGGACTGGTTTCAGAAAAATTACATGAAAGCCAACCCATCTAAATTCCAGTATATATTATTTGGGACTAATTAAGCCCACAAGTGAAACGCCGCATGTCCACGCTGGGGATGATGGCATTCGGTCAGTTGTGTCAAGCTACTTGGGGTCACTATAGATTCTAAGCTTAACTTCAGTAATCATATTGCAGATATATGTATTAGGTCGCTTGTCGACAACACCAAGTACAGATACCAAGCAAAGGTTATTTAACTGTTTCATTATATCACATTTTAATTATTGTCCGATTATATGGCATTACAGCAATGTAGCTGATAGGAAGAAAATGGAAAAATTCAAGAGCGAGCCCTAATGTTTATTTCGCTTCGTCGTACAGTGACTTAAGGCAAAAGGGGAACCGACCCTTACTTTATAAAGAACGGTTACGGACAATTATGACTGAGGTCTTTAAGATAGTTAACAAAATGGGTCCGCTCTACTTACACACCTTGTTCCAAAAGAAAGAACAAGCATATTCTGGCCGAAACAGCAACAAGATCAAAGATGCTACTACTAAAGATGAGATTAAATATTTAATTTCTTCATGGAAAGGTCCAGTATGAGAATGTTCGCATTGTGCCATATGTTCCTTAACATGCATGTAATGTGAAATAATAGCTCTATATCGTTATAGGATAGTTTTTCCTAGTTGCCCACGATATGCAATACGTTCTTTAACGTTATATCGTACCTAGTCAACATGTTTCAGTTGTTTTTTGACACGTTAATCATTAGGGGCCACCTGTTGTTTATTTGACACAATGTTAATCACTATAAAAAATATAGTATCCATTGTACATAAACCCAAACCATAACGTTTCACCCGGATGTCATTGTCAGCTAATAGCGCGCAAGTGCTAAGTCCTGTTAACCCTTTGTATCGACATTAAATAAAATTTTATCTTATCTTATCTTATTATAAACAAATGCAATCCTAAATAACTGTTTGTCAAAATGATATTAGAATGTTACACATAGGCTTCAATGTCAAAATAAACTAAGTGAATTAAATATGTCTCAAACGACACGCGTTTTCTAACTGTCGAAGTCTCATTTTCGTTAATGCGATCATGGGTCATGGTCATGGGAATATAAAATCAACGGTGGCAACTGTGCACATTAGATAGTTTGTACTCAGGACTCCTCAGCAGCGAGCCGAAACTCAGAAGCCATATGTCGATTACCTCCACTACCATCACCACCTCCACCTCCACCTGCACCTCCACCTCCACCACCACCTCCATCCCCACATCCACCTCCACCTCCACCTCCACCTCCACCTCCACCACCACCTACACCTCCACCTCCACCACCACCTCCACCTCCACCTCCACCTCCACCTCCACCTCCACCTCCACCTCCACCTCCACCTCCACCTCCACCTCCACCTCCACCACCACCTACACCTCCACCTCCACCACCACCTACACCTCCACCTCCACCTCCACCTCCACCACCACCTACACCTCCACCTCCACCACCACCTCCACCTCCACCTCCTCCTCCACCTCCACTACCATCACCACCTCCACCTCCACCTGCACCTCCACCTCCACCACCACCTCCATCCCCACATCCACCTCCACCTCCACCTCCACCTCCACCACCACCTACACCTCCACCTCCACCACCACCTCCACCTCCACCTCCACCTCCACCTCCACCTCCACCTCCACCTCCACCTCCACCTCCATCCCCACATCCACCTCCACCTCCTCCTCCAACTCCACTTCCACTTCCACTTCCACCTCCACCTCCACCTCCACCTCCACCACCACCTCCACCTCCACCACCACCTACACCTCCACCTCCACCTCCACCTCCACCTCCACCACCACCTCCACCTGCACCTCCACCTCCACTTCCACCACCACCTACACCTCCACCTCCACCTCCACCACCACCTACACCTCCACCTCCACCTCCACCTCCACCTCCACCTCCACCTCCACCTCCACCACCACCTACACCTCCACCTCCACCACCACCTCCACCTCCACCTCCTCCTCCACCTCCACTACCATCACCACCTCCACCTCCACCTGCACCTCCACCTCCACCACCACCTCCATCCCCACATCCACCTCCACCTCCACCTCCACCTCCACCACCACCTACACCTCCACCTCCACCACCACCTCCACCTCCACCTCCACCTCCACCTCCACCTCCACCTCCACCACCACCTACACCTCCACCTCCACCACCACCTACACCTCCACCTCCACCTCCACCTCCACCACCACCTACACCTCCACCTCCACCACCACCTACACCTCCACCTCCACCTCCACCTCCACCACCACCTACACCTCCACCTCCACCACCACCTCCACCTCCACCTCCTCCTCCACCTCCACTACCATCACCACCTCCACCTCCACCTGCACCTCCACCTCCACCACCACCTCCATCCCCACATCCACCTCCACCTCCACCTCCACCTCCACCACCACCTCCACCTCCACCTCCACCTCCACCTCCACCTCCACCTCCACCTCCACCTCCATCCCCACATCCACCTCCACCTCCTCCTCCAACTCCACTTCCACTTCCACTTCCACCTCCACCTCCACCTCCACCTCCACCACCACCTCCACCTCCACCACCACCTACACCTCCACCTCCACCTCCACCTCCACCTCCACCACCACCTCCACCTGCACCTCCACCTCCACTTCCACCACCACCTACACCTCCACCTCCACCTCCACCACCACCTACACCTCCACCTCCACCTCCACCTCCACCTCCACCTCCACCTCCACCTCCACCACCACCTACACCTCCACCTCCACCACCACCTCCACCTCCACCTCCTCCTCCACCTCCACTACCATCACCACCTCCACCTCCACCTGCACCTCCACCTCCACCACCACCTCCATCCCCACATCCACCTCCACCTCCACCTCCACCTCCACCACCACCTACACCTCCACCTCCACCACCACCTCCACCTCCACCTCCACCTCCACCTCCACCTCCACTTCCACCTCCACCTCCACCTCCACCACCACCTACACCTCCACCTCCATCACCACCTACACCTCCACCTCCACCTCCACCTCCACCACCACCTACACCTCCACCTCCACCACCACCTCCACCTCCACCTCCTCCTCCACCTCCACTACCATCACCACCTCCACCTCCACCTGCACCTCCACCTCCACCACCACCTCCATCCCCACATCCACCTCCACCTCCACCTCCACCTCCACCACCACCTACACCTCCACCTCCACCACCACCTCCACCTCCACCTCCACCTCCACCTCCACCTCCACCTCCATCCCCACATCCACCTCCACCTCCTCCTCCAACTCCACTTCCACTTCCACTTCCACCTCCACCTCCACCTCTACCTCCACCTCCACCTCCACCTCCACCACCACCTACACCTCCACCTCCACCTCCACCTCCACCTCCACCACCACCTCCACCTGCACCTCCACCTCCACTTCCACCACCACCTACACCTCCACCTCCACCTCCACCACCACCTCCACCTCCACCTCCACCTCCACCTCCACCTCCACCTCCACCTCCACCACCACCTCCACCTCCACCACCACCTCCACCTCCACCTCCTCCTCCACCTCCACTACCATCACCACCTCCACCTCCACCTGCACCTCCACCTCCACCACCACCTCCATCCCCACATCCACCTCCACCTCCACCTCCACCTCCACCACCACCTACACCTCCACCTCCACCACCACCTCCACCTCCACCTCCACCTCCACCTCCACCTCCACCTCCACCTCCACCTCCACCACCACCTACACCTCCACCTCCACCACCACCTACACCTCCACCTCCACCTCCACCTCCACCACCACCTACACCTCCACCTCCACCACCACCTCCACTACCATCACCACCTCCACCTCCACCTGCACCTCCACCTCCACCACCCCCTCCATCCCCACATCCACCTCCACCTCCACCTCCACCTCCACCACCACCTACACCTCCACCTCCACCACCACCTCCACCTCCACCTCCACCTCCACCTCCACCTCCATCCCCACATCCACCTCCACCTCCTCCTCCAACTCCACTTCCACTTCCACTTCCACCTCCACCTCCACCTCCACCTCCACCATCACCTCCACCTCCATCCCCACATCCACCTCCACCTCCTCCTCCAACTCCACTTCCACTTCCACTTCCACCTCCAATTCCACCTCCACCTCCACCACCACCTCCACCTACACCTCCACCTCCACCACCACCTCCACCTCCACCTCCTCCTCCACCTCCACTACCATCACCACCTCCACCTCCACCTGCACCTCCACCTCCACCACCACCTCCATCCCCACATCCATTTCCACCTCCTCCTCCACCTCCACTACCATCACCACCTCCACCTGCACCTCCACCTCCACCTCCACCTCCATCCCCACATCCCCCTCCACCTCCTCCTCCACCTCCACTACCATCACCACCTCCACCTCCACCTGCACCTCCACCTCCACCACCACCTCCATCTACACCTCCACTTCCACCTCCACCTCCACCTCCACCTCCACCTCCACCTCCACCTCCACCTCCACCTCCATCTCGACCTCCACCTCCACTACCATCACCACCTCCACCTCCACCTGCACCTCCACCTCCACCACCACCTCCATCCCCACATCCACCTCCACCTCCTCCTCCACCTCCACTACCATCACCACCTCCACCTGCACCTCCACCTCCACCTCCACCTCCACCTCCACCTCCACCACCACCTACACCTCCACCTCCACCACCACCTCCACCTCCTCCTCCACCTCCACTACCATCACCACCTCCACCTCCACCTGCACCTCCACCTCCACCACCACCTCCATCCCCACATCCACCTCCACCTCCTCCTCCACCTCCACTACCATCACCACCTCCACCTGCACCTCCACCTCCACCTCCACCTCCATCCCCACATCCCCCTCCACCTCCTCCTCCACCTCCACTACCATCACCACCTCCACCTCCACCTGCACCTCCACCTCCACCACCACCTCCATCTACACCTCCACTTCCACCTCCACCTCCACCTCCACCTCCACCTCCACCTCCACCTCCACCTCCACCTCCACCTCCATCTCGACCTCCACCTCCACTACCATCACCACCTCCACCTCCACCTGCACCTCCACCTCCACCACCACCTCCATCCCCACATCCACCTCCACCTCCTCCTCCACCTCCACTACCATCACCACCTCCACCTGCACCTCCACCTCCACCTCCACCTCCTCCTCCACCTCCACTACCATCACCACCTCCACCTCCACCTGCACCTCCACCTCCACCACCACCTCCATCCCCACATCCACCTCCACCTCCTCCTCCACCTCCACTACCATCACCACCTCCACCTGCACCTCCACCTCCACCTCCACCTCCATCCCCACATCCCCCTCCACCTCCTCCTCCACCTCCACTACCATCACCACCTCCACCTCCACCTGCACCTCCACCTCCACCACCACCTCCATCTACACCTCCACTTCCACCTCCACCTCCACCTCCACCTCCACCTCCACCTCCACCTCCACCCCCACCTCCACCTCCACCTCCATCTCGACCTCCACCTCCACCTCTACCTCTACCTCCACCTCCACCTCCACCTCCACCTCCACCTCCTCCTCCACCTCCACTACCATCACAACCTCCACCTCCACCACCACCTCCACCTACACCTCCACCACCACCTCCACCTCCATCCCCACATCCACCACCACCACCTCCTCCACCTCCACTACCACCACCACCTCCACCACCACCTCCACCTCCACCTCCACCACCACCTCCATCTCCACCTCCACCTCCACCTCCACCTCCACCTCCACCTCCTCCTCCACCTCCACCTCCACCTCCACCTCCACCCCACCTCCACCTCCACCACCACCTCCACCTCCACCTCCACCTCCACAACAACCTCCACCTCCACCACCACCACCACCTCCACCATCACCTCCACCTCCACCTCCACCTCCACCTCCACTTCCACCTCCCCCACCACCTCCACCACCACCACCACCACCACCTACACCATCACCTCCACCTCCACCTCCACCTCCACCTCCACCACCACCTCCACCTCCACCTCCACCTCCACGACCACCTCCACCTCCACCACCACCTCCCCCTCCCCCTCCACCACCACCTCCACCTCCACCTTCCGAGTTGAAACTGACTGGTTTTGTCGGTGTCAGATCACGCCACAACATGTTTACAGTCACCAACACCCCCCTCCCCCACCCCCCCACCGGTGGGTTGTTCATTCTAAAGTATCGATAGCTTACATTGTACCTGCACTCTCATAATATTTATCGATGAGTAAGGTCATTCAGGCATTAAGGGGCAGACCGAAAATAATATCAAATGGGCCGAATCGCCAGTGTCTGTTTGCGCCCACACAGAAGGCCTACCTACCTCCAGATACACCCAGGCATTCTCCTATCGATCTCCATACGTTCTTCTTGGCCAGGACATCTTTGTAGTATGGACTTGTCTTGTCAAAAATACATGGATGCTGCGAGACGAGTTTGATGAGCTACTCCAGGTCCATGTCAACATCAGGATTTGCTTCCATGCGGCTGTTGAAATGAGGATCAAGACCCATATCAGACGACAAGGCTAGATCAGGGCTAAATACGACTGTATGATTGGTCAAATTAAAGGCCGTTACCTTATGCGTCGGCGAATAGTTAAAGCTACATCTCCTATATGAGGCATTGTGCCAGGTTAAAATGTGCATGGTAGTTAGACTTTCTAATAAGCTTTTTTCTGATACGGGTCTTGATTGGCAAAAGTCGGGAACTCATCGTACACAAGAGAAAAAGCCGCCACTATATACATCGCAAAACCACTCAAAAGTGTCCAGTTCTCTGAACTACACCTCCGATATGAGACTTTTTGCCAGGCTAAAATGTAAATGGTAGTTAGAGGTTCTAATAAGCTTTATTCTGATACCGGTTTGGATGGGCAAAAGTCGGGAACTAATTGGACGCAAGAGAAACACCCGTTATTGAATACGTCGCAGAAGCGACAAAAAGGGTCAAGTTCTCTGAGCTACATCTCTTATATGAGACCTATATGCCAGGCTAAAACTCGCATGGTAGTTAGAAGTTCAAATGAGTTTTCGTTTGATGACGATCTCGATTGGGGAAATTTGTAAACTAATTGAACGCAAGGGAAGTACTCCTTACCTAAATTATCACAGATTTCGATTGGTAAAAGTCTGGAACGTTGATCGCAGGTTGAATATACTCGCAATTATTAATGACAAACGGATAAAACTGTCCATGTTTTTTACCTCGAATGTGAGATACATTTCACCGTGTCGCCAACCCTCAGCCCCCCTCTTTCTCCCTCTTGCCCCCCCACTTCCCTCCTACTCTCTGTTGCTCCCCCTCCCCTCCTTCTCCCTGTTGCCTCCCTCCCCTCCTTCTCCCTGTTGCCCCCCTCCCCTCCTTCTCCCTGTTGCCCCCCTCCCCTCCTTCTCCTTGTTGCCCCCCCTCTCCTCCTTCTCCCTGTTGCCCCCCTCCCCTCCTTCTCCCTGTTGCCCCCTCCCCTCCTTCTCCCTGTTGCCCCCCCTCTCCTCCTTCTCCCTGTTGGCCCCCCCTCCCCTCCTTCTCCCTGCTGCCCCCCCTCCCCTCCTGCTCCCTGTTGTCCCCCTTCCCTCCTCCCTGCTGCCCCCCTCCCCTCCTTCTCCCTGTTGCCCCCCCTCCCCTCCTTCTCCTTGTAGCCCCCTCCCCTCCTGCTCCCCGTTGCCCCCCCTCCCCTCCTTCTCCCTGTTGCCCCCCACCCTCCTTCTCCCTGTTGCCCCCCTCCCTCCTTCTCCCTGTTGCCCCCCTCCCCTCCTTCTCCCTGTTGCCCCCACTCCCTCCTTCTCCCTGTTGCCCCTTTCCCTCCTTCTCCCTGTTGCCCCCCCTCCCCTCCTTCTCCCTGTTGCCCCCCCTCCACTTCTTCCCTCTGTTGCCCCCCTCCCCTCCTTCTCCCTGTTGCCCTCCCTCCCCTCCTTCTTCCTGTTGCCCCACCATCC
>OZ025254.1:13209882-13426420 GCA_964019135.1 Arenicola marina | reverse complement strand
CCTCCTTCTCCCTGTTGCCCCCACTCCCCTCCTTCTCCCTGTTGCCCCTCCTCCCCTCCTTCTCCCTGTTGCCCCCACTCCCTCCTTCTCCCTGTTGCCCGCCTCCTCTCTTTCTCCCTGTTGCCCCCAGTCCCCTCATTCTCCCTGTTGCCCCCCCCTCCCCCCCTTCTCCCTGTTGCCCCCAGTCCCCTCATTCTCCCTGTTGCCCCCCCCTCCCCTCCTTCTCCCTGTTGCCCCCCCTCCCCTCCTTCTCCCGGTTGCCCCTCCTCCCCTCCTTCTCCCTGTTGCCCCCACTCCCTCCTTCTCCCTGTTGCCCCCACTCCCCTCCTTCTCCCTGTTGCCCCCACTCCCCTCCTTCTCCCTGTTGCCCCTCCTCCCCTCCTTCTCCCTGTTGCCCCCACTCCCTCCTTCTCCCTGTTGCCCGCCTCCTCTCTTTCTCCCTGTTGCCCCCAGTCCCCTCATTCTCCCTGTTGCCCCCCCCTCCCCCCCTTCTCCCTGTTGCCCCCCTCCCTCCTTCTCCCTGTTGCCCCCTTCCCTCCTTCTCCCTGTTGCCCCCCCTCCCCCCCCTCTCCCTGTTGCCCCCCCTCCCTCCTTCTCCCTGTTGCCCTCCCCTTCCCTCCTTCTCCCTGTTGCCCCCCTCCCCTCCTTCTCCCTGTTGCCCCCATCCCCTCCTTCTCCCTGCAGCCCCCCTCCCCTCCTTCTCCCTGTTGCCCCCCTCCCTTCCTGCTCCCTGTTGACCCCCTCCCCTCCTTCTCCCTGCTGCCCCCCCCTCCCCTCCTTCTCCCTGTTGCCCCCTCCCCTCCTTCTTCCTGTTGCCCCCCCTCTCCTCCTTCTCCCTGTTGCCCCCCCTCCCCTCCTTCTCCCTGTTGCCCCCCCTCCCCTCCTTCTCCCTGTAGCCCCCCTCCCCTCCTTCTCCCTGTTGCCCCCCTCCCCTCCTTCTTCCTGTTGCCCCCCCCTCCTTCTCCCAGTTGCCCCCTCCCCCTCCTTCTCCCTGTTGCCTTCCCCTCGCCTCCTTCTCCCTGTTGTCCCCCCTCCCCTCTTTCTCCCCGTTGCCTTCCCCTCCCCTCCTTCTCACTGTTGCCCCCCCCCTCCCATACTTCTCCATGTTGCCCCCCCCCCTCCCCTCCTTCTCCCTGTTGCCCCCCTCCCCTCCTTCTTCCTGTTGCCCCCCCTCCCCTCCTTCTCCATGTTGCCCCCCCTCCCCTCTTTCTCCCTGTTGCCTTCCCTTCCCCTCCTTCTCCCTGTTGCCGACCCTCCCCTTCTTCTCCCTGTTGCCCCCTCCCCTCCTTCTCCCTGTTGCCTTCCCCTCCCCTCCTTCTCCATGTTGTCCCCCCTCCCCTCTTTCTCCCTGTTGCCTTCCCCTCCCCTCCTTCTCCCTGTTGCCCCCCCTTCCCTCCTTCTCCCTGTTGCCCCCTCCTCTCCTTCTCCCTGTTGCCTTCCCCTCCCCTCCTTCTCCCTGTTGCCTCCCTCCCCTCCTTCTCCCTGTTGCCCCCCTCCCCTCCTTCTCCCTGTTGCCCCCCTCCCCTCCTTCTCCCTGTTGCCCCCCCCTCCCCTTCTTCTCCCTGTTGCCCCCCCTCCTCTCCTTCTCCCTGTTGCCCCCCTCCCCTCCTTCTCCATGTAGCCCCCCTCCCCTCCTTCTCCCTGTTGCCCCCCTCCTCTCCGTCTCCCTGTTGACCCCCTCCCCTCCTTCTCCCTTTTGCCCCCCCTCCCCTCCTTCTCCCTGTTGACCCCCTCCCCTCCTTCTCCCTGTTGCCCCCCTTCCCCTCCTTCTCCCTGTTGCCCCCTCCCCTCTTTCACTCTATTGCCCCCCCTCTCCTCCTTCTCCCTGTTGCCCCCCCTCCCCTCCTTCTCCCTGTTGCCTTCCCCTCCCCTCCTTCCCCCTGTTGCCTCCCTTCCTCTCCTTCTCCCTGTTGCCCCCTCCCCTCCTTCTCCCTGTTGCCCCCCCCCTCCCCTCCTTCCCCTGTTGCCTCCCTTCCTCTCCTTCTCCCTGTTGCCCCCCACTCCCCTCCTGCCCCCTGTTGCCTCCCTTCCTCTCCTTCTCCCTGTTGCCCCCACTCCCCTCCTTCTCCCTGTTGCTCCCCCCTCCCCTCCTTCCCTCTGTTGCCTCCCTTCATCTCCTTCTCCCTGTTGCCACCCCTCCTCTCCTTCTCCCTGTTGCCTCCCTTCCTCTCCTTCTCCTGTTGCCCCCACTCCCCTCCTTCTCCCTGTTGCTCCCCCCCCTCCCCTCCTTCCCCCTGTTGCCTCCCTTCATCTCCTTCTCCCTGTTGCACCCCTCCCCTCCTTCTCCCTGTTGACCCCCTCCCCTCCTTCTCCCTGTTGCCCCCCTTCCCCTCCTTCTCCCTGTTGCCCCCTCCCCTCTTTCACTCTATTGCCCCCCTCTCCTCCTTCTCCCTGTTGCCCCCCTCCCCTCCTTCTCCCTGTTGCCTTCCCCTCCCCTCCTTCCCCCTGTTGCCTCCCTTCCTCTCCTTCTCCCTGTTGCCCCCACTCCCATCCTTCCCCCTGTTGCCTCCCTTCCTCTCATTCTCTCAGTTGCCGTCACTATCCTCCTTCTCCCTGTTGCCCCCCCTCCCCTCCTTCCCCTGTTGCCCCCCTTCCCCTCCTTCTCCCTGTTGCCCCCTCCCCTCTTTCACTCTATTGCCCCCCCTCTCCTCCTTCTCCCTGTTGCCCCCACTCCCCTCCTTCTCCCTGTTGCCCCCACTCCCCTCCTGCCCCCTGTTACCTCCCTTCCTCTCCTTCTCCCTGTTGCCCCCACTCCCCTCCTTCTCCCTGTTGCTCCCCCCCTCCCCTCCTTCCCCCTGTTGCCTCCTTCATCTCCTTCTCCCTGTTGCACCCCTCCTCTCCTTCTCCCTGTTGACCCCCTCCTCTCCTTCTCCCTGTTTCCCCCTCCCCTCCTTCTCCCTGTTGACCCCCTCCCCTCCTTCTCCCTGTTGCCCCTCCCTCCCCTCTTTCTCCCTGTTGCCCCTCCCCTCTTTCACTATATTGCCCCTCCTCTCCTCCTTCTCCCTGTTGCCCCCCCTCCCCTCCTTCTCCCTGTTGCCCCTCCTCCCCTCCTTCTCCCTGTTGCCCCTCCTCCCCTCCTTTTCCCTGTTGCCGCCACTCCCCTCCTTCTCCCTGTTGCCCCCCCTCCCCTCCTTCCCCCTGTTGCCTCCCTTCCTCTCCTTCTCCCTGTTGCCCCCCTCCTCTCCGTCTCCCTGTTGACCCCCTCCCCTCCTTCTCCCTGTTGCCCCCTCCCCTCCTTCTCCCTGTTGACCCCCTCCCCTCCTTCTCCCTGTTGCCCCCCCTCCCCTCCTTCTCCCTGTTGCCCCCTCCCCTCTTTCACTCTATTGCTCCCCCTCCCCTCCTTCTCCCTGTTGCCCCCCCTCCCCTCCTTCTCCCTGTTGCCCCCTCCCCTCCTTCTCCCTGTTGACCCCCTCCCCTCCTTCTCCCTGTTGCCCCCCCCCTCCCCTCTTTCACTCTATTGCCCCACCTCTCCTCCTTCTCCCTGTGGCCCCCCCCTCCCCTCCTTCTCCCTGTTGACCCCCTCCCCTCCTTCTCCCTGTTGCCCCCCCCTCCCCTCCTTCTCCCTGTTGCCCCCACTCCCCTCCTTCTCCCTGTTGCCCTCACTATCCTCCTTCTCCCTGTTGCCCCCACTCCCCTCCTTCTCCCTGTTGCCCCCACTCCCCTCCTTCTCCCTGTTGCCCCCCCCTCCCCTCCTTCTCCCTGTTACTCTCACTAGCCTCCTTCTCCCTGTTGTCTTCCCCTCCCCTCCTTCTCCCTGTTGCCCCCACTCCCCTCCTTCTCCCTGTTGCCCCTCCTCCCCTCCTTCTCCCTGTGGCCTCTCCTCCCCTCCTTCTCCCTGTTGCCCTCACTCCCCTCCTTCTCCCTGTTGCCCCCTCCCCTCCTTCTCCCTGTTGCCCCCCTCCCCTCCTTCTCCCTGTTACCCCTCCTCCCCTCCTTCTCCCTGTTGCCCTCACTATCCTCCTTCTCCCTGTTGCCCCCACTCCCCTCCTTCTCCCTGTTGCCCCCACTCCCCTCCTTCTCCCTGTTGCCCCCCCTCCCCTCCTTCTCCCTGTTACTCTCACTAGCCTCCTTCTCCCTGTTGTCTTCCCCTCCCCTCCTTCTCCCTGTTGCCCCCACTCCCCTCCTTCTCCCTGTTGCCCCTCCTCCCCTCCTTCTCCCTGTTGCCTCTCCTCCCCTCCTTCTCCCTGTTGCCCCCTCCCCTCCTTCTCCCTGTTGCCCCCCTCCCCTCCTTCTCCTTGTTGCCCTCACTCCCCTCCTTCTCCCTGTTGCCCCCTCCCCTCCTTCTCCCTGTTGCCCCCCTCCCCTCCTTCTCCCTGTTGCCCCCTCCCCTCCTTCTCCCTGTTGCCCCCCTCCCCTCCTTCTCCCTGTTGCCCCCCTCCCCTCCTTCTCCCTGTTACCCCTCCTCCCCTCCTTCTCCCTGTTGCCCTCACTATCATCCTTCTCCGTGTTGCCCCCCCTCCCCTCTTTCTCCCTGTTGCCCCCCCTCCCCTCCTTCTCCCTGTTGCCCCCCCTCCCCTCCTTCTCCCTGTTGCCCCCCCTCCCCTCCTTCTCCCTGTTGCCCTCACTCCCCTCCTTCTCCCTGTTGCCCCTCCTCCCCTCCTTCTCCCTGTTGCCCCCCCTCCCCTCCTTCTCCCTGTTGCCCTCACTCCCCTCCTTCTCCTTGTTGCCCCTCCTCCCCTCCTTCTCCCTGTTGCCCCCACTCCCCTCCTTCTCCCTGTTGCCCCTCCTCCCCTCCTTCTCCCTGTTGCCCCCCCTCCCCTCCTTCTCCCTGTTGCCCTCACTCCCCTCCTTCTCCCTGTTGCCCCTCCTCCCCTCCTTCTCCCTGTTGCCCCCCTCCCCTCCTTCTCCCTGTTGCCCTCACTCCCCTCCTTCTCCCTGTTGCCCCTCCTCCCCTCCTTCTCCCTGTTGCCCCCCCTCCCCTCCTTCTCCCTGTTGCCCCCCCTCCCCTCCTTCTCCCTGTTGCCCTCACTCCCCTCCTTCTCCCTGTTGCCCCTCCTCCCCTCCTTCTCCCTGTTGCCCCCCCTCCCCTCCTTCTCCCTGTTGCCCTCACTCCCCTCCTTCTCCCTGTTGCCCCTCCTCCCCTCCTTCTCCCTGGTGCCCCCACTCCCCTCCTTCTCCCTGTTGCCCCTCCTCCCCTCCTTCTCCCTGTTGCCTCTCCTCCCCTCCTTCTCCCTGTTACCCTCACTCCCCTCCTTCTCCCTGTTGCCCCCTCCCCTCCTTCTCCCTGTTGCCCCCCTCCCCTCCTTCTCCCTGTTGCCCCCTCCCCTCCTTCTCCCTGTTGCCCCCCTCCCCTCCTTCTCCCTGTTGCCCCCCCTCCCCTCCTTCTCCCTGTTGCCCTCACTCCCCTCCTTCTCCCTGTTGCCCCTCCTCCCCTCCTTCTCCCTGTTGCCCCCCCTCCCCTCCTTCTCCCTGTTGCCC
This sequence comes from Arenicola marina, assembly GCA_964019135.1. Classification (NCBI taxonomy): domain Eukaryota; kingdom Metazoa; phylum Annelida; class Polychaeta; family Arenicolidae; genus Arenicola; species Arenicola marina. The sequence continues at coordinate 13,421,002 of OZ025254.1, read as the reverse complement.
CCCCTCCCCTCCTTCTCCCTGTTGCCCCCCCTCCCCTCCTTCTCCCTGTTGCCCTCACTCCCCTCCTTCTCCCTGTTGCCCCTCCTCCCCTCCTTCTCCCTGTTGCCCCCCTCCCCTCCTTCTCCCTGTTACCCCTCCTCCCCTCCTTCTCCCTGTTGCCCTCACTCCCCTCCTTCTCCCTGTTGCCCCCCCTCCCCTCCTTCTCCCTGTTGCCCTCACTCCCCTCCTTCTCCCTGTTGCCCCTCCTCCCCTCCTTCTCCCTGTTGCCCCCCCTCCCCTCCTTCTCCCTGTTGCCCTCACTCCCCTCCTTCTCCCTGTTGCCCCTCCTCCCCTCCTTCTCCCTGTTGCCCCCCCTCCCCTCCTTCTCCCTGTTGCCCCCCCTCCCCTCCTTCTCCCTGTTGCCCCCCCTCCCCTCCTTCTCCCTGTTGCCCTCACTCCCCTCCTTCTCCCTGTTGCCCCTCCTCCCCTACTTCTCCCTGTTGCCCCCACTCCCCTCCTTCTCCCTGTTGTCTTCCCCTCCCCTCCTTCTCCCTGTTGCCCCCACTCCCCTCCTTCTCCCTGTTGCCTCTCCTCCCCTCCTTCTCCCTGTTGCCCTCACTCCCCTCCTTCTCCCTGTTGCCCCCTCCCCTCCTTCTCCCTGTTGCCCCCCTCCCCTCCTTCTCCCTGTTACCCCTCCTCCCCTCCTTCTCCCTATTGCCCTCACTATCATCCTTCTCCGTGTTGCGCCCCCTCCCCTCCTTCTCCCTGTTGCCCCCCCTCCCCTCCTTCTCCCTGTTGCCCCCCCTCCCCTCCTTCTCCCTGTTGCCCTCACTCCCCTCCTTCTCCCTGTTGTCTTCCCCTCCCCTCCTTCTCCCTGTTGCCCCCACTCCCCTCCTTCTCCCTGTTGCCTCTCCTCCCCTCCTTCTCCCTGTTGCCCTCACTCCCCTCCTTCTCCCTGTTGCCCCCTCCCCTCCTTCTCCCTGTTGCCCCCCCCTCCCCTCTTTCACTCTATTGCCCCACCTCTCCTCCTTCTCCCTGTGGCCCCCCCCTCCCCTCCTTCTCCCTGTTGACCCCCTCCCCTCCTTCTCCCTGTTGCCCCCCCCTCCCCTCCTTCTCCCTGTTGCCCCCACTCCCCTCCTTCTCCCTGTTGCCCTCACTATCCTCCTTCTCCCTGTTGCCCCCACTCCCCTCCTTCTCCCTGTTGCCCCCACTCCCCTCCTTCTCCCTGTTGCCCCCCCTCCCCTCCTTCTCCCTGTTACTCTCACTAGCCTCCTTCTCCCTGTTGTCTTCCCCTCCCCTCCTTCTCCCTGTTGCCCCCACTCCCCTCCTTCTCCCTGTTGCCCCTCCTCCCCTCCTTCTCCCTGTGGCCTCTCCTCCCCTCCTTCTCCCTGTTGCCCTCACTCCCCTCCTTCTCCCTGTTGCCCCCTCCCCTCCTTCTCCCTGTTGCCCCCCTCCCCTCCTTCTCCCTGTTACCCCTCCTCCCCTCCTTCTCCCTGTTGCCCTCACTATCCTCCTTCTCCCTGTTGCCCCCACTCCCCTCCTTCTCCCTGTTGCCCCCACTCCCCTCCTTCTCCCTGTTGCCCCCCCTCCCCTCCTTCTCCCTGTTACTCTCACTAGCCTCCTTCTCCCTGTTGTCTTCCCCTCCCCTCCTTCTCCCTGTTGCCCCCACTCCCCTCCTTCTCCCTGTTGCCCCTCCTCCCCTCCTTCTCCCTGTTGCCTCTCCTCCCCTCCTTCTCCCTGTTGCCCTCACTCCCCTCCTTCTCCCTGTTGCCCCCTCCCCTCCTTCTCCCTGTTGCCCCCCTCCCCTCCTTCTCCCTGTTGCCCCCTCCCCTCCTTCTCCCTGTTGCCCCCCTCCCCTCCTTCTCCCTGTTGCCCCCCTTCCCTCCTTCTCCCTGTTACCCCTCCTCCCCTCCTTCTCCCTGTTGCCCTCACTATCATCCTTCTCCGTGTTGCCCCCCCTCCCCTCCTTCTCCATGTTGCCCCCCCTCCCCTCCTTCTCCCTGTTGCCCCCCCTCCCCTCCTTCTCCCTGTTGCCCCCCCTCCCCTCCTTCTCCCTGTTGCCCTCACTCCCCTCCTTCTCCCTGTTGCCCCTCCTCCCCTCCTTCTCCCTGTTGCCCCCCCTCCCCTCCTTCTCCCTGTTGCCCTCACTCCCCTCCTTCTCCCTGTTGCCCCTCCTCCCCTCCTTCTCCCTGTTGCCCCCACTCCCCTCCTTCTCCCTGTTGCCCCTCCTCCCCTCCTTCTCCCTGTTGCCCCCCCTCCCCTCCTTCTCCCTGTTGCCCTCACTCCCCTCCTTCTCCCTGTTGCCCCTCCTCCCCTCCTTCTCCCTGTTGCCCCCCTCCCCTCCTTCTCCCTGTTGCCCTCACTCCCCTCCTTCTCCCTGTTGCCCCTCCTCCCCTCCTTCTCCCTGTTGCCCCCCCTCCCCTCCTTCTCCCTGTTGCCCCCCCTCCCCTCCTTCTCCCTGTTGCCCTCACTCCCCTCCTTCTCCCTGTTGCCCCTCCTCCCCTCCTTCTCCCTGTTGCCCCCCCTCCCCTCCTTCTCCCTGTTGCCCTCACTCCCCTCCTTCTCCCTGTTGCCCCTCCTCCCCTCCTTCTCCCTGGTGCCCCCACTCCCCTCCTTCTCCCTGTTGCCCCTCCTCCCCTCCTTCTCCCTGTTGCCTCTCCTCCCCTCCTTCTCCCTGTTGCCCTCACTCCCCTCCTTCTCCCTGTTGCCCCCTCCCCTCCTTCTCCCTGTTGCCCCTCCTCCCCTCCTTCTCCCTGTTGCCCCCTCCCCTCCTTCTCCCTGTTGCCCCCCTCCCCTCCTTCTCCCTGTTGCCCCCCCTCCCCTCCTTCTCCCTGTTGCCCTCACTCCCCTCCTTCTCCCTGTTGCCCCTCCTCCCCTCCTTCTCCCTGTTGCCCCCCCTCCCCTCCTTCTCCCTGTTGCCCTCACTCCCCTCCTTCTCCCTGTTGCCCCTCCTCCCCTCCTTCTCCCTGTTGCCCCCCCTCCCCTCCTTCTCCCTGTTGCCCTCACTCCCCTCCTTCTCCCTGTTGCCCCTCCTCCCCTCCTTCTCCCTGTTGCCCCCCTCCCCTCCTTCTCCCTGTTACCCCTCCTCCCCTCCTTCTCCCTGTTGCCCTCACTCCCCTCCTTCTCCCTGTTGCCCCCCCTCCCCTCCTTCTCCCTGTTGCCCTCACTCCCCTCCTTCTCCCTGTTGCCCCTCCTCCCCTCCTTCTCCCTGTTGCCCCCCCTCCCCTCCTTCTCCCTGTTGCCCTCACTCCCCTCCTTCTCCCTGTTGCCCCTCCTCCCCTCCTTCTCCCTGTTGCCCCCCCTTCCCTCCTTCTCCCTGTTGCCCCCCCTCCCCTCCTTCTCCCTGTTGCCCCCCCTCCCCTCCTTCTCCCTGTTGCCCTCACTCCCCTCCTTCTCCCTGTTGCCCCTCCTCCCCTCCTTCTCCCTGTTGCCCCCACTCCCCTCCTTCTCCCTGTTGTCTTCCCCTCCCCTCCTTCTCCCTGTTGCCCCCACTCCCCTCCTTCTCCCTGTTGCCTCTCCTCCCCTCCTTCTCCCTGTTGCGCTCACTCCCCTCCTTCTCCCTGTTGCCCCCTCCCCTCCTTCTCCCTGTTGCCCCCCTCCCCTCCTTCTCCCTGTTACCCCTCCTCCCCTCCTTCTCCCTGTTGCCCTCACTATCATCCTTCTCCGTGTTGCCCCCCCTCCCCTCCTTCTCCCTGTTGCCCCCCCTCCCCTCCTTCTCCCTGTTGCCCTCACTCCCCTCCTTCTCCCTGTTGCCCCCACTCCCCTCCTTCTCCCTGTTGCCCCCACTCCCCTCCTTCTCCCTGTTGCCCTCACTCCCCTCCTTCTCCCTGTTGCCCCTCCTCCCCTCCTTCTCCCTGTTGCCCCCACTCCCCTCCTTCTCCCTGTTGCCCCCCCTCCCCTCCTTCTCCCTGTTGCCCCCCCCTCCCCTCCTTCTCCCTGTTGCCCCCACTCCCCTCCTTCTCCCTGTTGCCCCCACTCCCCTCCTTCTCCCTGTTGCCTTCACTATCCTCCTTCTCCCTGTTGCCCCCCCTCCCCTCCTTCTCCCTGTTGCCCTCACTCCCCTCCTTCTCCCTGTTGCCCCTCCTCCCCTCCTTCTCCCTGTTGCCCCCACTCCCCTCCTTCTCCCTGTTGCCCCCACTCCCCTCCTTCTCCCTGTTGCCCCCCTCCCCTCCTTCTCCCTGTTGCCCTCACTATCCTCCTTCTCCCTGTTGCCCCCCCTCCCCTCCTGCTCCCTGTTGCCCCCACTCCCTCATTCTCCCTGTTGCCCCCACTCCCCTCCTTCTCCCTGTTGCCCTCACTATCCTCCATCTCCCTGTTGCCCCTCCTCCCCTCCTTCTCCCTGTTGCCCCCCCTCCCCTCCTTCTCAGTGTTGCCCTCACTATCCTCCATCTCCCTGTTGCCCCTCCTCCCCTCCTTCTCCCTGTTGCCCTCACTATCCTCCTTCTCTCTGTTGCCCCCACTCCCCTCGTTCTCCCTCTTGCCCCCACTCCCCTCCTTCTCCCTGTTGCCCCCCTCTCTCCTTCTCCCTGTTGCCCTCACTATCCTCCTTCTCCCTGTTGCCCCCACTCCCCTCCTTCTCCCTGTTGCCCTCACTATCCTCCATCTCCCTGTTGCCCCTCCTCCCCTCCTTCTCCCTATTGCCCTCACTATCCTCCATCTCCCTGTTGCCCCTCCTCCCCTCCTTCTCCCTGTTGACCTCACTATCCTCCTTCTCCCTGTTGCCCCCACTCCCCTCCTTCTCCCTGTTGCCCTCACTATCCTCCATCTCCCTGTTGCCCCTCCTCCCCTCCTTCTCCCTGTTGCCCTCACTCCTCTCCTTCTCCCTCTTGCCCCCCTCCCCTCCTTCTCCCTGTTGCCCTCACTATCCTCCTTCTCCCTGTTGCCCCCACTCCCCTCCTTCTCCCTGTTGCCCCCACTCCCCTCCCTCTCCCTGTTGCCCCTCCTCCCCTCCTTCTCCATGTTGCCCCTCCTCCCCTCCTTCTCCCTGTTGCCCTCACTCCCCTCTTCCTCCCTGTTGCCCCCCCCTCCTTCTCCCTGTTGCCCCCACTCCCCTCCTTCTCCCTGTTGCCCCTCCTCTTCTCCTTCTCCCTGTTGCCGCTCCTCCCCTCCTTCTCCCTGTTGCCCTCACTATCCTCCTTCTCCCTGTTGCCCCCCCTCCCCTCCTTCTCCCTGTTGCTCCCACTCCCCTCCTTCTCCCTGTTGCCCCCACTCCTCTCCTTCTCCCTGTTGCCCCCCCTCCCCTCCTTCTCCCTGTTGCCCTCACTCCCCTCCTTCTCCCTGTTGCCCCTCCTCCCCTCCTTCTCCCTGTTGCGCACACTCCCCTCCTTCTCCCTGTTGCCCCCACTCCCCTCCTTCTCCCTGTTGTCCCCACTCCTCTCGTTCTCCCTGTTGCCCTCACTATCCTCCTTCTCCCTGTTGCCCCCCCTCCCCTCCTTCTCCCTGTTGCCCTCACTATCCTCCTTCTCCCTGTTGCCCCCCCCTCCCCTCCTTCTCCCTGTTGCCCCCACTCCCCTCATTCTCCCTGTTGCCCCTACTCCCCTCCTTCTCCCTGTTGCCCCTCCTCCCCTCCTTCTCCCTGTTGCCCCCACTCCCCTCCTTCTCCCTGTTGCCCCCCCCTCCCCTCCTTCTCCCCGTTGCCCCCACTCCCCTCCTTCTCCCTGTTGCCCCTCCTCTCCTCCTTCTCCCTGTTGCCCTCACTATCCTCCTTCTCCCTGTTGCCCCTCCTTCCCTCCTTCTCCCTGTTGCCCTCACTATCCTCCTTCTCCCTGTTGCCCCCACTCCCCTCCTTCTCCCTGTTGCCCTCCCTCCCCTCCTTCTCCCTGTTGCCCCCACTCCCCTCCTTCTCCCTGTTGCCCCTCCTCCCCTCCTTCTCCCTGTTGCCCTCACTATCCTCCTTCTCCCTGTTGCCCCTCCTCCCCTCCTTCTCCCTGTTGCCCTCACTATCCTCCTTCTCCCTGTTGCCCTCACTCCCCTCCTTCTCCCTGTTGCCCTCACTCCCCTCCTTCTCCCTGTTGCCCCCCCTCCCCTACTTCTCCCTGTTGCCCCCCCTCCCCTCCTTCTCCCTGTTGCCCACACTCCCCTCATTCTCCCTGTTGCCCCCACTCCCCTCCTTCTCCCTGTTGCCCTCACTATCCTCCTTCTCCCTGTTGCCCTCACTATCCTCCTTCTCCCTGTTGCCCCACTCCCCTCCTTCTCCCTGTTGCCCTCACTATCCTCCTTCTCCCTGTTGCCCCTCCTCCCCTCCTTCTCCCTGTTGCCCTCACTATCCTCCTTCTCCCTGTTGCCCTCACTATCCTCCTTCTCCCTGTTGCCCTCACTATCCTCCTTCTCCCTGTTGCCCTCACTATCCTCCTTCTCCCTGTTGCCCCCATTCCCCTCCTTCTCCCTGTTGCCCTCACTCCCCTCCTTCTCCCTGTTGCCCTCACTATCCTCCTTCTCCCTGTTGCCCCTCCTCCCCTCCTTCTCCCTGTTGCCCTCACTATCCTCCTTCTCCCTTTTGCCCCCCTCCCCTCCTTCTCCCTGTTGCCCTCACTAGCCTCCTTTTCCCTGTTGCCCCCCTCCCCTCTTTCTCCCTGTTGCCCTCACTATCCTCCTTCTCCCTGTTGCCCCCCCTCCCCTCCCTCCCTGTTGCCCTCACTCCCCTCCTTCTCCCTGTTGCCCTCACTAGCCTCCTTCTCCCTGTTGCCCTCACTATCCTCCTTCTCCCTGTTGCCCTCACTATCCTCCTTCTCCCTGTTGCCCCCACTCCCCTCCTTCTCCCTGTTGCCCCCCACTCCCCTCCTTCTCCCTGTTGCCCTCACTAGCCTCCTTATCCCTGTTGCCTTCCCCTCCCCTCTTTCTCCCTGTTGCCCCCCCTCCCCTCCGTCTCCCTGTTGCCCTCACTATCCTCCTTCTCCCTGTTGCCCCCACTCCCCTCCTTCTTCCTGTTGCCCCCACTCCCCTCCTTCTCCCTGTTGCCCTCACTAGCCTCCTTCTCCCTGTTGCCTTCCCCTCCCCTCCTTCCCCCTGTTGCCCTCACTCCCCTTCTTCTCCCTGTTGCCCCCCTCCCCTCCTTCTCCCTGTTGCCCCCACTCCCCTCCTTCTCCCTGTTGCCCTCACTAGCCTCCTTCTCCCTGTTGCCCTCACTATCCTCCTTCTCCCTGTTGCCCTCACTATCCTCCTTCTCCCTGTTGCCCCACTCCTCTCCTTCTCCCTGTTGCCCCCACTCCCCTCCTTCTCCCTGTTGCCCTCACTAGCCTCCTTCTCCCTGTTGCCTTCCCCTCCCCTCCTTCTCCCTGTTGCCCCCCCTCCCCTCCTTCTCCCTGTTGCCCTCACTATCCTCCTTCTCCCTGTTGCCCCCACTCCCCTCCTTCTCCCTGTTGCCCCCCTCCCCTCCTTCTCCCTGTTGCCCCCACTCCCCTCCTTCTCCCTGTTGCCCCTCCTCCCCTCCTTCTCCCTGTTGCCCTCACTATCCTTCTTCTCCCTGTTGCCCCCCTCCCCTCCTTTTCCCTGTTGCCCTCACTATCCTCCTTCTCCCTGTTGCCCCCACTCCCCTCCTTCTCCCTGTTGCCCTCACTATCCTCCTTCTCCATGTTGCCCCCCTCCCCTCCTTCTCCCTGTTGCCCCCACTCCCCTCCTTCTCCCTGTTGTCCCCACTCCCCTCCTTCTCCCTGTTGCCCCCTCTCCCCTCCTTCTCCCTGTTGCCCCCACTCCCCTCCTTCTCCCTGTTGCCCCCCCTCCCCTCCTTCTCCCTGTTGCCCTCACTATCCTCCTTCTCCCTGTTGCCCCCACTCCCCTCCTTCTCCCTGTTGCCCTCACTATCCTCCTTCTCCCTGTTGCCCCTCCTCCCCTCCTTCTCCCTGTTGCCCTCACTATCCTCCTTCTCCCTGTTGCCCCCACTCCCCTCCTTCTCCCTGTTGCCCCCACTCCCCTCCTTCTCCCTGTTGCCCCCCCTCCCCTCCTTCTCCCTGTTGCCCTCACTATCCTCCTTCTCCCTGTTGCCCCCACTCCCCTCCTTCTCCCTGTTGCCCTCACTATCCTCCTTCTCCTGTTGCCCCTCCTCCCCTCCTTCTCCCTGTTGCCCTCACTATCCTCCTTCTCCCTGTTGCCCCCACTCCCCTCCTTCTCCCTGTTGCCCTCACTATAATCCATCTCCCTGTTGCCCCTCCTCCCCTCCTTCTCCCTGTTGCCCTCACTCCCCTCCTTCTCCCTGTTGCCCCCACTCCCCTCCTTCTCCCTGTTGCCCCACTCCCCTCCTTCTCCCTGTTGCCCTCACTATAATCCATCTCCCTGTTGCCCCTCCTCCCCTCCTTCTCCCTGTTGCCCTCACTCCCCTCCTTCTCCCTGTTGCCCCCACTCCCCTCCTTCTCCCTGTTGCCTTCACTATCCTCCATCTCCCTGTTGCCCCTCCTCCCCTCCTTCTCCCTGTTGCCCCCACTATCCTCCTTCTCCCTGTTGCCCCCACTCCCCTCCTTCTCCCTGTTGCCCTCACTATAATCCATCTCCCTGTTGCCCCTCCTCCCCTCCTTCTCCCTGTTGCCCTCACTCCCCTCCTTCTCCCTGTTGCCCCCACTCCCCTCCTTCTCCCTGTTGCCTTCACTATCCTCCATCTCCCTGTTGCCCCTCCTCCCCTCCTTCTCCCTGTTGCCCCCACTCCCCTCCTTCTCCCGGTTGCCCTCACTATCCTCCATCTCCCTGTTGCCCCTCCTCCCCTCCTTCTCCCTGTTGCCCCGACTCCCCTCCTTCTCCCTGTTGCCCTCACTATCCTCCATCTCCCTGTTGCCCCTCCTCCCTCCTTCTCCCTGTTGCCCCCACTCCCTTCCTTCTCCCTGTTGCCCTTACTATCCTCCATCTCCCTGTTGCCCCTCCTCCCCTCCTTCTCCCTGTTGCCCCCACTCCCCTCCTTCTCCCTGTTGCCCCCCACTCCCCTCCTTCTCCTGTTGCCCTCACTACCCTCCTTCTCCATGTTGCCCCCCCTCCCCTCCTTCTCCCTGTTGCCCCCACTCCGCTCCTTCTCCCTGTTGCCCTCACTATCCTCCTTCTCCATGTTGCCCTCACTATCCTCCTTCTCCCTGTTGCCCCCCCTCCCCCCACTTCTCCCTGTTGCCCTCACTATCCTCCATCTCCCTGTTGCCCCTCCTCCCCTCCTTCTCCCTGTTGCCCTCACTATCCTTCTTCTCCCTGTTGCCCCCATTCCCCTCCTTCTCCTGTTGCCCCCACTCCCCTCCTTCTCCCTGTTGCCCTCACTATCCTCTATCTCCCTGTTGCCCCCCTCCCCTCCATCTCCCTGTTGCCCTCACTATCCTCCATCTCCCTGTTGCCCCTCCTCCCCTCCTTCTCCCTGTTGCCCTCACTATCCTCCATCTCCCTGTTGCCCTCCTCCCCTCCTTCTCCCTGTTGCCCTCACTATCCTCCTTCTCCCTGTTGCCCCCCCTCCCCTCCTTCTCCCTGTTGCCCTCACTATCCTCCTTCTCCCTGTTGCCCCCCACTTCCCTCCTTTTCCCTGTTGCCCTCACTATCCTCCTTCTCCCTTTTGTCCCCACTCCCCTCCTTCGCCCTGTTGCCCCCCTCCCCTCCTTCTCCCTGTTGCCCCCACTCCCTCCTTCTCCCTGTTGCCCCTCACTATAATCCATCTCCCTGTTGCCCCTCCTCCCCTCCTTCTCCCTGTTGCCCTCACTCCCCTCCTTCTCCTGTTGCCCCACTCCCCTCCTTCTCCCTGTTGCCCCACTCCCCTCCTTCTCCCTGTTGCCCTCACTATAATCCATCTCCTGTTGCCCCTCCTCCCCTCCTTCTCCCTGTTGCCCTCACTCCCCTCCTTCTCCCTGTTGCCCCCACTCCCCTCCTTCTCCCTGTTGCCTTCACTATCCTCCATCTCCCTGTTGCCCCTCCTCCCCTCCTTCTCCCTGTTGCCCTCACTATCCTCCTTCTCCCTGTTGCCCCCACTCCCCTCCTTCTCCCTGTTGCCCTCACTATAATCCATCTCCCTGTTGCCCCTCCTCCCTCCTTCTCCTGTTGCCCTCACTCCCCTCCTTCTCCCTGTTGCCCCACTCCCCTCCTTCTCCCTGTTGCCTTCACTATCCTCCATCTCCCTGTTGCCCCTCCTCCCCTCCTTCTCCCTGTTGCCCCCACTCCCCTCCTTCTCCCGGTTGCCCTCACTATCCTCCATCTCCCTGTTGCCCCTCCTCCCCTCCTTCTCCCTGTTGCCCGACTCCCCTCCTTCTCCCTGTTGCCCTCACTATCCTCCATCTCCCTGTTGCCCTCCTCCCCTCCTTCTCCTGTTGCCCCCACTCCCTTCCTTCTCCCTGTTGCCCTCACTATCCTCCATCTCCTGTTGCCCCTCCTCCCCTCCTTCTCCCTGTTGCCCCCACTCCCCTCCTTCTCCCTGTTGCCCCCCACTCCCCTCCTTCTCCCTGTTGCCCTCACTACCCTCCTTCTCCATGTTGCCCCCCTCCCTCCTTCTCCCTGTTGCCCCCACTCCGCTCCTTCTCCCTGTTGCCCTCACTATCCTCCTTCTCCATGTTGCCCTCACTATCCTCCTTCTCCCTGTTGCCCCCCTCCCCCACTTCTCCCTGTTGCCCTCACTTTCCTCCATCTCCCTGTTGCCCTCCTCCCCTCCTTCTCCCTGTTGCCCTCACTATCCTTCTTCTCCCTGTTGCCCCCATTCCCCTCCTTCTCCCTGTTGCCCCCACTCCCCTCCTTCTCCCTGTTGCCCTCACTATCCTCTATCTCCCTGTTGCCCCCCTCCCCTCCATCTCCCTGTTGCCCTCACTATCCTCCATCTCCCTGTTGCCCCTCCTCCCCTCCTTCTCCCTGTTGCCCTCACTATCCTCCATCTCCCTGTTGCCCCTCCTCCCCTCCTTCTCCCTGTTGCCCTCACTATCCTCCTTCTCCCTGTTGCCCCCCCCTCCCCTCCTTCTCCCTGTTGCCCTCACTATCCTCCTTCTCCCTGTTGCCCCCACTTCCCTCCTTTTCCCTGTTGCCCTCACTATCCTCCTTCTCCCTTTTGTCCCCACTCCCCTCCTTCGCCCTGTTGCCCCCCTCCCCTCCTTCTCCCTGTTGCCCCCACTCCCCTCCTTCTCCCTGTTGCCCCTCCTCCCCTCCTTCTCCCTGTTGCCCTTACTATCCTCCTTCTCCCTGTTGCCCCCACTCCCCTCCTTCTCCCTGTTGCCCTCACTATCCTCTTTCTCCCTGTTGCCCCCACTCCCCTCCTTCTCCCTGTTGCCCTCACTATCCTCCTTCTCCCTGTTGCCCTCACTATCCTCCTTCTCCCTGTTGCCCCCACTCCCCTCCTTCTCCCTGTTGCCCCCCCTCCCCTCCTTCTCCCTGTTGCCCTCACTATCCTCCTTCTCCCTGTTGTCCCCACTCCCCTCCTTCTCCCTGTTGCCCCCCCTCCCCTCCTTCTCCCTGTTGCCCCCACTCCCCTCCTTCTCCCTGTTGCCCCCCCTCCCCTCCTTCTCCCTGTTGCCCTCACTATCCTCCTTCTCCCTGTTGCCCCCACTCCCCTCCTTCTCCCTGTTGCCCCCACTCCCCTCATTCTCCCTGTTGCCCTCACTATCCTCCATCTCCCTGTTGCCCCTCCTCCTCTCCTTCTCCCTGTTGCCCTCACTATCCTCCTTCTCCCTGTTGCCCCCACTCCCCTCCTTCTCCCTGTTGCCCTCACTATCCTCCATCTCCCTGTTGCCCCTCCTCCCCTCCTTCTCCCTGTTGCCCTCACTCCCCTCCTTCTCCCTGTTGCCCCCACTCCCCTCCTTCTCCCTGTTGCCCTCACTATCCTCCATCTACCTGTTGCCCCTCCTCCCCTCCTTCTCCCTGTTGCCCCCACTCCCCTCCTTCTCCCTGTTGCCCTCACTATCCTCCATCTCCCTGTTGCCCCTCCTCCCCTCCTTCTCCCTGTTGCCCCCACTCCCCTCCTTCTCCCTGTTGCCCTCACTATCCTCCATCTCCCTGTTGCCCCTCCTCCCCTCCTTCTCCCTGTTGCCCCCACTCCCCTCCTTCTCCCTGTTGCCCCCCCTCCCCTCCTTCTCCCTGTTGCCCTCACTACTCTCCTTCTCCATGTTGCCCCCCCTCCCCTCCTTCTCCCTGTTGCCCCCACTCCGCTCCTTCTCCCTGTTGCCCTCACTATCCTCCTTCTCCATGTTGCCCTCACTATCCTCCATCTCCCTGTTGCCTCTCCTCCCCTCCTTCTCCCTGTTGCCCTCACTATCCTCCTTCTCCCTGTTGCCCCCACTCCCCTCCTTCTCCCTGTTGCCCCCACTCCCCTCCTTCTCCCTGTTGCCCTCACTATCCTCCTTCTCCATGTTGCCCTCACTATCCTCCATCTCCCTGTTGCCCCTCCTCCCCTCCTTCTCCCTGTTGCCCCTCCTCCCCTCCTTCTCCCTGTTGCCCCCACTCCCCTCCTTCTCCCTGTTGCCCTCACTATCCTCCATCTCCCTGTTGCCCCTCCTCCCCTCCTTCTCCCTGTTGCCCCCACTCCCCTCCTTCTCCCTGTTGCCCTCACTATCCTCCTTCTCCATGTTGCCCCCCCTCCCCTCCTTCTCCCTGTTGCCCCCACTCCCCTCCTTCTCCCTGTTGCCCCCACTCCCCTCCTTCTCCTTGTTGCCCCCCCTCCCCTCCTTCTCCCTGTTGCCCTCACTATCCTCCTTCTCCCTGTTGCCCCCCCTCCCCTCCTTCTCCCTGTTGCCCCCCTCCTCTCCTTCTCCCTGTTGCCCCCCCTCCCCTCCTTCTCCCTGTTGCCCTCCCCCCTCCCCTCCTTCTCCCTGTTGCCCCCCCTCCCCTCCTTCCCCCTGTTGCCCTCACTGTCCTCCTTCTTCCTTTTGCCCCCCCCCTCCCCTCCCCGCCCAGCTCAAAATGAAGGGATAAGTGGTCCATCTGAGGCCTTACACATAGGACACCACAGTGATAAGTGGTCCATCTGAGGCCTTATACATAGGACATCACAGTGATAAGTGGTCCATCTGAGGCCTTTGCACATAGGACATCACAGTGATAAGTGGTCCATCTGAGGCCTTACACATAAGACATCACAGTGATAAGTGGTCCATCTGTGGCCTTACAGACAGGACATCACAGTGATAAGTTGTCCATCTGAGGCCTTACACACAGGACATCACAGTGATAAGTGGTCCATCTGTGGCCTTACAGACAGGACATCACAGTGATAAGTGGTCCATCTAAGGCCTTACAGACAGGACATCACAGTGATAAGTGGTCCGTCTAAGGCCTTACAGACAGGACATCACAGTGATAAGTGGTCCATCTAAGGCCTTACAGACAGGACATCACAGTGATAAGTGGTCCCTCTGAGGCCTTTGCACATAGGACATCACAGTGATAAGTGGTCCCTCTGAGGCCTTTGCACATAGGACATCACAGTGATAAGTGGTCCATCTGAGGCCTTACACATAGGACATCACAGTGATAAGTGGTCCCTCTGAGGCCTTTGCACATAGGACATCACAGTGATAAGTGGACCATCTGAGGCCTTTGCACATAGGACATCACAGTGATAAGTGGTCCATCGGTGGCCTTACAGACAGGACATCACAGTGATAAGTGGTCCATCTGAGGCCTTACACATAGGACATCACAGTGATAAGTGGTCCATCTAAGGCCTTACAGACAGGACATCACAGTGATAAGTGGTCCCTCTGAGGCCTTTGCACATAGGACATCACAGTGATAAGTGGTCCATCTGAGGCCTTACACATATGACATCACAGTGATAAGTGGTCCATCTGTGGCCTTACAGACAGGACATCACAGTGATAAGTGGTCCATCTAAGGCCTTACAGACAGGACATCACAGTGATAAGTGGTCCGTCTAAGGCCTTACAGACAGGACATCACAGTGATAAGTGGTCCATCTAAGGCCTTACAGACAGGACATCACAGTGATAAGTGGTCCCTCTGAGGCCTTTGCACATAGGACATCACAGTGATAAGTGGTCCCTCTGAGGCCTTTGCACATAGGACATCACAGTGATAAGTGGTCCATCTGAGGCCTTACACATAGGACATCACAGTGATAAGTGGTCCCTCTGAGGCCTTTGCACATAGGACATCACAGTGATAAGTGGACCATCTGAGGCCTTTGCACATAGGACATCACAGTGATAAGTGGTCCATCGGTGGCCTTACAGACAGGACATCACAGTGATAAGTGGTCCATCTGAGGCCTTACACATAGGACATCACAGTGATAAGTGGTCCATCTAAGGCCTTACAGACAGGACATCACAGTGATAAGTGGTCCCTCTGAGGCCTTTGCACATAGGACATCACAGTGATAAGTGGTCCATCTGAGGCCTTACACATATGACATCACAGTGATAAGTGGTCCATCTGTGGCCTTACAGACAGGACATCACAGTGATAAGTGGTCCCTCTGTGGCCTTACACACAGGACATCACAGTGATAAGTGGACCATCTGTGGCCTTACACATAGGTCATCACAGTGATAAGTGGTCCATCTGAGGCCTTACACATACGACATCACAGTGATAAGTGGCCAATTGAGAATGACAGCAAAAAGAGCCCCCCCCCCCCTGTGCTTGATAATATATTATTATTATAGCCGACGTCATATCTTTATATTTTATAATGTTTTTTACATATATTTTATCTGACTCGGGGTGGACGTATTGGTCTGAAAAGGAAAGCGATAAGAAATACTGATAGATTACTGTATTACTTACTTGGATGACAGACTAATCGATGACAGTTAGGCAGTCGATGTCACTGGTGGCCACTGCCTTATGTACTTTCTGCTCTATTGTTGACTTTATATAACACATGATCCGGTTGTTAATCGCCGCCATGGAGTGCATGGGGAAAGTGTAACGCCAGTGACACCGACGAACTGATGGCCAAACGCCGGTTAATGTCCTCTTCGGGGAGCCTGGATTTAGCTGGTCTGAATCATTGCGAAAACACTTTCAAACTCAACGGCAAGGACCACAATGGTGCTCCTTGCAGTGGCGGATCTGGGGGGGGGGGTTAGGGGGGTTGCGACCCCCCCGCCCCCCTTGGGAACCAGACCATGCAACATACATGGTAACATACATGTTAAAGTCCCAAGTGTTCAGAGAGCAACCCCCCCCCTTTGGGAAACTGAACATACACTGTTAAAGTCGGGTTCTCCAAGCCCAAGCCCCCCCCCCCTCCGGTCACAAGTCCTCAGAGCAGCCCCCCCCCCCTCGGTCGCAAATTTTTCAGAGAGCACACCTCTCCATCGGAAGTAGTTTTCAAAAAGCAACCCCCCCCCCCCCTTGGCAAATTTCCTAGATCCGCCCCTGTCTTGGTACTGGGGAAGGAACGCCCCCCCCGCCACCGCCGACCCCCTTCCCCGTCACCCACCACCCGCCTTCGTTTATTACACACAATTATCGATGGCGTTATCTCTGATAGTTGCGGAGTCGTCCTTTCATTTTTGTTACAGCCTAAAAACAGATATTGAAAGCGAGATGTCACGACGCGGAAGTTGATTAAGATACAGTTTTGCCTCGACAAATGGCAGTAGAGACGTGATCCCTGCTGGGTGTCATCTATTGTCACCACACGACACCCTGTCGCAAGAAGCTTTGGAATTATTTGACATATTCTATTCGGTGCACACACTATTAGGATTTTCGACAGTTCTATTCCAAATAGCTCACAAATGACATGTGGCTCTCTAATTGCTGCATTGGATACTATACTGGGCGATTGATGTCCAAGGAGCACACACCAGCCTCGATATATTGGCCGCCTCTCTAGAGAACCAGAAGTTAAATTTATTAGCAGATTGTCTCTCTGGTAGTTGCCTAGACAGCAGAAGCTCATCGACCAATATCAGAGGCAACACGTTGTTCCCGAAGCAAAACTACAATGTGATTCAGGCGGATGTGACGTCATTAGTGCATTTCGGACGCCTTTACACCCGGATTTGTCAAGTGAAGGCCGCCCGAGAGATATCCAGAGACATCAAACCGAGAGTTCAGATATTGTATCCCTGGATATATAGTAAAAGATCCAACATGTTGGACTTCAGGTAAGGCAGACTTTATCGGCGGCATGTGTCCATGTTTAGTTCAGGGTTGCTCAACGTCGTCTGCAGTCCATGAGTTGCTTTGTATGTGTGAGCGATTGAATACGGACCCGGAGTAGAGGGGAGGGAATACCTTTTCCGATCTCCGCGATTGGCATCCAGGAATTCTTGGAGATTCGCGATTAGCTGTTGGCAATTTTGGGGGATCGTTATCCGTACAATTGCTCGTTCAACGCGAAAACCCTTTCCCTATTTACCGCGATCCGTTATAGCAGTCTGTGAAGTCTTCGATACTCGCGATATCTTGGAGATTCTAGATTATTGCTCTCCCTACTTGTTAGGTATTCGCGATTCAAAGGGGGTATCCCACCGCGGAGTAGTGTAACGATCACCTATCATACCTGTATAGACCATGAACTCTCCCGTTCGCAGTTTGGCATCAAATACACCACTGTTTAGCATTTACTGTGCTGCTGGTACCGTACCGGACGAAGTGATTCCATTTTGATTGAATTGGAAGCCATGTTAATTTCGAACTGTGTGTTCGAGTTTGATCGAGGTCGAAGGCGTGAAGCGCTTTGAACTTTGACCCCGTGTTATTTTATTTAACCCTTCCATTGTGATCGTACGACACCGGAATGTGTATAGTTTTCAAATTGTGCATTAAAAATATAAAATTCAACTTAAACAACCGCCTAAAACCATTCATGACTCCAGCATCATTGAGGTCAACCGTGAGGTTGGCGGTTACGTGGAGCAGAGGTGATGTGAGGAACGAGCTCCCTCTGCTGGCAGAGTGAAGACCAGTGTGATATGGGTCACTGCCTAATAATCTAATGTAACCATCAAATATCATCCCCTCTCATACACCCCATGGACCTCAGTTATATGGGTCACCGCCTATCAATCTCATGTAACCATCGAAGACCCTCTCCTGTCATACCCTTGAGGGCTGCACTGTTATTATATGTGCCGGCCAACACATAATAGAGGCTTCGATTAGACGACTTACTATTAGCGCTCGAGTCGGAGAGGTGGTCATGCCCGGAAGCCGTATTCATACTCCCCACTTACGCCACTAGACTTACTTCCCCACCTAGCGCTGAAAGGCAAGATTCATAATCCCCTCGTAAGTTACGCAGGAAAAGTGCATTTTCATCTTAGCCTCACCAGCTCGTTGTGGTGGTGCTCGTGATTAAGAAATTCCCTTCAATATAACTTCAGCGCTTTCTTAATTCAGAAAATCTACTTCTTGTGTGACTATACTTATGTATTTTGAACCCGATAATCGCTCAACAAAACTTCCACTTAGCGCTAAGTCTAGTGGCGTAGCCTAATTGGCGATTATGAATACGGCCCCTGGGGCTAAGTGGAAGATTTGTCGAGCGATTATCGGGTTCAAAATACATAAGTAGACACACACGAAGTAGATTTTCTGAATTAAGAAAGTGCTAAGATATATTATAGAGGATTTCGTAATCATGAGCACCACCACAACGAGCTGGTGAGGCTAAGACGAAAACGCACTTTTCGTGCGTAACTTACGAGGGGATTATGAATACGGCCCCAGCAGGACGCTTGCATCCGATGTAGCATGATGACCTGTCCGCCGTGAAATAGTGTCCGGGTGACGTGTGCGCATGCGCAGCGAATGGACATGTGATGTAAATAGCGCATGTATGTTAGGATTAGGGTTAGGTTAGGATTAGGTTAGGGCCAGGGATAGGGTTAGCAATAGGATTAGGATTAGGGTTAGGGTTAGCAATAGGATTAGGGTTAGCAATAGGATTAGGATTAGGGCCAGGGTTAGGGTTAGCAATAGGATTAGGATTAGGGCCAGGGTTTTGGTTAGCAACAGGATTAGAATTAGGGTTAGGTTAGGATTAGGGTTAGGGCCAGGGTTAGGGTTAGCAATAGGATTAGGATTAGGGTTAGGGTTAGCAATAGGATTAGGGTTAGCAATAGGATTAGGATTAGGGCCAGGGTTAGGGTTAGCAACAGGATTAGGATTAGGGCTAGTGGCATGAAAGAAGCGTCGGCGGACAGCTTATCACGGTCGGACGGGTTATTATGTTACACCGACCATTCATCAACAATGTTTACGGAATCTGATCGAGACAGGCGTGCATGTACAATGAGGTGGGGGGGGGGGGGGGGGGTGGGGGCAATTAGGCATGACGTCACACAAACAGAGCTGGCTATGGACTGAAAGCGGTTCGCCCCCGGGGCTCCTTCAGAAGTGATCACGATATTAGGACACCGTTCGAATCGCATCATATTTTGGTTTAGTTTTGTAGTACCTTCATCCAGAGCCAGCAATTTTGAACAGGAGGGGCGGGCTGTAAATAGCGACCGAGGGATTTTTTTGACGGCCGGGGAGGGGGGGGGGGGCGGAGGGCGGGCGGGGGGGGGGGGATCGATACCGCACCAGATAGCGTTCTTGCCCAAAAAGGAGTAGGAGTGGAGGGGGGGGGTCCACGCCTCAGACGGCCTAAAGTCTGCACTAAAAAACGCCATTCTTCCTCATAAGAGGGGGTGGGGGGGTGGGGCGGGGGGGCCGGACCCTCTGCCTCCCCCCTGGATCCGCCCTTGTACCTGTATATCTTTAGAGGTACTATTACAAGAAATTTGGCGGTGAAGTGTCTCAGAAGCATAAATTTAGACCGTTGGTCGTAGATTTATGCTTTTGAGCCCTGAACAATAAGTCTTTCGATGGGGTGGGGTGGGAGGTGTTCCGGTTTCCCCTTCAACCTTCTGGTTGGAATGTTCATGCTGCAGTTCTGGTTGGAATGTTCATGCTGCCCTTCTGGTTGGAATGTTCATGCTGCCCTTCTGGTTGGAATGTCCATGCCGCCCTTCTGGTTGGAATGTTCATGTTGCCCTTCTGGTTGGAATGTCCATGTTGCCCTTCTGGTTGGAATGTTCATGTTGCCCTTCTGGTTGGAATGTCCATGCTGCCCTTCTGGTTGGAATATTCATGTTGCCCTTCTGGTTGGAATGTTCATGCTGCCCTTCTGGTTGGAATGTCCATGTCGCCCTTCTGGTTGGAATGTCCATGTTGCCCTTCTGGTTGGAATGTTCATGTTGCCCTTCTGGTTGGAATATTCATGCTGCCCTTCTGGTTGGAATGTTCATGCTGCCCTTCTGGTTGGAATGTCCATGCTGCCCTTCTGGTTGGAATGTTCATATTGCCCTTCTGGTTGGAATGTCCATGCTGCCCTTCTGGTTGGAATGTTCATGTTGCCCTTCTGGTTGGAATGTTCATGCTGCCCTTCTGGTTGGAATGTTCATGCTGCCCTTCTGATTGGAATGTTCATGTTGCCCTTCTGGTTGGAATGTTCATGCTGCCCTTCTGGTTGGAATGTTCATATTGCCCTTCTGATTGGAATGTTCATGTTGCCCTTCTGGTTGGAATGTTCATGTTGCCCTTCTGGTTGGAATATTCATGCTGCCCTTCTGGTTGGAATGTTCATGCTGCCCTTCTGGTTGGAATGTTCATGTCGCCCTTCTAGTTGTAATGTCCATGCTGCCCTTCTGGTTGGAATGTCCATGCTGCCCTTCTGGTTGGAATGTTCATATTGCCCTTCTGGTTGGAATGTCCATGCTGCCCTTCTGGTTGGAATGTCCATGCTGCCCTTCTGGTTGGAATGTTCATATTGCCCTTCTGGTTGGAATGTCCATGCTGCCCTTCTGGTTGGAATGTTCATGTTGCCCTTCTGGTTGGAATGTTCATGCTGCCCTTCTGGTTGGAATGTTCATGCTGCCCTTCTGATTGGAATGTTCATGTTGCCCTTCTGGTTGGAATGTTCATGCTGCCCTTCTGGTTGGAATGTTCATATTGCGATTCTGATTGGAATGTTCATGTTGCCCTTCTGGTTGGAATGTTCATGTTGCCCTTCTGGTTGGAATATTCATGCTGCCCTTCTGGTTGGAATGTTCATGCTGCCCTTCTAGTTGGAATGTCCATGCTGCCCTTCTGGTTGGAATGTTCATGTTGCCCTTTCGGTTGGAATGTTCATGCTGCCCTTCTGGTTGGAATGTTCATGCTGCCCTTCTGGTTGGAATGTTCATGCCTCCCTTCTGGTTGGAATGTTCATGCTGCCCTTCTGATTGGAATGTTTATGCTGCCCTTCTGGTTGGAATGTTCATGCTGCCCCTCTGGTTGGAATGTTCATGCTGCCCTTCTGGTTGGAATGTTTATGTTGCCCTTCTGGTTGGAATGTTCATGCTGCCCTTCTGGTTGGAATGTTCATGCTGCCCTTCTGGTTGGAATGTCCATGCCGCCCTTCTGGTTGTAATGTTCATGTTGCCCTTCTGGTTGGAATGTTCATGCTGCCCTTTTGGTTGGAATGTTCATGCTGCCCTTCTGATTGGAATGTTCATGCTGCCCTTCTGGTTGGAATGTTCATGCTGCCCTTCTGGTTGAAATGTTCATGCTGCCCTTCTGGTTGGAATGTTCATACTGCCCTTCTGGTTGGAATGTTCATGCTGCCCTTTTGGTTGGAATGTTCATGCTGCCCTTCTGATTGGAATGTTCATGCTGCCCTTCTGGTTGGAATGTTCATGCTGCCCTTCTAGTTGGAATGTCCATGCTGCCCTTCTGGTTGGAATGTTCATGTTGCCCTTTCGGTTGGAATGTTCATGCTGCCCTTCTGGTTGGAATGTTCATGCTGCCCTTCTGGTTGGAATGTTCATGCCTCCCTTCTGGTTGGAATGTTCATGCTGCCCTTCTGATTGGAATGTTCATGCTGCCCTTCTGGTTGGAATGTTCATGCTGCCCCTCTGGTTGGAATGTTCATGCTGCCCTTCTGGTTGGAATGTTTATGTTGCCCTTCTGGTTGGAATGTTCATGCTGCCCTTCTGGTTGGAATGTTCATGCTGCCCTTCTGGTTGGAATTTCCATGCCGCCCTTCTGGTTGGAATGTTCATGTTGCCCTTCTGGTTGGAATGTTCATGCTGCCCTTTTGGTTGGAATGTTCATGCTGCCCTTCTGATTGGAATGTTCATGCTGCCCTTCTGGTTGGAATGTTCATGCTGCCCTTCTGGTTGAAATGTTCATGCTGCCCTTCTGGTTGGAATGTTCATACTGCCCTTCTGGTTGGAATGTTCATACTGCCCTTCTGGTTGGAATGTCCATGTTGCCCTTCTGGTTGGAATATTCATGCTGCCCTTCTGGTTGGAATGTTCATGCTGCCCTTCTAGTTGGAATGTCCATGCTGCCCTTCTGGTTGGAATGTTCATGTTGCCCTTTCGGTTGGAATGTTCATGCTGCCCTTCTGGTTGGAATGTTCATGCTGCCCTTCTGGTTGGAATGTTCATGCCTCCCTTCTGGTTGGAATGTTCATGCTGCCCTTCTGATTGGAATGTTCATGCTGCCCTTCTGGTTGGAATGTTCATGCTGCCCCTCTGGTTGGAATGTTCATGTTGCCCTTCTGGTTGGAATGTTTATGTTGCCCTTCTGGTTGGAATGTTCATGTTTCCCTTCTGGTTGGAATGTTCATGCTGCCCTTCTGATTGGAATGTTCATGCTGCCCTTCTGGTTGGAATGTTCATGCTGCCCTTTTGGTTGGAATGTTCATGCTGCCCTTCTGATTGGAATGTTCATGTTGCCCTTCTGGTTGGAATGTTCATGCTGCCCTTTTGGTTGGAATGTTCATGCTGCCCTTCTGATTGGAATGTTCATGCTGCCCTTCTGGTTGGAATGTTCATGCTGCCCTTCTGGTTGGAATGTTCATGCTGCCCTTCTGGTTGGAATGTCCATGTTGCCCTTCTGGTTGGAATGTTCATGCTGCCCTTCTGGTTGGAATGTTCATGCTGCCCTTTTGGTTGGAATGTTCATGCTGCCCTTCTGATTGGAATGTTCATGCTGCCCTTCTGGTTGGAATGTTCATGCTGCCCTTCTGGTTGGAATGTTCATGCTGCCCTTCTGGTTGGAATGTCCATGTTGCCCTTCTGGTTGGAATGTTCATGCTGCCCTTCTGATTGGAATGTTCATGTTGCCCTTCTGGTTGGAATGTTCATGTTGCCCTTCTGGTTGGAATGTCCATGTTGCCCTTCTGGTTGGAATGTTCATGTTGCCCTTCTGGTTGGAATGTCCATGCTGCCCTTCTGGTTGGAATATTCATGTTGCCCTTCTGATTGGAATGTTCATGCTGCCCTTCTGGTTGGAATGTCCATGTCGCCCTTCTGGTTGGAATGTCCATGTTGCCCTTCTGGTTGGAATGTTCATGTTGCCCTTCTGGTTGGAATATTCATGCTGCCCTTCTGGTTGGAATGTTCATGCTGCCCTTCTGGTTGGAATGTCCATGCTGCCCTTCTAGTTGGAATGTTCATATTGCCCTTCTGGTTGGAATGTCCATGCTGCCCTTCTGGTTGGAATGTTCATGTTGCCCTTCTGGTTGGAATGTTCATGCTGCCCTTCTGGTTGGAATGTTCATGCTGCCCTTCTGATTGGAATGTTCATGTTGCCCTTCTGGTTGGAATGTTCATGCTGCCCTTCTGGTTGGAATGTTCATATTGCCCTTCTGATTGGAATGTTCATGTTGCCCTTCTGGTTGGAATGTTCATGTTGCCCTTCTGGTTGGAATATTCATGCTGCCCTTCTGGTTGGAATGTTCATGCTGCCCTTCTGGTTGGAATGTTCATGTCGCCCTTCTAGTTGGAATGTCCATGCTGCCCTTCTGGTTGGAATGTCCATGCTGCCCTTCTGGTTAGAATGTTCATATTGCCCTTCTGGTTGGAATGTCCATGCTGCCCTTCTGGTTGGAATGTCCATGCTGCCCTTCTGGTTGGAATGTCCATGCTGCCCTTCTGGTTGGAATGTTCATATTGCCCTTCTGGTTGGAATGTCCATGCTGCCCTTCTGGTTGGAATGTTCATGTTGCCCTTCTGGTTGGAATGTTCATGCTGCCCTTCTGGTTGGAATGTTCATGCTGCCCTTCTGATTGGAATGTTCATGTTGCCCTTCTGGTTGGAATGTTCATGCTGCCCTTCTGGTTGGAATGTTCATATTGCCCTTCTGATTGGAATGTTCATGTTGCCCTTCTGGTTGGAATGTTCATGTTGCCCTTCTGGTTGGAATATTCATGCTGCCCTTCTGGTTGGAATGTTCATGCTGCCCTTCTAGTTGGAATGTCCATGCTGCCCTTCTGGTTGGAATGTTCATGTTGCCCTTTCGGTTGGAATGTTCATGCTGCCCTTCTGGTTGGAATGTTCATGCTGCCCTTCTGGTTGGAATGTTCATGCCTCCCTTCTGGTTGGAATGTTCATGCTGCCCTTCTGATTGGAATGTTCATGCTGCCCTTCTGGTTGGAATGTTCATGCTGCCCCTCTGGTTGGAATGTTCATGCTGCCCTTCTGGTTGGAATGTTTATGTTGCCCTTCTGGTTGGAATGTTCATGCTGCCCTTCTGGTTGGAATGTTCATGCTGCCCTTCTGGTTGGAATGTCCATGCCGCCCTTCTGGTTGGAATGTTCATGTTGCCCTTCTGGTTGGAATGTTCATGCTGCCCTTTTGGTTGGAATGTTCATGCTGCCCTTCTGATTGGAATGTTCATGCTGCCCTTCTGGTTGGAATGTTCATGCTGCCCTTCTGGTTGAAATGTTCATGCTGCCCTTCTGGTTGGAATGTTCATACTGCCCTTCTGGTTGGAATGTTCATGCTGCCCTTTTGGTTGGAATGTTCATGCTGCCCTTCTGATTGGAATGTTCATGCTGCCCTTCTGGTTGGAATGTTCATGCTGCCCTTCTGGTTGGAATGTCCATGTTGCCCTTCTGGTTGGAATGTTCATGCTGCCCTTCTGATTGGAATGTTCATGTTGCCCTTCTGGTTGGAATGTTTATGTTGCCCTTCTGGTTGGAATGTTCATGTTTCCCTTCTGGTTGGAATGTTCATGCTGCCCTTCTGATTGGAATGTTCATGCTGCCCTTCTGGTTGGAATGTTCATGCTGCCCTTTTGGTTGGAATGTTCATGCTGCCCTTCTGATTGGAATGTTCATGTTGCCCTTCTGGTTGGAATGTTCATGCTGCCCTTTTGGTTGGAATGTTCATGCTGCCCTTCTGATTGGAATGTTCATGCTGCCCTTCTGGTTGGAATGTTCATGCTGCCCTTCTGGTTGGAATGTTCATGCTGCCCTTCTGGTTGGAATGTCCATGTTGCCCTTCTGGTTGGAATGTTCATGCTGCCCTTCTGGTTGGAATGTTCATGCTGCCCTTTTGGTTGGAATGTTTATGCTGCCCTTCTGATTGGAATGTTCATGCTGCCCTTCTGGTTGGAATGTTCATGCTGCCCTTCTGGTTGGAATGTTCATGCTGCCCTTCTGGTTGGAATGTCCATGTTGCCCTTCTGGTTGGAATGTTCATGCTGCCCTTCTGATTGGATTGTTCATGTTGCCCTTCTAGTTGGAATGTTCATGTTGCCCTTCTGGTTGGAATGTTCATGCTGCCCTTCTGGTTGGAATGTTCATGTTGCCCTTCTGGTTGGAATGTTCATGTTGCCCTTTTGGTTGGAATGTTCATGCTGCCCTTCTGGTTGGAATGTTCATGCTGCCCTTCTGGTTGGAATGTTCATGCTGCCCTTCTGGTTGGAATGTCCATGTTGCCCTTCTGGTTGGAATGTTCATGCTGCCCTTCTGATTGGAATGTTCATGTTGCCCTTCTGGTTGGAATGTTCATGTTGCCCTTCTGGTTGGAATGTCCATGTTGCCCTTCTGGTTGGAATGTTCATGTTGCCCTTCTGGTTGGAATGTCCATGCTGCCCTTCTGGTTGGAATATTCATGTTGCCCTTCTGGTTGGAATG
The DNA here is from genome assembly GCA_964019135.1 of Arenicola marina. NCBI lineage: Eukaryota > Metazoa > Annelida > Polychaeta > Arenicolidae > Arenicola > Arenicola marina. The sequence goes on along the minus strand of OZ025254.1, from coordinate 13,396,221 downwards.
TCCATGTCGCCCTTCTGGTTGGAATGTCCATGTTGCCCTTCTGGTTGGAATGTTCATGTTGCCCTTCTGGTTGGAATATTCATGCTGCCCTTCTGGTTGGAATGTTCATGCTGCCCTTCTGGTTGGAATGTCCATGCTGCCCTTCTAGTTGGAATGTTCATATTGCCCTTCTGGTTGGAATGTCCATGCTGCCCTTCTGGTTGGAATGTTCATGTTGCCCTTCTGGTTGGAATGTTCATGCTGCCCTTCTGGTTGGAATGTTCATGCTGCCCTTCTGATTGGAATGTTCATGTTGCCCTTCTGGTTGGAATGTTCATGCTGCCCTTCTGGTTGGAATGTTCATATTGCCCTTCTGATTGGAATGTTCATGTTGCCCTTCTGGTTGGAATGTTCATGTTGCCCTTCTGGTTGGAATATTCATGCTGCCCTTCTGGTTGGAATGTTCATGCTGCCCTTCTGGTTGGAATGTTCATGTCGCCCTTCTAGTTGGAATGTCCATGCTGCCCTTCTGGTTGGAATGTCCATGCTGCCCTTCTGGTTAGAATGTTCATATTGCCCTTCTGGTTGGAATGTCCATGCTGCCCTTCTGGTTGGAATGTCCATGCTGCCCTTCTGGTTGGAATGTCCATGCTGCCCTTCTGGTTGGAATGTTCATATTGCCCTTCTGGTTGGAATGTCCATGCTGCCCTTCTGGTTGGAATGTTCATGTTGCCCTTCTGGTTGGAATGTTCATGCTGCCCTTCTGGTTGGAATGTTCATGCTGCCCTTCTGATTGGAATGTTCATGTTGCCCTTCTGGTTGGAATGTTCATGCTGCCCTTCTGGTTGGAATGTTCATATTGCCCTTCTGATTGGAATGTTCATGTTGCCCTTCTGGTTGGAATGTTCATGTTGCCCTTCTGGTTGGAATATTCATGCTGCCCTTCTGGTTGGAATGTTCATGCTGCCCTTCTAGTTGGAATGTCCATGCTGCCCTTCTGGTTGGAATGTTCATGTTGCCCTTTCGGTTGGAATGTTCATGCTGCCCTTCTGGTTGGAATGTTCATGCTGCCCTTCTGGTTGGAATGTTCATGCCTCCCTTCTGGTTGGAATGTTCATGCTGCCCTTCTGATTGGAATGTTCATGCTGCCCTTCTGGTTGGAATGTTCATGCTGCCCCTCTGGTTGGAATGTTCATGCTGCCCTTCTGGTTGGAATGTTTATGTTGCCCTTCTGGTTGGAATGTTCATGCTGCCCTTCTGGTTGGAATGTTCATGCTGCCCTTCTGGTTGGAATGTCCATGCCGCCCTTCTGGTTGGAATGTTCATGTTGCCCTTCTGGTTGGAATGTTCATGCTGCCCTTTTGGTTGGAATGTTCATGCTGCCCTTCTGATTGGAATGTTCATGCTGCCCTTCTGGTTGGAATGTTCATGCTGCCCTTCTGGTTGAAATGTTCATGCTGCCCTTCTGGTTGGAATGTTCATACTGCCCTTCTGGTTGGAATGTTCATGCTGCCCTTTTGGTTGGAATGTTCATGCTGCCCTTCTGATTGGAATGTTCATGCTGCCCTTCTGGTTGGAATGTTCATGCTGCCCTTCTGGTTGGAATGTCCATGTTGCCCTTCTGGTTGGAATGTTCATGCTGCCCTTCTGATTGGAATGTTCATGTTGCCCTTCTGGTTGGAATGTTTATGTTGCCCTTCTGGTTGGAATGTTCATGTTTCCCTTCTGGTTGGAATGTTCATGCTGCCCTTCTGATTGGAATGTTCATGCTGCCCTTCTGGTTGGAATGTTCATGCTGCCCTTTTGGTTGGAATGTTCATGCTGCCCTTCTGATTGGAATGTTCATGTTGCCCTTCTGGTTGGAATGTTCATGCTGCCCTTTTGGTTGGAATGTTCATGCTGCCCTTCTGATTGGAATGTTCATGCTGCCCTTCTGGTTGGAATGTTCATGCTGCCCTTCTGGTTGGAATGTTCATGCTGCCCTTCTGGTTGGAATGTCCATGTTGCCCTTCTGGTTGGAATGTTCATGCTGCCCTTCTGGTTGGAATGTTCATGCTGCCCTTTTGGTTGGAATGTTTATGCTGCCCTTCTGATTGGAATGTTCATGCTGCCCTTCTGGTTGGAATGTTCATGCTGCCCTTCTGGTTGGAATGTTCATGCTGCCCTTCTGGTTGGAATGTCCATGTTGCCCTTCTGGTTGGAATGTTCATGCTTCCCTTCTGATTGGATTGTTCATGTTGCCCTTCTAGTTGGAATGTTCATGTTGCCCTTCTGGTTGGAATGTTCATGCTGCCCTTCTGGTTGGAATGTTCATGTTGCCCTTCTGGTTGGAATGTTCATGTTGCCCTTTTGGTTGGAATGTTCATGCTGCCCTTCTGGTTGGAATGTTCATGCTGCCCTTCTGGTTGGAATGTTCATGTTGCCCTTCTGGTTGGAATGTTCATGCTGCCCTTCTGGTTGGAATGTTCATGCCGCCCTTCTGGTTGGAATGTTCATGCTCCCCTTCTAGTTGGAATGTCCATGCTGCCCTTCTGGTTGGAATGTTCATGCCGCCCTTCTGGTTGGAATGTTCATGTTGCCCTTTTGGTTGGAATGTTCATGCTGCCCTTCTGGTTGGAATGTTCATGCTGCCCTTCTGGTTGGAATGTTCATGTTGCCCTTCTGGTTGGAATGTTCATGCTGCCCTTCTGGTTGGAATGTTCATGCCGCCCTTCTGGTTGGAATGTTCATGCTGCCCTTCTGGTTGGAATGTCCATGCTGCCCTTCTGATTGGAATGTTCATGTTGCCCTTCTGGTTGGAATGTCCATGCTGCCCTTCTGATTGGAATGTTCATGTTGCCCTTCTGGTTGGAATGTCCATGCTGCCCTTCTGATTGGAATGTTCATGTTGCCCTTCTGGTTGGAATGTTCATGCTGCCCTTCTGGTTGGAATGTTTATGTCGCCCTTTTGGTTGGAATGTTCATGCTGCCCTTCTGGTTGGAATATTCATGCTGCCCTTCTGGTTGGAATGTTCATGCTGCCCTTCTGGTTGGAATGTCCATGCTGCCCTTCTGGTTGGAATGTTCATGCTGCCCTTCTAGTTGGAATGTTCATGCTGCCCTTCTGAGTGGAATGTTCATGTTGCCCTTCTGGTTGGAATGTTCATGTCGCCCTTCTGGTTGGAATGTTTATGTTGCCCTTCTGGTTGGAATGTTTATGCTGCCCTTGTGGTTGGAATGTTCATGCTGCCCTTCTGGTTGGAATGTTCATGCTGCCCTTCTGGTTGGAATGTTTATGTCGCCCTTCTGGTTGGAATGTCCATGTCGCCCTTCTGGTTGGAATGTTCATGTTGCCCTTCTGGTTGGAATGTTCATGCTTCCCTTCTGGTTGGAATGTTCATGTTGCCCTTCTGGTTGGAATGTCCATGCTGCCCTTCTAGTTGGAATGTCCATGCTGCCCTTCTGGTTGGAATGTCCATGTTGCCCTTCTGGTTGGAATGTCCATGCTGCCCTTCTAGTTGGAATGTCCATGCTGCCCTTCTAGTTGGAATGTCCATGCTGCCCTTCTAGTTGGAATGTCCATGCTGCCCTTCTGGTTGGAATGTCCATGTTGCCCTTCTGGTTGGAATGTCCATGCTGCCCTTCTGGTTGGAATGTCCATGCTGCCCTTCTAGTTGGAATGTCCATGCTGCCCTTCTGGTTGGAATGTCCATGTTGCCCTTCTGGTTGGAATGTCCATGCTGCCCTTCTAGTTGGAATGTCCATGCTGCCCTTCTAGTTGGAATGTCCATGCTGCCCTTCTGGTTGGAATGTTCATGCCGCCCTTCTGGTTGGAATGTTCATGTTGCCCTTCTGGTTGGAATGTCCATGCTGCCCTTCTAGTTGGAATGTCCATGCTGCCCTTCTAGTTGGAATGTCCATGCTGCCCTTCTAGTTGGAATGTCCAGGCTGCCCTTCTAGTTGGAATGTCCATGCTGCCCTTCTGTTTGGAATGTTCATGCTGCCCTTCTGGTTGGAATGTCCATGCTGCCCTTCTAGTTGGAATGTCCATGTTGCCCTTCTGGTTGGAATGTTCATGCTGCCCTTCTGGTTGGAATGTCCATGCTGCCCTTCTAGTTGGAATGTCCATGCTGCCCTTCTAGTTGGAATGTCCATGCTGCCCTTCTGGTTGGAATGTCCATGCTGCCCTTCTAGTTGGAATGTCCATGCTGCCCTTCTGGTTGGAATGTTCATCCTGCCCTTCTAGTTGGAATGTTCATGTTGCCCTTCTAGTTGGAATGTCCATGCTGCCCTTCTGGTTGGAATGTCCATGTTGCCCTTCTGGTTGGAATGTTCTTGCTGCCCTTCTGGTTGGAATGTCCATGCTGCCCTTCTGGTTGGAATGTCCATGTTGCCCTTCTGGTTGGAATGTCCATGCTGCCCTTCTGGTTGGAATGTCCATGTTGCCCTTCTGGTTGGAATGTTCTTGCTGCCCTTCTGGTTGGAATGTTCTTGCTGCCCTTCTGGTTGGAATGTTCATGCTGCCCTTCTGGTTGGAATGTCCATGCTGCCCTTCTAGTTGGAATGTCCATGTTGCCCTTCTAGTTGGAATGTCCATGCTGCCCTTCTGGTTGGAATGTCCATGTTGCCCTTCTGGTTGGAATGTTCTTGCTGCCCTTCTGGTTGGAATGTCCATGCTGCCCTTCTGGTTGGAATGTTCATGCTGCCCTTCTGGTTGGAATGTTCATGTTGCCCTTCTGGTTGGAATGTTCATGTTGCCCTTCTGGTTGGAATGTTCATGTTGCCCTTCTAGTTGGAATGTCCATGCTGCCCTTCTGGTTGGAATGTCCATGTTGCCCTTCTGGTTGGAATGTTCTTGCTGCCCTTCTGGTTGGAATGTCCATGCTGCCCTTCTGGTTGGAATGTCCATGCTGCCCTTCTAGTTGGAATGTCCATGTTGCCCTTCTAGTTGGAATGTCCATGCTGCCCTTCTGGTTGGAATGTCCATGTTGCCCTTCTGGTTGGAATGTTCTTGCTGCCCTTCTGGTTGGAATGTCCATGCTGCCCTTCTGGTTGGAATGTTCATGCTGCCCTTCTGGTTGGAATGTTCATGTTGCCCTTCTGGTTGGAATGTTCATGTTGCCCTTCTGGTTGGAATGTTCATGTTGCCCTTCTAGTTGGAATGTCCATGCTGCCCTTCTGGTTGGAATGTCCATGTTGCCCTTCTGGTTGGAATGTTCTTGCTGCCCTTCTGGTTGGAATGTCCATGCTGCCCTTCTGGTTGGAATGTCCATGTTGCCCTTCTGGTTGGAATGTCCATGCTGCCCTTCTGGTTGGAATGTCCATGCTGCCCTTCTGGTTGGAATGTCCATGTTGCCCTTCTGGTTGGAATGTTCATGCTGCCCTTCTAGTTGGAATGTTCTTGCTGCCCTTCTGGTTGGAATGTTCTTGCTGCCCTTCTGGTTGGAATGTTCATGCTGCCCTTCTGGTTGGAATGTCCATGCTGCCCTTCTAGTTGGAATGTCCATGTTGCCCTTCTAGTTGGAATGTCCATGCTGCCCTTCTGGTTGGAATGTCCATGTTGCCCTTCTGGTTGGAATGTTCTTGCTGCCCTTCTGGTTGGAATGTCCATGTTGCCCTTCTGGTTGGAATGTTCATGCTGCCCTTCTGGTTGGAATGTTCATGTTGCCCTTCTGGTTGGAATGTTCTTGCTGCCCTTCTGGTTGGAATGTCCATGCTGCCCTTCTAGTTGGAATGTCCATGCTGCCCTTCTGTTTGGAATGTTCATCCTGCCCTTCTAGTTGGAATGTTCATGTTGCCCTTCTGGTTGGAATGTTCTTGCTGCTCTTCTGGTTGGAATGTTCATGCTGCCCTTCTGGTTGGAATGTCCATGTTGCCCTTCTGGTTGGAATGTTCATGCTGCCCTTCTGGTTGGAATGTCCATGCTGCCCTTCTGGTTGGAATGTTCATGCTGCCCTTCTGGTTGGAATGTTCATGTTGCCCTTCTAGTTGGAATGTTCATGTTGCCCTTCTGGTTGGAATGTTCATGCTGCCCTTCTGGTTGGAATGTTCATGCTGCCCTTCTGGTTGGAATGTTCATGTTGCCCTTCTGGTTGGAATGTCCATGCTGCCCTTCTAGTTGGAATGTCCATGCTGCCCTTCTGGTTGGAATGTTCATGTTGCCCTTCTGGTTGGAATGTCCATGCTGCCCTTCTAGTTGGAATGTCCATGCTGCCCTTCTGGTTGGAATGTTTATGCTGCCCTTCTGGTTGGAATGTTCATGCTGCCCTTCTGGTTGGAATGTCCATGTTGCCCTTCTGGTTGGAATGTTCATGCTGCCCTTCTGGTTGGAATGTCCATGTTGCCCTTCTAGTTGGAATGTCCATGCTGCCCTTCTGGTTGGAATGTCCATGTTGCCCTTCTGGTTGGAATGTCCATGCTGCCCTTCTGGTTGGAATGTCCATGCTGCCCTTCTAGTTGGAATGTCCATGCTGCCCTTCTGGTTGGAATGTCCATGTTGCCCTTCTGGTTGGAATGTCCATGCTGCCCTTCTAGTTGGAATGTCCATGCCGCCCTTCTGGTTGGAATGTTCACGTTGCCCTTCTGGTTGGAATGTTCATGTTGCCCTTCTGGTTGGAATGTCCATGCTGTCCTTCTAGTTGGAATGTCCATGCCGCCCTTCTGGTTGGAATGTCCATGTCGCCCTTCTGGTTGGAATGTCCATGCTGCCCTTCTGGTTGGAATGTCCATGCCGCCCTTCTGGTTGGAATGTCCATGTTGCCCTTCTGGTTGGAATGTTCATGCTGCCCTTCTGGTTGGAATGTTCATGCTGCCCTTCTGGTTGGAATGTTCATGCTGCCCTTCTGGTTGGAATGTTCATGCTGCCCTTCTGGTTGGAATGTTCATGCTGCCCTTCTGGTTGGAATGTCCATGCTGCTCTTCTAGTTGGAATGTCCATGTTGCCCTTCTGGTTGGAATGTTCATGCTGCGCTTCTGGTTGGAATGTTCATGCTGCCCTTCTGGTTGGAATGTTCATGCTGCCTTTCTGGTTGGAATGTTCATGCTGCCCTTCTGGTTGGAATGTTCATGCTGCCCTTCTGGTTGGAATGTCCATGCCGCCCTTCTGGTTGGAATGTCCATGCTGCCCTTCTGGTTGGAATGTCCATGCTGCCCTTCTGGTTGGAATGTCCATGCTGCCCTTCTGGTTGGAATGTTCATGCTGCCCTTCTGGTTGGAATGTTCATGCTGCTCTTCTGGTTGGAATGTCCATGCTGCCCTTCTGGTTGGAATGTCCATGCTGCCCTTCTGGTTAGAATGTTCATGCTACCCATCTAGTTGGAATGTTGATGCTGCCCTTCTGGTTGGAATGTTCATGCTGCCCTTCTGGTTGGAATGTTCATGCTGCCCATTTAGTTGGAATGTCCATGCTGCTCTTCTAGTTGGAATGTTCATGCTGCCCTTCTGGTTGGAATGTTGATGCTGACCTTCTGGTTAGAATGCTGATGCTGCCCTTCCGGTTGGAATGTTCATGCTGCCCTTCTGGTTGGAATGTTCATGCTGCCCTTCTGGTTGGAATGTTCATGCTGCCCTTCTGGTTGGAATGTTCATGCTGCCCTTCTGGTTGGAATGTCCATGCTGCCCTTCTGGTTGGAATGTCCATGCTGCCCTTCTGGTTGGAATGTTCATGCTGCCCTTCTGGTTGGAATGTTCATGCTGCCCTTCTGGTTGGAATGTTCATGCTGCCCTTCTGGTTGGAATGTTCATGCTGCCCTTCTGGTTGGAATGTTCATGCTGCCCTTCTGGTTTTAATGTTCATGCTGCCCTTCTGGTTGGAATGTTCATGCTGCCCTTCTGGTTGGAATGTTCATGCTACCCTTCTGGTTGGAATGTTCATGCTGCCCTTCTGGTTGGAATGTTCATGCTGCCCATTTAGTTGGAATGTCCATGCTGCTCTTCTAGTTGGAATGTTCATGCTGCCCTTCTGGTTGGAATGTTGATGCTGCCCTTCTGGTTGGAATGTTCATGCTGCCCTTCTGGTTGGAATGTTCATGCTGCCCTTTTGGTTGGAATGTTCATGCTGCCCTTCTGATTGGAATGTTCATGCTGCCCTTCTGGTTGGAATGTTCATGCTGCCCTTCTGGTTGGAATGTTCATGCTGCCCTTCTGGTTGGAATGTTCATGCTGCCCTTCGGGTTGGAATGTTCATGCTGCCCTTCTGGTTGGAATGTTCATGCTGCCCTTCTGGTTGGAATGTTCATGCTGCCCTTCTAGTTGGAATGTTCATGTTGCCCTTCTGGTTGGAATGTTGATGCTGCCCTTCTAATTGGAATGTTCATGCTGCCCTTCTGGTTGGAATATTCATGCTGCCCTTCTAGTTGGAATGTTTATATTGCCCATCTAGTTGGAATGTTCATGCTGCCCTTCTGGTTGGAATGTTCATGCTGCCCTTCTGGTTGGAATGTTCATGCTGCCCTTCTAGTTGGAATGTTCATGTTGCCCTTCTGCTTGGAATGTTCATGCTGCCCTTCTGGTTGAAATGTTGATGCTGCCCTTCTGGTTGGAATGTTCATGCTGCCCTTCTGGTTGGAATGTTCATATTGCCCTTCTGGTTGGAATGTTCATATTGCCCATCTAGTTGGAATGTTCATGCTGCCCATCTAGTTGGAATGTTCATGCTGCCTTCTAGTTGGAATGTTCATGCTGCCCTTCTGGTTGGAATGCTCATGCTGCCCTTCTGGTTGGAATGTTCATGCTGCTCTTCTGGTTGGAATGTTCATGTTGCCCTTCTGGTTGGAATGTCCATGCTGCCCTTCTGGTTGGAATGTTCATGTTGCCCTTCTGGTTGGAATGTTCATGCTGCCCTTCTGGTTGGAATGTCCATGCTGCCCTTCTGGTTGTAATGTTTATGCTGCCCTTCTGGTTGGAATGTTCATGCTGCCCTTCTGGTTGGAATGTTCATGCTGCCCTTCTGGTTGTAATGTTCATGCTGCCCTTCTGGTTGGAATGTTCATGCTGCCCATCTAGTTGGAATGTCCATGCTGCTCTTCTAGTTGGAATGTTCATGCTGCCCTTGTGGTTGGAATGTTCATGCTGCCCTTTTAGTTGAAATGTTCATGTTGCCCTTTTGGTTGGAATGTTGATGCTGCCCTTCTGGTTGGAATGTTCATGCTGCCCTTCTGGTTGGAATGTTCATATTGCCCTTCTGGTTGGAATGTTCATGCTGCCATTCTGGTTGGAATGTTCATGCTGCCCTTCTAGTTGGAATGTTCATGTTGCCCTTCTGGTTGGAATGTTGATGCTGCCCTTCTGGTTGGAATGTTCATGCTGCCCTTCTGGTTGGAATGTTCATGCTACCCATCTGGTTGGAATGTTCATGCTGCCCTTCTGGTTGGAATGTTCATGCTGCCCATTTAGTTGGAATGTCCATGCTGCTCTTCTAGTTGGCATGTTCATGCTGCCCTTCTGGTTGGAATGTTCATGCTGCCCTTCTGGTTGGAATGTTCATGCTGCCCTTCTGGTTGGAATGTTCATGCTGCCCTTTTGGTTGGAATGTTCATGCTGCCCTTCTGATTGGAATGTTCATGCTGCCCTTCTGGTTGGAATGTTCATGCTGCCCTTCTGGTTGGAATGTTCATGCTGCCCTTCTGGTTGGAATGTTCATGCTGCCCTTCGGGTTGGAATGTTCATGCTGCCCTTCTGGTTGGAATGTTCATGCTGCCCTTCTGGTTGGAATGTTCATGCTGCCCTTCTAGTTGGAATGTTCATATTGCCCTTCTGGTTGGAATGTTCATGCTGCCCTTCTAATTGGAATGTTCATGCTGCCCTTCTGGTTGGAATATTCATGCTGCCCTTCTAGTTGGAATGTTTATATTGCCCATCTAGTTGGAATGTTCATGCTGCCCTTCTGGTTGGAATGTTCATGCAGCCCTTCTGGTTGGAATATTCATGCTGCCCTTCTAGTTGGAATGTTCATGTTGCCCTTCTGCTTGGAATGTTCATGCTGCCCTTCTGGTTGAAATGTTGATGCTGCCCTTCTGGTTGGAATGTTCATGCTGCCCTTCTGGTTGGAATGTTCATATTGCCCTTCTGGTTGGAATGTTCATATTGCCCATCTAATTGGAATGTTCATGCTGCCCATCTAGTTGGAATGTTCATGCTGCCTTCTAGTTGGAATGTTCATGCTGCCCTTCTGGTTGGAATGCTCATGCTGCCCATCTAGTTGGAATGTTCATGCTGCCTTCTAATTGGAATGTTGATGCTGCCCTTCTGGTTGGAATGTCCATGCTGCCTTTCTGGTTGGAATGTTCATACTGCCCTGCTGGTTGGAATGTTGATGCTGCCCTTCTGGTTGGAATGTTCATGCTGCCCTTCTGGTTGGAATGTTCATGCTGCCCTTCTGGTTGGAATGTTCATGCTGCCCTTCTGGTTGGAATGTTCATGCTGCCCTTCTGGTTGGAATGTTCATGTTGCCCTTCTGGTTGGAATGTTCATGCTGCCCTTCTGGTTGGAATGTTCATGCTGCCCTTCTGGTTGGAATGTTCATGCTGCCCTTCTGGTTGGAATGTTCATATTGCCCTTCTGGTTGGAATGTTCATATTGCCCATCTAGTTGGAATGTTCATGCTGCCCATCTAGTTGGAATGGTCATGCTGCCTTCTAGTTGGAATGTTCATGCTGCCCTTCTGGTTGGAATGTTCATGCTGCCCATCTAGTTGGAATGTTCATGCTGCCTTCTAATTGGAATGTTCATGCTGCCCTTCTGGTTGGAATGTCCATGCTGCCCTTCTGGTTGGAATGTTCATACTGCCCTTCTGGTTGGAATGTTTATGCTGCCCTTCTGGTTGGAATGTTCATGCTGCCCTTCTGGTTGGAATGTTCATGCTGCCCTTCTGGTTGGAATGTTCATGCTGCCCTTCTGGTTGGAATGTTCATGCTGCCCTTCTGGTTGGAATGTTCATGCTGCCCTTCTGGTTGGAATGTTCATGCTGCCCTTCTGGTTGGAATGTTCATGCTGCCCTTCTGGTTGGAATGTTCATGCTGCCCTTCTGGTTGGAATGTTCATGCTGCCCTTCTGGTTGGAATGTTGATGCTGCCCTTCTGGTTGGAATGTTCATGTTGCCCTTCTGGTTGAAATGTTCATGCTGCCCTTCTGGTTGGAATGTTCATGTTGCCCTTCTGGTTGAAATGTTCATGCTGCCCTTCTAGTTGGAATGTTCATGTTGCCCTTCTGGTTGGAATGTTCATGCTGCCCTTCTGGTTTGGAATGTTCATGTTGCCCATCTAGTTGGAATGTCCATGCTGCTCTTCTAGTTGGAATGTTCATGCTGCCCTTCTGGTTGGAATGTTCATGCTGCCCTTCTAGTTGGAATGTTCATGTTGCCCTTTTGGTTGGAATGTTGATGCTGCCCTTCTGGTTGGAATGTTGATGCTGCTATTCTGGTTGGAATGTTCATGCTGCCCATCTAGTTGGAATGTTCATGTTGCCCTTCTGGTTGGAATGTTGATGCTGCCCTTCTGGTTGGAATGTCCATGTTGCCCTTCTGGTTGGAATGTTCATGCTGCCCTTCTGGTTGGAATGTTCATGCTGCCCTTCTGGTTGGAATGTTCATACTGCCCTTCTGGTTGGAATGTTGATGCTGCCCTTCTGGTTGGAATGTTCATGCTGCCCTTCTGGTTGGAATGTTCATACTGCCCTTCTGGTTGGAATGTTGATGCTGCCCTTCTGGTTGGAATGTTCATGCTGCCCTTCTGGTTGGAATGTTCATACTGCCCTTCTAGTTGGAATGTTCATGCTGCCCTTCTGGTTGGAATGTTCATGCTGCCCTTCTGGTTGGAATGTTCATACTGCCCTTCTGGTTGGAATGTTGATGCTGCCCTTCTGGTTGGAATGTTCATACTGCCCTTCTGGTTGGAATGTTCATGCTGCCCTTCTGGTTGAAATGTCCATGCTGCCCTTCTGGTTGGAATGTTCATGCTGCCCTTCTGGTTGGAATGTTCATGCTGCCCTTCTGGTTGGAATGTTCATGCTGCCCTTCTGGTTGGAATGTTCATGTTGCCCTTCTGGTTAGAATGTCCATGCTGCCCTTCTGGTTGGAACGTTCATGCTGCCCTTCTGGTTGGAATGTTCATGCTGCCCTTCTGGTTGGAATGTCCATGCTGCCCTTCTGGTTGGAATGTTCATGCTGCCCTTCTGGTTGGAATGTTCATGCTGCCCTTCTGGTTGGAATGTTCATGCTGCCCTTCTGGTTCGAATGTTCATGTTGCCCTTCTGGTTAGAATGTCCATGCTGCCCTTCTGGTTAGAATGTCCATGCTGCCCTTCTGGTTGGAATGTTCATGCTGCCCTTCTGGTTGGAATGTTCATGCTGCCCTTCTGGTTGGAATGTCCATGCCGCCCTTCTGGTTGGAATGTTCATGTTGCCCTTCTGGTTAGAATGTTCATGCTGCCCTTCTGGTTGGAATGTTCATGCTGCCTTTCTAGTTGGAATGTTCATGTTGCCCTTCTGGTTGGAATGTTCATGCTGCCCTTCTAGTTGGAATGTTCATGCTGCCCTTCTGGTTGGAATGTTCATGGTGCCCATCTAGTTGGAATGTTCATGCTGCCCTTCTGGTTGGAATGTTCATGCTGCCCTTCTGGTTGGAATGTTCATGTTGCCCTTCTGGTTGAAATGTTCATGCTGCCCTTCTGGTTGGAATGTTCATGCTGCCCTTCTGGTTGGAATGTTCATGCTGCCCTTCTGGTTGGAATGTTCATGCTGCCCTTCTAGTTGGAATGTTCATGCTGCCCTTCTGGTTGGAATGTTCATGCTGCCCTTCTGGTTGGAATGTTCATGCTGCCCTTCTGGTTGGAATGTTCATGCTGCCCTTCTGGTTGGAATGTTCATGTTGCCCTTCTGGTTGGAATGTTGATGCTGCCCTTCTGGTTGGAATGTTCATGTTGCCCTTCTGGTTGGAATGTTCATGCTGCCCTTCTGGTTGGAATGTCCATGCTGCCCTTCTGGTTGTAATGTTCATGCTGCCCTTCTGGTTGGAATGTTCATGCTGCCCTTCTGGTTGGAATGTTCATGCTGCCCTTCTGGTTGTAATGTTCATGCTGCCCTTCTGGTTGGAATGTTCATGCTGCCCATCTAGTTGGAATGTCCATGCTGCTCTTCTAGTTGGAATGTTCATGCTGCCCTTGTGGTTGGAATGTTCATGCTGCCCTTTTAGTTGGAATGTTCATGTTGCCCTTTTGGTTGGATTGTTGATGCTGCCCTTCTGGTTGGAATGTTCATGCTGCCCTTCTGGTTGGAATGTTCATATTGCCCTTCTGGTTGGAATGTTCATGCTGCCATTCTGGTTGGAATGTTCATGCTGCCCTTCTAGTTGGAATGTTCATGCTGCCCTTCTGGTTGGAATGTTCATGCTGCCCTTCTGGTTGGAATGTTGATGCTGCCCTTCTGGTTGGAATGTTGATGCTGCCCTTCTGGTTGGAATGTTCATGCTGCCCTTCTGGTTGGAATGTTCATGCTGCCTTACTGGTTGGAATGTTCATGTTGCCCTGCTGGTTGGAATGTTCATGCTGCCCTTCTGGTTGGAATGTTGATGCCGCTTTTCTGGTTGGAATGTTCTTGCTGCCCTTCTGGTTGGAATGTTCATGCTGCCCTTCTGGTTGGAATGTTCATGCTGCCCTTCTGGTTGGAATGTTCATGCTGCGACCTTGAAATCCAGCTCCTAGGTCCAAAGGAAATTTCTAGGTTGATCCCAAGATATTAAGCCAACAAAATAGAATACCCGTTAACTTTATTGGGAAGCACTATTAGAAATATTTTTCATTTTCCCACATGACAGGCTAACACATCAAGCAATAGTCAGAGGCGATGATTCGACGCTTGGTGACGTAAATGTAGGTTCTCCTTTGAAAGGCTGGTGCGCCGTACGCTAAAGACGGACAGTCATACTGCCTTTTTAAATTTGTGGCTCCGTTACAAAACATCTCACGTTAAAACTCTATTCCCGATATGATAAATTCAACACATCAAAAACCTATAACTGTTTTTCTCCTTTCTCTAAAATGCCAATTCATCTGAATATTTACATAAACCCTTCATCTACCTATATTTAGCAATTAAGCTGGAACCAGCATCTACGTCACTTGGCTTTGATCGTTCAGAGTTGATGCTCAAGTTTGCACAAATTTCGTGATTAAAACGTACCACGCTTACCAAACTATGAGCCGCATAGTTTGCACAACCACCCCGAGTGCTACAGTATTTACTTTTCTGTTAGTATATTGTGTTAAAGGAAACCGCCAGCCTGGCCTGTAACGCTGCTTTACCGTTTCATATAATACCCAAGTGTCTATCCTCCAAATTATAAAATTTTCCGTTCTGTCTGTAGCTCACAATAAAATTTAGAAGTGACCGTCAGCCACGATTTCGCCGCTAAACCAGGCGGCACCCCTTTTTGGAGGTGTGTCCGCGATTGTCCAATCAGGAGGCAATATTTTAATTATATTCAAACCGGAAATGACGCCGACTGTGTGAGCAAAGCAAGAGCGCGTAATCATCGCAAATATAAAAAGCTGCGAACTTCAATCATGGTTTTTTTTACGGAGACAATCGTTGCAAGAGATATATCAATGTTTGGATGCTATTTTTCAATGAAAAACTAAGATCATGGTCTACTGCCCGGCTTGGAATTGCCGCAATTGATTGCCGCGTAAATCGTGGTCCTGATCTCTCGTTTCCCTGAAGGGTACCTCCACTGTGAAAAGTTCCCTCTGCGAGATAACTTCCAGTTCTAGCGTAAGGCGGCGCCACATGAACGGTCATAATATACTTCACATGTTACGGCAAAATGGCGCGCTGCTCGACATTGATGGAGGCGGGTTGGCTTAATTTTGTTCTCCTTACCAGTCGGCCGAAACGAAGCGCTAACACTCGCCAAATTAATTTTTAGATGTAAACATTCGGTGCAGATCGCGATTAAATTAGGTTGGACACCCGCTTTAATTTACGACTTAATTTTCTCAGAACCTGGTCTTTAAAGTGTTCTGTATTGCCGAGCACGTTCTAATTATTACATATTGCTTTTTCCTACAGGGACAAGCAGTCGAGGAGCGACCGCCTTATACTGACTGTGTATGGGTGCATATTACTGATAATCTGCAACAGAGGTAAAGTGAACGTATATGTCTATGAAAGCACATCCTATTCTTGCAATAATTTGTAGTCTTTATATAAAGGCCTATATTTTTTGAAGTTAAAAAGTTAAAAGATTACTAATTATCAATTACAGGACTAAGAACGCAGAATTTTTATTTGGGGATTGCACAGCATTTATGGAAAACATGTAAGGACAGTATTTGGCCACGCAGTAACATAGCCCAATTTCTTGTTTGCCAACAATTTAGAAGCCGCGTTAACATTGTAAATAGATATTACTGGGAGGGACAAGCAAAGTCATATTCAGGCCGTGTATTTTTTTTATCACAATGGCCGACGGTGTGCAATGTTTAGCGGTCTACGCTCGAGCTTCTGGACACTTTCCTTTCCTTTTGCCAATATTCACCCAGGACAGAGTCCAAAAGTACCCCAGGCACTAAGCATAGACCTAAAACTGTTGCAGCATATTCTAACCTTTTCTACTTTGCTAATACTCACTACTTATTACGTATTATGTTCGATGGTTCGAGCCCCGCTGTGGCCATGTCTGTGTGGTCGCAGGAAAAAAGATCCCATGTCCTTCTTCGCAAGAGCCGGGGGTTATCCCCGGGGACATGGCTCCACTCTCCCTTCTTTCTCCTATTGACGCGATATGACCAAAAAGTGGTTAAAGCGTTCTGAATATACAACCAACCGACCAACGTATTGTGTTTTCAGTCTCCACCGGCAGCGCCGCCCTGGTAAGCTGTGGGTTTGAGGGAGACTCGTGGTGCGGACTGAGTCACCCGCGCTCTGGGCATGGATCACGGTGGCACGTGACGTCGTCTGGTGTCTCTTTGTCTGACACAGGGCCGCGGTCGGCGTACACGGGGCAGGGCTACGCCCACATGCTGGCCTCCCAGAAATACAATGAGACGGCCCGGTAGGTACTCTCTACATGGCGCCCTCTCAGAAATACAATGAGACGGCTCGGTAGGTACTCTCTACATGGTGACCTCCCAAAAATACAATGAGACGGCCCGGTAGGTACTCTCTACATGGCGCCCTCCCAGAAATACAATGAGACGGCCCGGTAGGTACTCTCTACATGGTGACCTCCCAGAAATACAATGAGACGGCCCGGTAGGTACTCTCTACATGGTGACCTCCCAGAATACAATGAGACGGCCCGGTAGGTACTCTCTACATGGTGGCGGCCTCCCAGAAATACAATGAGACGGCCCGGTAGATACTCTCTACATGGCGCCCTCCCAGAAATACAATGAGACGGCCAGGTAGGTACTCTCTACATGGTGACCTCCCAGAAATACAATGAGACGGCCCGGTAGGTACTCTCTACATGGCGCCCTCCCAGAAATACAATGAGACGGCCCGGTAGGTACTCTCTACATGGTGACCTCCCAGAAATACAATGAGACGGCCCGGTAGGTACTCTCTACATGGCGCCCTCCCAGAAATACAATGAGACGGCCCGGTAGGTACTCTCTACATGGTGACCTCCCAGAAATACAATGAGACGGCCCGGTAGGTACTCTCTACATGGTGGCGACCTCCCAGAAATACAATGAGACGGCCCGGTAGGTACTCTCTACATGGTGGCGGCCTCCCAGAAATACAATGAGACGGCCCGGTAGGTACTCTCTACATGGCGGCGGCCTCCCAGAAATACAATGTGACGGCCCGGTAGGTACTCTCTACATGATGGCGGCCTCCCAGAAATACAATGTAACGGCCCGGTGGGTACTCTCTACATGGTGGCCTCCCAGAAATACAATGTGACGGCCCGGTAGGTACTCTCTACGTGGTGGCCTCCCAGAAATACAATGAGACGGCCCGGTAGGTACTCTCTACATGGTGGCGGCCTCCCAGAAATACAATGAGACGGCCCGGTAGGTACTCTCTACATGGTGGCGGCCTCCCAGAAATACAATGAGACGGCCCGGTAGGTACTCTCTACATGGTGGCGGCCTCCCAGAAATACAATGAGACGGCCCGGTAGGTACTCTCTACATGGTGGCGGCCTCCCAGAAATACAATGAGACGGCCCGGTAGGTACTCTCTACATGGTGGCGGCCTCCCAGAAATACAATGAGACGGCCCGGTAGGTACTCTCTACATGGTGGCGGCCTCCCAGAAATACAATGAGACGGCCCGGTAGGTACTCTCTACTTGGTGGTGGCCTCCCAGAAATACAATGTGACGGCCCGGTAGGTACTCTCTACATGATGGCGGCCTCCCAGAAATACAATGTAACGGCCCGGTGGGTACTCTCTACATGGTGGCCTCCCAGAAATACAATGTGACGGCCCGGTAGGTACTCTCTACGTGGTGGCCTCCCAGAAATACAATGAGACGGCCCGGTAGGTACTCTCTACATGGTGGCGGCCTCCCAGAAATACAATGAGACGGCCCGGTAGGTACTCTCTACATGGCGGCCTCCCAGAAATACAATGAGACGGCCCGGTAGGTACTCTCCACATGCTGGCGGCCTCCCAGAAATACAACGAGACGGCCCGGTAGGTACTCTCTACATGGTGGCGGCCTCCCAGAAATACAATGAGACGGCCCGGTAGGTACTCTCTACATGGTGGCGGCCTCCCAGAAATACAATGAGACGGCCCGGTAGGTACTCTCTACATGGTGGCGGCCTCCCAGAAATACAATGAGACGGCCCGGTAGGTACTCTCTACATGGTGGCCTCCCATGAATACAATGAGACGGCCCGGTAAGTACTCTCTACATGGTGGCGACCTCCCAGAAATACAATGAGACGGCCCGGTAGGTACTCTCTACATGGTGGCGGCCTCCCAGAAATACAATGAGACGGCCCGGTAGGTACTCTCTACATGGTGGCGGCCTCCCATAAATACAATGAGACGGCCCGGTAGGTACTCTCTACATGGTGGCGGCCTCCCAGAAATATAATGAGACGACCCGGTAGGTACTCTCTACGTGGTGGGGGCCTCCCAGAAATACAATGTGACGGCCCGGTAGGTACTCTCTACATGGTGGCGGCCTCCCAGAAATACAATGAGACGGCCCGGTAGGTCTTCTCTACATGGTGGCGGCCTCCCAGAAATACAATGAGACGGCCCGGTAGGTACTCTCCACATGGTGCCCTCCCATCAATACAATGAGACGGCCCGGTAGGTACTCTCCACATGGTGGCCTCCCATAAATACAATGAGACGGCCCGGTAGGTACTCTCTACATGGTGGCGGCCTCCCAGAAATACAATGAGACGGCCCAGTAGGTACTCTCTACATGGTGGCGGCCTCCCAGAAATACAATGAGACGGCCCGGTAGGTACTCTCTACATGGTGGCGGCCTCCCAGAAATACAATGAGACGGCCCGGTAGGTACTCTCCACATGGTGGCCTCCCATAAATACAATGAGACGGCCCGGTAGGTACTCTCCACATGGTGGCCTCCCATAAATACAATGAGACGGCCCGTTAGGTACTCTCTACATGGTGGCGGCCTCCCAGAAATACAATGAGACGGCCCGGTAGGTACTCTCTACATGGTGGCGGCCTCCCAGAAATACAATGAGACGGCCCGGTAGGTACTCTCTACATGGCGGCCTCCCAGAAATACAATGAGACGGCCCGGTAGGTACTCTCTACATGGCGGCCTCCCAGAAATACAATGAGACGGCCCGGTAGGTACTCTCTACATGGCAGCCTCCCAGAAATACAATGAGACGGCCCGGTAGGTACTCTCTACATGGCAGCCTCCCAGAAATACAATGAGAAGGCCCGGTAGGTACTCTCTACATGGCGGCCTCCCAGAAATACAATGAGACGGCCCGGTAGGTACTCTCTACATGGCGGCCTCCCAGAAATACAATGAGACGGCCCGGTAGGTACTCTCTACATGGCAGCCTCCCAGAAATACAATGAGACGGCCCGGTAGGTACTCTCTACATGGCAGCCTCCCAGAAATACAATGAGACGGCCCGGTAGGTACTCTCTACATGGCAGCCTCCCAGAAATACAATGTGACGGCCCGGTAGGTACTCTTTACATGGTGGCGGCCTCCCAGAAATACAATGAGACGGCCCGGTAGGTACTCTCTACATGGTGGCGGCCTCCCAGAAATACAATGTGACGGCCCGGTAGGTACTCTTTACATGGTGGCGGCCTCCCAGAAATACAATGAGACGGCCCGGTAGGTACTCTCTACATGGTGGCCTCCCAGAAATACAATGAGACGGCCTGGTAGGTACTCTCTACATGGTGGCCTCCCAGAAATACAATGAGACGGCCTGGTAGGTACTCTCTACATGGTGGCCTCCCAGAAATACAATGAGACGGCCCGGTAGGTACTCTCTACATGGTGACCTCCCAGAAATAAAATGCTACGGCCCGGTAGGTACACTCTACATGGTGGCGGCCTCCCAGAAATACAATGAGGCGGCCCGGTAGGTACTCTCTACATGGCGGCCTCCCAGAAATACAATGTGACGGCCCGGTAGGTACTCTCTACATGGGGGCCTCCCAGAAATACAATGAGACGGCCCGGTAGGTACTCTCTACATAGTAGCCTCCCAGAAATACAATGTGACGGCCCGGTAGGTACTCTCTACATGGTGGCCTCCCAGAAATACAATGAGACGGCCCGGTAGGTACTCTCTACATGGCGGCGGCCTCCCAGAAATACAATGAGACGGCCCGGTAGGTACTCTCTAGGTGGTGGCGGCCTCCCAGAAATACAATGAGACGGCCCGGTAGGTACTCTCTACATGGTGGCGGCCTCCCAGAAATACAATGAGACGGCCCGGTAGGTACTCTCTACATGGTGGCGGCCTCCCAGAAATACAATGAGACGGCCCGGTAGGTACTCTCTACATGGTGGCGGCCTCCCAGAAATACAATGAGACGGCCCGGTAGGTACTCTCTACATGGTGGCGGCCTCCCAGAAATACAATGAGACGGCCCGGTAGGTACTCTCTACATGGTGGCGGCCTCCCAGAAATACAATGAGACGGCCCGGTAGGTACTCTCTACATGGTGGCGGCCTCCCAGAAATACAATGAGACGGCCCGGTAGGTACTCTCTACTTGGTGGTGGCCTCCCAGAAATACAATGTGACGGCCCGGTAGGTACTCTCTACATGATGGCGGCCTCCCAGAAATACAATGTAACGGCCCGGTGGGTACTCTCTACATGGTGGCCTCCCAGAAATACAATGTGACGGCCCGGTAGGTACTCTCTACGTGGTGGCCTCCCAGAAATACAATGAGACGGCCCGGTAGGTACTCTCTACATGGTGGCGGCCTCCCAGAAATACAATGAGACGGCCCGGTAGGTACTCTCTACATGGCGGCCTCCCAGAAATACAATGAGACGGCCCGGTAGGTACTCTCCACATGCTGGCGGCCTCCCAGAAATACAACGAGACGGCCCGGTAGGTACTCTCTACATGGTGGCGGCCTCCCAGAAATACAATGAGACGGCCCGGTAGGTACTCTCTACATGGTGGCGGCCTCCCAGAAATACAATGAGACGGCCCGGTAGGTACTCTCTACATGGTGGCGGCCTCCCAGAAATACAATGAGACGGCCCGGTAGGTACTCTCTACATGGTGGCCTCCCATGAATACAATGAGACGGCCCGGTAAGTACTCTCTACATGGTGGCGACCTCCCAGAAATACAATGAGACGGCCCGGTAGGTACTCTCTACATGGTGGCGGCCTCCCAGAAATACAATGAGACGGCCCGGTAGGTACTCTCTACATGGTGGCGGCCTCCCATAAATACAATGAGACGGCCCGGTAGGTACTCTCTACATGGTGGCGGCCTCCCAGAAATATAATGAGACGACCCGGTAGGTACTCTCTACGTGGTGGGGGCCTCCCAGAAATACAATGTGACGGCCCGGTAGGTACTCTCTACATGGTGGCGGCCTCCCAGAAATACAATGAGACGGCCCGGTAGGTACTCTCTACATGGTGGCGGCCTCCCAGAAATACAATGAGACGGCCCGGTAGGTACTCTCCACATGGTGCCCTCCCATCAATACAATGAGACGGCCCGGTAGGTACTCTCCACATGGTGGCCTCCCATAAATACAATGAGACGGCCCGGTAGGTACTCTCTACATGGTGGCGGCCTCCCAGAAATACAATGAGACGGCCCAGTAGGTACTCTCTACATGGTGGCGGCCTCCCAGAAATACAATGAGACGGCCCGGTAGGTACTCTCTACATGGTGGCGGCCTCCCAGAAATACAATGAGACGGCCCGGTAGGTACTCTCCACATGGTGGCCTCCCATAAATACAATGAGACGGCCCGGTAGGTACTCTCCACATGGTGGCCTCCCATAAATACAATGAGACGGCCCGTTAGGTACTCTCTACATGGTGGCGGCCTCCCAGAAATACAATGAGACGGCCCGGTAGGTACTCTCTACATGGTGGCGGCCTCCCAGAAATACAATGAGACGGCCCGGTAGGTACTCTCTACATGGCGGCCTCCCAGAAATACAATGAGACGGCCCGGTAGGTACTCTCTACATGGCGGCCTCCCAGAAATACAATGAGACGGCCCGGTAGGTACTCTCTACATGGCAGCCTCCCAGAAATACAATGAGACGGCCCGGTAGGTACTCTCTACATGGCGGCCTCCCAGAAATACAATGTGACGGCCCGGTAGGTACTCTTTACATGGTGGCGGCCTCCCAGAAATACAATGAGACGGCCCGGTAGGTACTCTCTACATGGCGGCCTCCCAGAAATACAATGTGACGGCCCGGTAGGTACTCTCTACATGGTGGCGGCCTCCCAGAAATACAATGTGACGGCCCGGTAGGTACTCTCTACATGGCAGCCTCCCAGAAATACAATGAGAAGGCCCGGTAGGTACTCTCTACATGGCAGCCTCCCAGAAATACAATGTGACGGCCCGGTAGGTACTCTCTACATGGCGGCCTCCCAGAAATACAATGAGACGGCCCGGTAGGTACTCTCTACATGGTGGCCTCCCAGAAATACAATGTGACGGCCCGGTAGGTACTCTTTACATGGTGGCGGCCTCCCAGAAATACAATGAGACGGCCCGGTAGGTACTCTCTACATGGCAGCCTCCCAGAAATACAATGTGACGGCCCGGTAGGTACTCTTTACATGGTGGCGGCCTCCCAGAAATACAATGAGACGGCCCGGTAGGTACTCTCTACATGGTGGCGGCCTCCCAGAAATACAATGTGACGGCCCGGTAGGTACTCTTTACATGGTGGCGGCCTCCCAGAAATACAATGAGACGGCCCGGTAGGTACTCTCTACATGGTGGCCTCCCAGAAATACAATGAGACGGCCTGGTAGGTACTCTCTACATGGTGGCCTCCCAGAAATACAATGAGACGGCCTGGTAGGTACTCTCTACATGGTGGCCTCCCAGAAATACAATGAGACGGCCCGGTAGGTACTCTCTACATGGTGACCTCCCAGAAATAAAATGCTACGGCCCGGTAGGTACACTCTACATGGTGGCGGCCTCCCAGAAATACAATGAGGCGGCCCGGTAGGTACTCTCTACATGGCGGCCTCCCAGAAATACAATGTGACGGCCCGGTAGGTACTCTCTACATGGGGGCCTCCCAGAAATACAATGAGACGGCCCGGTAGGTACTCTCTACATAGTAGCCTCCCAGAAATACAATGTGACGGCCCGGTAGGTACTCTCTACATGGTGGCCTCCCAGAAATACAATGAGACGGCCCGGTAGGTACTCTCTACATGGCGGCGGCCTCCCAGAAATACAATGAGACGGCCCGGTAGGTACTCTCTAGGTGGTGGCGGCCTCCCAGAAATACAATGAGACGGCCCGGTAGGTACTCTCTACATGGTGGCGGCCTCCCAGAAATACAATGAGACGGCCCGGTAGGTACTCTCTACATGGTGGCGGCCTCCCAGAAATACAATGTGACGGCCCGGTAGGTACTCTCTACATGGTGGCGGCCTCCCAGAAATACAATGAGACGGCCCGGTAGGTACTCTCTACATGGTGGCCTCCCAGAAATACAATGTGACGGCCCGGTAGGTACTCTCTACATGGTGGCGGCCTCCCAGAAATACAATGAGACGGCCCGGTAGGTACTCTCTACATGGCGGCCTCCCAGAAATACAATGAGACGGCGCGGTAGGTACTCTGTACATGGTGGCCTCCCAGAAATACAATGTGACGGCCCGGTAGGTACTCTCTACATGGTGGCCTCCCAGAAATACAATGAGACGGCCCGGTAAGTACTCTCTACATTTTGGCGGCCTCCCAGAAATACAATGAGACGGCCCGGTAGGTACTCTCTACATGGTGGCGGCCTCCCAGAAATACAATGATACGGCGCGGTAGGTACTCTCTACATGGTGGCCTCCCAGAAATACAATGAGACGGCCCGGTAGGTACTCTCTACATGGTGGCGGCCTCCCAGAAATACAATGAGACGGCCCGGTAGGTACTCTCTACATGGTGGCGGCCTCCCAGAAATATAATGAGACGGCCCGGTAGGTACTCTCTACATGGTGGTGGCCTCCCAGAAATACCATGAGACGGCCCGGTAGGTACTCTCTACATGGTGGCGGCCTCCCAGAAATACAATGAGACGGCCCGGTAGGTACTCTCTACATGGTGGCGGCCTCCCAGAAATACAATGATACGGCGCGGTAGGTACTCTCTACATGGTGGCCTCCCAGAAATACAATGAGACGGCCCGGTAGGTACTCTCTACATGGTGGCGGCCTCCCAGAAATACAATGAGACGGCCCGGTAGGTACTCTCTACATGGTGGCGGCCTCCCAGAAATACAATGTGACGGCCCGGTAGGTACTCTCTACATGGTGGCCTCCCAGAAATACAATGAGACGGCCCGGTAGGTACTCTCTACATGGTGGCGGCCTCCCAGAAATACAATGAGACGGCCCGGTAGGTACTCTCTACATGGTGGCGGCCTCCCAGAAATACAATGTGACGGCCCGGTAGGTACTCTCTACATGGTGGCGGCCTCCCAGAAATACAATGAGACGGCCCGGTAGGTACTCTCTACATGGTGGCCTCCCAGAAATACAATGAGACGGCCCGGTAGGTACTCTCTACATGTTGGCCTCCCAGAAATACAATGAGACGGCCCGGTAGGTACTCTCTAAATGGTGGCCTCCCAGAAATACAATGAGACGGCCCGGTAGGTACTCTCTACATGGTGGCGGCCTCCCAGAAATACAATGAGACGGCCCGGTAGGTACTCACTACCTGCTGGCGGCCTCCCAGAAATACAATGAGACGGCCCGGTAGGTACTCTCTACATGGTGGCGGCCTCCCAGAAATACAATGTGACGGCCCGGTAGGTACTCTCTACATGGTGGCGGCCTCCCAGAAATACAATGAGACGGCCCGGTAGGTACTCTCTACATGGTGGCCTCCCAGAAATACAATGAGACGGCCCGGTAGGTACTCTCTACATGGTGGCGGCCTCCCAGAAATACAATGAGACGGCGCGGTAGGTACTCTCTACATGGTGGCGGCCTCCCAGAAATACAATGAGACGGCCCGGTAGGTACTCTCTACATGGTGGCGGCCTCCCAGAAATACAATGAGACGGCGCGGTAGGTACTCTCTACATGGTGGCCTCCCAGAAATACAATGAGACGGCCCGGTAGGTACTCTCTACATGGTGGCGGCCTCCCAGAAATACAATGAGACGGCCCGGTAGGTACTCTCTACATAGTAGCCTCCCAGAAATACAATGTGACGGCCCGGTAGGTAATCTCTACATGGTGGCCTCCCAGAAATACAATGAGACGGCCCGGTAGGTACTCTCTACATGGCGGCGGCCTCCCAGAAATACAATGAGACGGCCCGGTAGGTACTCTCTAGGTGGTGGCGGCCTCCCAGAAATACATTGAGACGGCCCGGTAGGTACTCTCTACATGGTGGCGGCCTCCCAGAAATACAATGAGACGGCCCGGTAGGTACTCTCTACATGGTGGCGGCCTCCCAGAAATACAATGTGACGGCCCGGTAGGTACTCTCTACATGGTGGCGGCCTCCCAGAAATACAATGAGACGGCCCGGTAGGTACTCTCTACATGGTGGCCTCCCAGAAATACAATGTGACGGCCCGGTAGGTACTCTCTACATGGTGGCGGCCTCCCTGAAATACAATGAGACGGCCCGGTAGGTACTCTCTACATGGCGGCCTCCCAGAAATACAATGAGACGGCGCGGTAGGTACTCTGTACATGGTGGCCTCCCAGAAATACAATGTGACGGCCCGGTAGGTACTCTCTACATGGTGGCCTCCCAGAAATACAATGAGACGGCCCGGTAAGTACTCTCTACATTTTGGCGGCCTCCCAGAAATACAATGTGACGGCCCGGTAGGTACTCTCTACATGGTGGCGGCCTCCCAGAAATACAATGAGACGGCCCGGTAGGTACTCTCTACATGGTGGCGGCCTCCCAGAAATACAATGTGACGGCCCGGTAGGTACTCTCTACATGGTGGCCTCCCAGAAATACAATGAGACGGCCCGGTAGGTACTCTCTACATGGCGGCGGCCTCCCAGAAATACAATGAGACGGCCCGGTAGGTACTCTCTAGGTGGTGGCGGCCTCCCAGAAATACAATGAGACGGCCCGGTAGGAACTCTCTACATGGTGGCGGCCTCCCAGAAATACAATGAGACGGCCCGGTAGGTACTCTCTACATGGTGGCGGCATCCCAGAAATACAATGTGACGGCCCGGTAGGTACTCTCTACATGGTGGCGGCCTCCCAGAAATACAATGAGACGGCCCGGTAGGTACTCTCTACATGGTGGCCTCCCAGAAATACAATGTGACGGCGCGGTAGGTACTCTCTACATGGTGGCGGCCTCCCAGAAATACAATGAGACGGCCCGGTAGGTACTCTCTACATGGCGGCCTCCCAGAAATACAATGAGACGGCCCGGTAAGTACTCTCTACATTTTGGCGGCCTCCCAGAAATACAATGAGACGGCCCGGTAGGTACTCTCTACATGGTGGCGGCCTCCAAAGAAATACAATGATTCGGCGCGGTAGGTACTCTCTACATGGTGGCCTCCCAGAAATACAATGAGACGGCCCGGTAGGTACTCTCTACATGGTGGCGGCCTCCCAGAAATACAATGAGACGGCCCGGTAGGTACTCTCTACATGGTGGCGGCCTCCCAGAAATATAATGAGACGGCCCGGTAGGTACTCTCTACGTGGTGGCCTCCCAGAAACACCATGAGACGGCCCGGTAGGTACTCTCTACATGGTGGCGGCCTCCCAGAAATACAATGAGTCGGCCCGGAAGGTACTCTCTACATGGTGGCGGCCTCCCAGAAATACAATGATACGGCGCGGTAGGTACTCTCTACATGGTGGCCTAACAGAAATACAATGAGACGGCCCGGTAGGTACTCTCTACATGGTGGCGGCCTCCCAGAAATACAATGAGACGGCCCGGTAGGTACTCTCTACATGGTGGCGGCCTCCCAGAAATACAATGTGACGGCCCGGTAGGTACTCTCTACATGGTGGCCTCCCAGAAATACAATGAGACGGCCCGGTAGGTACTCTCTACATGGTGGCGGCCTCCCAGAAATACAATGAGACGGCCCGGTAGGTACTCTCTACATGGTGGCGGCCTCCCAGAAATACAATGTGACGGCCCGGTAGGTACTCTCTACATGGTAGCGGCCTCCCAGAAATACAATGAGACGGCCCGGTAGGTACTCTCTACATGGTGGCCTCCCAGAAATACAATGAGGCGGCCCGGTAGGTACTCTCTACATGTTGGCCTCCCAGAAATACAATGAGACGGCCCGGTAGGTACTCTCTACATGGTGGCCTCCCAGAAATACAATGAGACGGCCCGGTAGGTACTCTCTACATGGTGGCGGCCTCCCAGAAATACAATGAGACGGCCCGGTAGGTACTCGCTACATGCTGGCGGCCTCCCAGAAATACAATGAGACGGCCCGGTAGGTACTCTCTACATGGTGGCGGCCTCCCAGAAATACAATGTGACGGCCCGGTAGGTACTCTCTACATGGTGGCGGCCTCCCAGAAATACAATGAGACGGCCCGGTAGGTACTCTCTACATGGTGGCCTCCCAGAAATACAATGAGACGGCCCGGTAGGTACTCTCTACATGGTGGCGGCCTCCCAGAAATACAATGAGACGGCGCGGTAGGTACTCTCTACATGGTGGCGGCCTCCCAGAAATACAATGAGACGGCCCGGTAGGTACTCTCTACATGGTGGCGGCCTCCCAGAAATACAATGAGACGGCCCGGTAGGTACTCTCTACATGGTGGCCTCCCAGAAATACAATGAGACGGCCCGGTAGGTACTCTCTACATGGTGGCGGCCTCCCAGAAATACAATGAGACGGCCCGGTAGGTACTCTCTACATGGTGGCGGCCTCCCAGAAATACAATGAGACGGCCCGGTAGGTACTCTCTACATGGTGGCGGCCTCCCAGAAATACAATGAGACGGCCCGGTAGGTACTCTCTACATGGTGGCGGCCTCCCAGAAATACAATGAGACGGCCCGGTAAGTACTCTCTACATGGTGGCGGCCTCCCAGAAATACAATGATACGGCCCGGTAGGTACTCTCTACATGGTGGCGGCCTCCCAGAAATACAATGATACGGCGCGGTAGGTACTCTCTACATGTTGGCCTCCCAGAAATACAATGAGACGGCCCAGTAAGTACTCTCTACATGGTGGCCTCCCAGAAATACAATGAGACGGCCCGGTAGGTACTCTCTACATGGTGGCGGCCTCCCAGAAATACAATGAGACGGCCCGGTAGGTACTCGCTACATGCTGGCGGCCTCCCAGAATACAATGAGACGGCCCGGTAGGTACTCTCTACATGGTGGCGGCCTCCCAGAAATACAATGTGACGGCCCGGTAGGTACTCTCTACATGGTGGCGGCCTCCCAGAAATACAATGAGACGGCCCGGTAGGTACTCTCTACATGGTGGCCTCCCAGAAATACAATGAGACGGCCCGGTAGGTACTCTCTACATGGTGGCGGCCTCCCAGAAATACAATGAGACGGCGCGGTAGGTACTCTCTACATGGTGGCGGCCTCCCAGAAATACAATGAGACGGCCCGGTAGGTACTCTCTACATGGTGGCGGCCTCCCAGAAATACAATGAGACGGCCCGGTATGTACTCTCTACATGGTGGCCTCCCATAAATACAATGAGACGGCCCGGTAGGTACTCTCTACATGGTGGCGGCCTCCCAGAAATACAATGAGACGGCCCGGTAGGTACTCTCTACATGGTGGCGGCCTCCCAGAAATACAATGAGACGGCCCGGTAGGTACTCTCTACATGGTGGCGGCCTCCCAGAAATACAATGAGACGGCCCGGTAGGTACTCTCTACATGGGGGCGGCCTCCCAGAAATACAATGAGACGGCCCGGTAAGTACTCTCTACATGGTGGCGGCCTCCCAGAAATACAATGATACGGCCCGGTAGGTACTCTCTACATGGTGGCGGCCTCCCAGAAATACAATGATACGGCGCGGTAGGTACTCTCTACATGGTGGCGGCCTCCCAGAAATAAAATGTGACGGCCCGGTAGGTACTCTCTACATGGTGGCGGCCTCCCAGAAATACAATGAGACGGCCCGGTAGGTACTCTCTACATGGTGGCCTCCCAGAAATACAATGAGACGGCCCGGTAGGTACTCTCTACATGGTGGCGGCCTCCCAGAAATACAATGAGACGGCCCGGTAGGTACTCTCTACATGGTGGCGGCCTCCCAGAAATGCAATGTGACGGCCCGGTAGGTACTCTCTACATGGTGGCGGCCTCCCAGAAATACAATGAGACGGCCCGGTAGGTACTCTCTACATGGTGGCCTCCCAGAAATACAATGTGACGGCCCGGTAGGTACTCTCTACATGGTGGCGGCCTCCCAGAAATACAATGAGACGGCCCGGTAGGTACTCTCTACATGGCGGCTTCCCAGAAATACAATGAGACGGCGCGGTAGGTACTCTCTACATGGTGGCCTCCCAGAAATACAATGTGACGGCCCGGTAGGTACTCTCTACATGGTGGCCTCCCAGAAATACAATGAGAGGGCCCGGTAAGTACTCTCTACATTTTGGCGGCCTCCCAGAAATACAATGAGACGGCCCGGTAGGTACTCTCTACATGGTGGCGGCCTCCCAGAAATAAAATGATACGGCGCGGTAGGTACTCTCTACATGGTGGCCTCCCAGAAATACAATGAGACGGCCCGGTAGGTACTCTCTACATGGTGGCGGCCTCCCAGAAATACAATGAGACGGCCCGGTAGGTACTCTCTACATGGTGGCGGCCTCCCAGAAATATAATGAGACGGCCCGGTAGGTACTCTCTACGTGGTGGCCTCCCAGAAATACAATGAGACGGCCCGGTAGGTACTCTCTACATGGTGGCGGCCTCCCAGAAATACAATGAGACGGCCCGGTAGGTACTCTCTACATGGTGGCGGCCTCCCAGAAATACAATGATACGGCCCGGTAGGTACTCTCTACATGGTGGCGGCCTCCCAGAAATACAATGATACGGCGCGGTAGGTACTCTCTACATGGTGGCCTCCCAGAAATACAATGATACGGCCCGGTAGGTACTCTCTACATGGTGGCCTCCCAGCAATACAATGAGACGGCCCGGTAAGTACTCTTTACATTTTGGCGGCCTCCCAGAAATACAATGAGACGGCCCGGTAGGTACTCTCTACATGGTGGCGGCCTCCCAGAAATACAATGATACGGCGCGGTAGGTACTCTCTACATGGTGGCCTCCCAGAAATACAATGAGACGGCCCGGTAGGTACTCTCTACATGGTGGCGGCCTCCCAGAAATACAATGAGACGGCCCGGTAGGTACTCTCTACATGGTGGCGGCCTCCCAGAAATATAATGAGACGGCCCGGTAGGTACTCTCTACGTGGTGGCTTCCCAGAAATACAATGAGACGGCCCGGTAGGTACTCTCTACATGGTGGCGGCCTCCCAGAAATACAATGAGACGGCCCGGTAGGTACTCTCTACATGGTGGCGGCCTCTCAGAAATACAATGATACGGCGCGGTAGGTACTCTCCACATGGAGGCCTCCCAGAAATACAATGAGACGGCCCGGTAGGTACTCTCTACATGGTGGCGGCCTCCCAGAAATACAATGAGACGGCCCGGTAGGTACTCTCTACATGGTGGCGGCCTCCCAGAAAAACAATGTGACGACCCGGTAGGTACTCTCTACATGGTGGTCTCCCAGAAATACAATGAGACGGCCCGGTAGGTACTCTCTACATGGTAGCGGCCTCCCAGAAATACAATGAGACGGCCCGGTAGGTACTCTCTACATGGTGGCGGCCTGCCAGAAATACAATGTGACGGCCCGGTAGGTACTCTCTACATGGTGGCGGCCTCCCAGAAATACAATGAGACGGCCCGGTAGGTACTCTCTACATGGTGGCCTCCCAGAAATACAATGAGACGGCCCGGTAGGTACTCTCTACATGGTGGCCTCCCAGAAATACAATGAGACGGCCCGGTAGGTACTCTCTACATGGTGGCCTCCCAGAAATACAATGAGACGGCCCGGTAGGTACTCTCTACATGGTGGCGGCCTCCCAGAAATACAATGAGACGGCCCGGTAGGTACTCGCTACATGGTGGCGGCCTCCCAGAAATACAATGAGACGGCCCGGTAGGTACTCTCTACATGGTGGCGGCCTCCCAGAAATACAATGTGACGGCCCGGTAGGTACTCTCTACATGGTGGCGGCCTCCCAGAAATACAATGAGACGGCCCGGTAGGTACTCTCTACATGGTGGCCTCCCAGAAATACAATGAGACGGCCCGGTAGGTACTCTCTACATGGTGGCGGCCTCCCAGAAATACAATGAGACGGCGCGGTAGGTACTCTCTACATGGTGGCGGCCTCCCAGAAATACAATGAGACGGCCCGGTAGGTACTCTCTACATGGTGGCGGCCTCCCAGAAATACAATGAGACGGCCCGGTAGGTACTCTCTACATGGTGGCCTCCCATAAATACAATGAGACGGCCCGGTAGGTACTCTCTACATGGTGGCGGCCTCCCAGAAATACAATGAGACGGCCCGGTAGGTACTCTCTACATGGTGGCGGCCTCTCAGAAATACAATGAGACGGCCCGGTAGGTACTCTCTACATGGTGGCGGCCTCCCAGAAAAACAATGAGACGGCCCGGTAGGTACTCTCTACATGGTGGCGGCCTCCCAGAAATACAATGATACGGCGCGGTAGGTACTCTCTACATGGTGGCCTCCCAGAAATACAATGAGACGGCCCGGTAGGTGCTCTCTACATGGTGGCGGCCTCCCAGAAATACAATGAGACGGCCCGGTAGGTACTCTCTACATGGTGGCCTCCCAGAAATACAATGAGACGGCCCGGTAGGTACTCTCTACATGGTGGCGGCCTCCCAGAAATACAATGAGACGGCGCGGTAGGTACTCTCTACATGGTGGCGGCCTCCCAGAAATACAATGAGACGGCCCGGTAGGTACTCTCTACATGGTGGCGGCCTCCCAGAAATACAATGAGACGGCCCGGTAGGTACTCTCTACATGGTGGCCTCCCATAAATACAATGAGACGGCCCGGTAGGTACTCTCTACATGGTGGCGGCCTCCCAGAAATACAATGAGACGGCCCGGTAGGTACTCTCTACATGGTGGCGGCCTCCCAGAAATACAATGAGACGGCCCGGTAGGTACTCTCTACATGGTGGCGGCCTCCCAGAAATACAATGAGACGGCCCGGTAGGTACTCTCTACATGGTGGCGGCCTCCCAGAAATACAATGTGACGGCCCGGTAAGTACTCTCTACATGGTGGCGGCCTCCCAGAAATACAATGAGACGGCCCGGTAGGTACTCTCTACATGGTGGCCTCCCAGAAATACAATGAGACGGCCCGGTAGGTACTCTCTACATGGTGGCCTCCCAGAAATACAATGAGACGGCCCGGTAGGTACTCTCTACATGGTGGCGGCCTCCCAGAAATACAATGAGACGGCCCGGTAGGTACTCGCTACATGGTGCCGGCCTCCCAGAAATACAATGAGACGGCCCGGTAGGTACTCTCTACATGGTGGCGGCCTCCCAGAAATACAATGTGACGGCCCGGTAGGTACTCTCTACATGGTGGCGGCCTCCCAGAAATACAATGAGACGGCCCGGTAGGTACTCTCTACATGGTGGTCTCCCAGAAATACAATGAGACGGCCCGGTAGGTACTCTCTACATGGTGGCGGCCTCCCAGAAATACAATGAGACGGCGCGGTAGGTACTCTCTACATGGTGGCGGCCTCCCAGAAATACAATGAGACGGCCCGGTAGGTACTCTCTACATGGTGGCGGCCTCCCAGAAATACAATGAGACGGCCCGGTAGGTACTCTCTACATGGTGGCCTCCCATAAATACAATGAGACGGCCCGGTAGGTACTCTCTACATGGTGGCGGCCTCCCAGAAATACAATGAGACGGCCCGGTAGGTACTCTCTACATGGTGGCGGCCTCTCAGAAATACAATGAGACGGCCCGGTAGGTACTCTCTACATGGTGGCCTCCCAGAAATACAATGAGACGGCCCGGTAGGTACTCTCTACATGGTGGCGGCCTCCCAGAAATACAATGAGACGGCGCGGTAGGTACTCTCTACATGGTGGCGGCCTCCCAGAAATACAATGAGACGGCCCGGTAGGTACTCTCTACATGGTGGCGGCCTCCCAGAAATACAATGATACGGCGCGGTAGGTACTCTCTACATGGTGGCCTCCCAGAAATACAATGAGACGGCCCGGTAGGTACTCTCTACATGGTGGCGGCCTCCCAGAAATACAATGAGACGGCCCGGTAGGTACTCTCTACATGGTGGCGGCCTCCCAGAAATATAATGAGACGGCCCGGTAGGTACTCTCTACGTGGTGGCTTCCCAGAAATACAATGAGACGGCCCGGTAGGTACTCTCTACATGGTGGCGGCCTCCCAGAAATACAATGAGACGGCCCGGTAGGTACTCTCTACATGGTGGCGGCCTCTCAGAAATACAATGATACGGCGCGGTAGGTACTCTCCACATGGAGGCCTCCCAGAAATACAATGAGACGGCCCGGTAGGTACTCTCTACATGGTGGCGGCCTCCCAGAAATACAATGAGACGGCCCGGTAGGTACTCTCTACATGGTGGCGGCCTCCCAGAAAAACAATGTGACGGCCCGGTAGGTACTCTCTACATGGTGGTCTCCCAGAAATACAATGAGACGGCCCGGTAGGTACTCTCTACATGGTAGCGGCCTCCCAGAAATACAATGAGACGGCCCGGTAGGTACTCTCTACATGGTGGCGGCCTCCCAGAAATACAATGTGACGGCCCGGTAGGTACTCTCTACATGGTGGCGGCCTCCCAGAAATACAATGAGACGGCCCGGTAGGTACTCTCTACATGGTGGCCTCCCAGAAATACAATGAGACGGCCCGGTAGGTACTCTCTACATGGTGGCCTCCCAGAAATACAATGAGACGGCCCGGTAGGTACTCTCTACATGGTGGCCTCCCAGAAATACAATGAGACGGCCCGGTAGGTACTCTCTACATGGTGGCGGCCTCCCAGAAATACAATGAGACGGCCCGGTAGGTACTCGCTACATGGTGGCGGCCTCCCAGAAATACAATGAGACGGCCCGGTAGGTACTCTCTACATGGTGGCGGCCTCCCAGAAATACAATGTGACGGCCCGGTAGGTACTCTCTACATGGTGGCGGCCTCCCAGAAATACAATGAGACGGCCCGGTAGGTACTCTCTACATGGTGGCCTCCCAGAAATACAATGAGACGGCCCGGTAGGTACTCTCTACATGGTGGCGGCCTCCCAGAAATACAATGAGACGGCGCGGTAGGTACTCTCTACATGGTGGCGGCCTCCCAGAAATACAATGAGACGGCCCGGTAGGTACTCTCTACATGGTGGCGGCCTCCCAGAAATACAATGAGACGGCCCGGTAGGTACTCTCTACATGGTGGCGGCCTCTCAGAAATACAATGAGACGGCCCGGTAGGTACTCTCTACATGGTGGCGGCCTCCCAGAAAAACAATGAGACGGCCCGGTAGGTACTCTCTACATGGTGGCGGCCTCCCAGAAATACAATGATACGGCGCGGTAGGTACTCTCTACATGGTGGCCTCCCAGAAATACAATGAGACGGCCCGGTAGGTGCTCTCTACATGGTGGCGGCCTCCCAGAAATACAATGAGACGGCCCGGTAGGTACTCTCTACATGGTGGCCTCCCAGAAATACAATGAGACGGCCCGGTAGGTACTCTCTACATGGTGGCGGCCTCCCAGAAATACAATGAGACGGCGCGGTAGGTACTCTCTACATGGTGGCGGCCTCCCAGAAATACAATGAGACGGCCCGGTAGGTACTCTCTACATGGTGGCGGCCTCCCAGAAATACAATGAGACGGCCCGGTAGGTACTCTCTACATGGTGGCCTCCCATAAATACAATGAGACGGCCCGGTAGGTACTCTCTACATGGTGGCGGCCTCCCAGAAATACAATGAGACGGCCCGGTAGGTACTCTCTACATGGTGGCGGCCTCCCAGAAATACAATGAGACGGCCCGGTAGGTACTCTCTACATGGTGGCGGCCTCCCAGAAATACAATGAGACGGCCCGGTAGGTACTCTCTACATGGTGGCGGCCTCCCAAAAATACAATGTGACGGCCCGGTAAGTACTCTCTACATGGTGGCGGCCTCCCAGAAATACAATGAGACGGCCCGGTAGGTACTCTCTACATGGTGGCCTCCCAGAAATACAATGAGACGGCCCGGTAGGTACTCTCTACATGGTGGCCTCCCAGAAATACAATGAGACGGCCCGGTAGGTACTCTCTACATGGTGGCGGCCTCCCAGAAATACAATGAGACGGCCCGGTAGGTACTCGCTACATGGTGGCGGCCTCCCAGAAATACAATGAGACGGCCCGGTAGGTACTCTCTACATGGTGGCGGCCTCCCAGAAATACAATGTGACGGCCCGGTAGGTACTCTCTACATGGTGGCGGCCTCCCAGAAATACAATGAGACGGCCCGGTAGGTACTCTCTACATGGTGGTCTCCCAGAAATACAATGAGACGGCCCGGTAGGTACTCTCTACATGGTGGCGGCCTCCCAGAAATACAATGAGACGGTGCGGTAGATACTCTCTACATGGTGGCGGCCTCCCAGAAATACAATGAGACGGCCCGGTAGGTACTCTCTACATGGTGGCGGCCTCCCAGAAATACAATGAGACGGCCCGGTAGGTACTCTCTACATGGTGGCCTCCCATAAATACAATGAGACGGCCCGGTAGGTACTCTCTACATGGTGGCGGCCTCCCAGAAATACAATGAGACGGCCCGGTAGGTACTCTCTACATGGTGGCGGCCTCTCAGAAATACAATGAGACGGCCCGGTAGGTACTCTCTACATGGTGGCGGCCTCCCAGAAAAACAATGAGACGGCCCGGTAGGTACTCTCTACATGGTGGCGGCCTCCCAGAAATACAATGATACGGCGCGGTAGGTACTCTCTACATGGTGGCCTCCCAGAAATACAATGAGACGGCCCGGTAGGTGCTCTCTACATGGTGGCGGCCTCCCAGAAATACAATGAGACGGCCCGGTAGGTACTCTCTACATGGTGGCCTCCCAGAAATACAATGAGACGGCCCGGTAGGTACTCTCTACATGGTGGCGGCCTCCCAGAAATACAATGAGACGGCGCGGTAGGTACTCTCTACATGGTGGCGGCCTCCCAGAAATACAATGAGACGGCCCGGTAGGTACTCTCTACATGGTGGCGGCCTCCCAGAAATACAATGAGACGGCCCGGTAGGTACTCTCTACATGGTGGCGGCCTCCCAGAAATACAATGAGACGGCCCGGTAGGTACTCTCTACATGGTGGCGGCCTCCCAGAAATACAATGAGACGGCCCGGTAGGTACTCTCTACATGGTGGCGGCCTCCCAGAAATACAATGAGACGGCCCGGTAGGTACTCTCTACATGGTGGCGGCCTCCCAGAAATACAATGTGACGGCCCGGTAAGTACTCTCTACATGGTGGCGGCCTCCCAGAAATACAATGAGACGGCCCGGTAGGTACTCTCTACATGGTGGCCTCCCAGAAATACAATGAGACGGCCCGGTAGGTACTCTCTACATGGTGGCCTCCCAGAAATACAATGAGACGGCCCGGTAGGTACTCTCTACATGGTGGCGGCCTCCCAGAAATACAATGAGACGGCCCGGTAGGTACTCGCTACATGGTGCCGGCCTCCCAGAAATACAATGAGACGGCCCGGTAGGTACTCTCTACATGGTGGCGGCCTCCCAGAAATACAATGTGACGGCCCGGTAGGTACTCTCTACATGGTGGCGGCCTCCCAGAAATACAATGAGACGGCCCGGTAGGTACTCTCTACATGGTGGTCTCCCAGAAATACAATGAGACGGCCCGGTAGGTACTCTCTACATGGTGGCGGCCTCCCAGAAATACAATGAGACGGCGCGGTAGGTACTCTCTACATGGTGGCGGCCTCCCAGAAATACAATGAGACGGCCCGGTAGGTACTCTCTACATGGTGGCGGCCTCCCAGAAATACAATGAGACGGCCCGGTAGGTACTCTCTACATGGTGGCCTCCCATAAATACAATGAGACGGCCCGGTAGGTACTCTCTACATGGTGGCGGCCTCCCAGAAATACAATGAGACGGCCCGGTAGGTACTCTCTACATGGTGGCGGCCTCTCAGAAATACAATGAGACGGCCCGGTAGGTACTCTCTACATGGTGGCCTCCCAGAAATACAATGAGACGGCCCGGTAGGTACTCTCTACATGGTGGCGGCCTCCCAGAAATACAATGAGACGGCGCGGTAGGTACTCTCTACATGGTGGCGGCCTCCCAGAAATACAATGAGACGGCCCGGTAGGTACTCTCTACATGGTGGCGGCCTCCCAGAAATACAATGATACGGCGCGGTAGGTACTCTCTACATGGTGGCCTCCCAGAAATACAATGAGACGGCCCGGTAGGTACTCTCTACATGGTGGCGGCCTCCCAGAAATACAATGAGACGGCCCGGTAGGTACTCTCTACATGGTGGCGGCCTCCCAGAAATATAATGAGACGGCCCGGTAGGTACTCTCTACGTGGTGGCTTCCCAGAAATACAATGAGACGGCCCGGTAGGTACTCTCTACATGGTGGCGGCCTCCCAGAAATACAATGAGACGGCCCGGTAGGTACTCTCTACATGGTGGCGGCCTCTCAGAAATACAATGATACGGCGCGGTAGGTACTCTCCACATGGAGGCCTCCCAGAAATACAATGAGACGGCCCGGTAGGTACTCTCTACATGGTGGCGGCCTCCCAGAAATACAATGAGACGGCCCGGTAGGTACTCTCTACATGGTGGCGGCCTCCCAGAAAAACAATGTGACGGCCCGGTAGGTACTCTCTACATGGTGGTCTCCCAGAAATACAATGAGACGGCCCGGTAGGTACTCTCTACATGGTAGCGGCCTCCCAGAAATACAATGAGACGGCCCGGTAGGTACTCTCTACATGGTGGCGGCCTCCCAGAAATACAATGTGACGGCCCGGTAGGTACTCTCTACATGGTGGCGGCCTCCCAGAAATACAATGAGACGGCCCGGTAGGTACTCTCTACATGGTGGCCTCCCAGAAATACAATGAGACGGCCCGGTAGGTACTCTCTACATGGTGGCCTCCCAGAAATACAATGAGACGGCCCGGTAGGTACTCTCTACATGGTGGCCTCCCAGAAATACAATGAGACGGCCCGGTAGGTACTCTCTACATGGTGGCGGCCTCCCAGAAATACAATGAGACGGCCCGGTAGGTACTCGCTACATGGTGGCGGCCTCCCAGAAATACAATGAGACGGCCCGGTAGGTACTCTCTACATGGTGGCGGCCTCCAAGAAATACAATGTGACGGCCCGGTAGGTACTCTCTACATGGTGGCGGCCTCCCAGAAATACAATGAGACGGCCCGGTAGGTACTCTCTACATGGTGGCCTCCCAGAAATACAATGAGACGGCCCGGTAGGTACTCTCTACATGGTGGCGGCCTCCCAGAAATACAATGAGACGGCGCGGTAGGTACTCTCTACATGGTGGCGGCCTCCCAGAAATACAATGAGACGGCCCGGTAGGTACTCTCTACATGGTGGCGGCCTCCCAGAAATACAATGAGACGGCCCGGTAGGTACTCTCTACATGGTGGCGGCCTCTCAGAAATACAATGAGACGGCCCGGTAGGTACTCTCTACATGGTGGCGGCCTCCCAGAAAAACAATGAGACGGCCCGGTAGGTACTCTCTACATGGTGGCGGCCTCCCAGAAATACAATGATACGGCGCGGTAGGTACTCTCTACATGGTGGCCTCCCAGAAATACAATGAGACGGCCCGGTAGGTGCTCTCTACATGGTGGCGGCCTCCCAGAAATACAATGAGACGGCCCGGTAGGTACTCTCTACATGGTGGCCTCCCAGAAATACAATGAGACGGCCCGGTAGGTACTCTCTACATGGTGGCGGCCTCCCAGAAATACAATGAGACGGCGCGGTAGGTACTCTCTACATGGTGGCGGCCTCCCAGAAATACAATGAGACGGCCCGGTAGGTACTCTCTACATGGTGGCGGCCTCCCAGAAATACAATGAGACGGCCCGGTAGGTACTCTCTACATGGTGGCCTCCCATAAATACAATGAGACGGCCCGGTAGGTACTCTCTACATGGTGGCGGCCTCCCAGAAATACAATGAGACGGCCCGGTAGGTACTCTCTACATGGTGGCGGCCTCCCAGAAATACAATGAGACGGCCCGGTAGGTACTCTCTACATGGTGGCGGCCTCCCAGAAATACAATGAGACGGCCCGGTAGGTACTCTCTACATGGTGGCGGCCTCCCAAAAATACAATGTGACGGCCCGGTAAGTACTCTCTACAT
The DNA here is from genome assembly GCA_964019135.1 of Arenicola marina. Classification (NCBI taxonomy): domain Eukaryota; kingdom Metazoa; phylum Annelida; class Polychaeta; family Arenicolidae; genus Arenicola; species Arenicola marina. The sequence goes on along the minus strand of OZ025254.1, from coordinate 13,357,035 downwards.
GGTGGCGGCCTCCCAGAAATACAATGAGACGGCCCGGTAGGTACTCTCTACATGGTGGCCTCCCAGAAATACAATGAGACGGCCCGGTAGGTACTCTCTACATGGTGGCCTCCCAGAAATACAATGAGACGGCCCGGTAGGTACTCTCTACATGGTGGCGGCCTCCCAGAAATACAATGAGACGGCCCGGTAGGTACTCGCTACATGGTGGCGGCCTCCCAGAAATACAATGAGACGGCCCGGTAGGTACTCTCTACATGGTGGCGGCCTCCCAGAAATACAATGTGACGGCCCGGTAGGTACTCTCTACATGGTGGCGGCCTCCCAGAAATACAATGAGACGGCCCGGTAGGTACTCTCTACATGGTGGTCTCCCAGAAATACAATGAGACGGCCCGGTAGGTACTCTCTACATGGTGGCGGCCTCCCAGAAATACAATGAGACGGCGCGGTAGATACTCTCTACATGGTGGCGGCCTCCCAGAAATACAATGAGACGGCCCGGTAGGTACTCTCTACATGGTGGCGGCCTCCCAGAAATACAATGAGACGGCCCGGTAGGTACTCTCTACATGGTGGCCTCCCATAAATACAATGAGACGGCCCGGTAGGTACTCTCTACATGGTGGCGGCCTCCCAGAAATACAATGAGACGGCCCGGTAGGTACTCTCTACATGGTGGCGGCCTCTCAGAAATACAATGAGACGGCCCGCTAGGTACTCTCTACATGGTGGCGGCCTCCCAGAAAAACAACGAGACGGCCCGGTAGGTACTCTCTACATGGTGGCGGCCTCCCAGAAATACAATGATACGGCGCGGTAGGTACTCTCTACATGGTGGCCTCCCAGAAATACAATGAGACGGCCCGGTAGGTACTCTCTACATGGTGGCGGCCCCCAGAAATACAATGAGACGGCCCGGTAGGTACTCTCTACATGGTGGCGCCCTCCCAGAAATATAATGAGACGGCCCGGTAGGTACTCTCTACATGGTGGCGGCCTCCCAGAAATACAATGAGACGGCCCGGTAGGTACTCTCTACATGGTGGCCTCCCAGAAATACAATGAGACGGCCCGGTAGGTACTCTCTACATGGTGGCCTCCCAGAAATACAATGAGACGGCCCGGTAGGTACTCTCTACATGGTGGCCTCCCAGAAATACAATGAGACGGCCCGGTAGGTACTCTCTACATGGTGGCGGCCTCCCAGAAATACAATGAGACGGCCCGGTAGGTACTCGCTACATGGTGGCGGCCTCCCAGAAATACAATGAGACGGCCCGGTAGGTACTCTCTACATGGTGGCGGCCTCCCAGAAATACAATGTGACGGCCCGGTAGGTACTCTCTACATGGTGGCGGCCTCCCAGAAATACAATGAGACGGCCCGGTAGGTACTCTCTACATGGTGGCCTCCCAGAAATACAATGAGACGGCCCGGTAGGTACTCTCTACATGGTGGCGGCCTCCCAGAAATACAATGAGACGGCGCGGTAGGTACTCTCTACATGGTGGCGGCCTCCCAGAAATACAATGAGACGGCCCGGTAGGTACTCTCTACATGGTGGCGGCCTCCCAGAAATACAATGAGACGGCCCGGTAGGTACTCTCTACATGGTGGCCTCCCATAAATACAATGAGACGGCCCGGTAGGTACTCTCTACATGGTGGCGGCCTCCCAGAAATACAATGAGACGGCCCGGTAGGTACTCTCTACATGGTGGCGGCCTCCCAGAAATACAATGAGACGGCCCGGTAGGTACTCTCTACATGGTGGCGGCCTCCCAGAAATACAATGAGACGGCCCGGTAGGTACTCTCTACATGGTGGCGGCCTCCCAGAAATACAATGAGACGGCCCGGTAGGTACTCTCTACATGGTGGCGGCCTCCCAGAAATACAATGAGACGGCGCGGTAGGTACTCTCTACATGGTGGCGGCCTCCCAGAAATACAATGAGACGGCCCGGTAGGTACTCTCTACATGGTGGCGGCCTCCCAGAAATACAATGAGACGGCCCGGTAGGTACTCTCTACATGGTGGCCTCCCATAAATACAATGAGACGGCCCGGTAGGTACTCTCTACATGGTGGCGGCCTCCCAGAAATACAATGAGACGGCCCGGTAGGTACTCTCTACATGGTGGCGGCCTCCCAGAAATACAATGAGACGGCCCGGTAGGTACTCTCTACATGGTGGCGGCCTCCCAGAAATACAATGAGACGGCCCGGTAGGTACTCTCTACATGGTGGCGGCCTCCCAGAAATACAATGAGACGGCCCGGTAAGTACTCTCTACATGGTGGCGGCCTCCCAGAAATACAATGATACGGCCCGGTAGGTACTCTCTACATGGTGGCGGCCTCCAAGAAATACAATGATACGGCGCGGTAGGTACTCTCTACATGGTGGCGGCCTCCCAGAAATACAATGTGACGGCCCGGTAGGTACTCTCTACATGGTGGCGGCCTCCCAGAAATACAATGAGACGGCCCGGTAGGTACTCTCTACATGGTGGCGGCCTCCAAGAAATACAATGATACGGCGCGGTAGGTACTCTCTACATGGTGGCGGCCTCCCAGAAATACAATGAGACGGCCCGGTAGGTACTCTCTCCATGGTGGCGGCCTCCCAGAAATACAATGAGACGGCCCGGTAGGTACTCTCTACATGGTGGCCTCCCAGAAATACAATGAGACGGCCCGGTAGGTACTCTCTACATGGTGGCGGCCTCCCAGAAATACAATGAGACGGCCCGGTAGGTACTCTCTACATGGTGGCGGCCTCCCAGAAATACAATGTGACGGCCCGGTAGGTACTCTCTACATGGTGGCGGCCTCCCAGAAATACAATGAGACGGCCCGGTAGGTACTCTCTACATGGTGGCCTCCCAGAAATACAATGTGACGGCCCGGTAGGTACTCTCTACATGGTGGCGGCCTCCCAGAAATACAATGAGACGGCCCGGTAGGTACTCTCTACATGGCGGCCTCCCAGAAATACAATGAGACGGCGCGGTAGGTACTCTCTACATGGTGGCCTCCCAGAAATACAATGTGACGGCCCGGTAGGTACTCTCTACATGGTGGCCTCCCAGAAATACAATGAGACGGCCCGGTAAGTACTCTCTACATTTTGGCGGCCTCCCAGAAATACAATGAGACGGCCCGGTAGGTACTCTCTACATGGTGGCGGCCTCCCAGAAATACAATGATACGGCGCGGTAGGTACTCTCTACATGGTGGCCTCCCAGAAATACAATGAAACGGCCCGGTAGGTACTCTCTACATGGTGGCGGCCTCCCAGAAATACAATGAGACGGCCCGGTAGGTACTCTCTACATGGTGGCGGCCTCCCAGAAATATAATGAGACGGCCCGGTAGGTACTCTCTACGTGGTGGCCTCCCAGAAATACAATGAGACGGCCCGGTAGGTACTCTCTACATGGTGGCGGCCTCCCAGAAATACAATGAGACGGCCCGGTAGGTACTCTCTACATGGTGGCGGCCTCCCAGAAATACAATGATACGGCGCGGTAGGTACTCTCTACATGGTGGCCTCCCAGAAATACAATGAGACGGCCCGGTAGGTACTCTCTACATGGTGGCGGCCTCCCAGAAATACAATGAGACGGCCCGGTAGGTACTCTCTACATGGTGGCCTCCCAGAAACACAATGAGACGGCCCGGTAGGTACTCTCTACATGGTGGCGGCCTCCCAGAAATACAATGAGACGGCCCGGTAGGTACTCTCTACATGGTGGCGGCCTCCCAGAAATACAATGAGACGGCCCGGTAGGTACTCTCTCACTCTGACGCCTTATCATCATTAAATTAATAGGGACCCCATGACAGTAACACCGACCGCGTGGAGTGCATGCAGCCGCTGGGCGCTTATACTCCATTTTGCAAGAATATTTAATTTAAATATGTAAAAAATGTAATCATTGCGTATGTAAGGCTCGAAGTGATTGTGGAATGTAGGGTCCTAGTGCTGCTGCATATATATATATATATATATATATATATATATCGGCGGCAAAAAGAAACTAAAAAACCCAAAACAAATATTGCTAAATAAAAAAATAAAAAAGAAAGAACGAATATTCTGTGGCTCTAAGCCATTGTTGCACTACAAGGCGGCATGCTAGCCTGTCGCAGGGGCGGATCCAGGAATTTGAGAAGAGGGGGGGGGGGCGGCAGGGACATGCGATCTCCCGGCAGAGGGCGTTACGCTTGCGCCATAGTCCATCTGCCCCACATCAAATTTAACCATCAGAATCATCCTTCATATGGGAAAATTGAAATGAATCTAATCGAAGATAAATTTGCAGTTTGGCATCAAATACACCACTGTTTAGCTTTTACTGTGCCACTGGTACCATACCTGACGAATGCATTTGTGTTTGATTAATTTGAAGCCATGTTACTTTCGAACTATAGTGCGGTCGAGGTCAAAGGCCTGAAGCGTTTTGACTTTGACCCCGTGTTATTTTGAAATAATTTTTCGCTTAACTCTTCCATCGTGATCATGCGACAAGGGAATGTCTAATTTTTTTAATGTCTGCATCGAAAATTCAATATTTAATCTAAAAAACCCTCTAAAACCATTCGTGACACCAGGACCGTAGGGTCAACTATGAGGTGGGCGGTGACGTGGGGCAGAGGTGATGTGAGGAACGAGCTCCCTCTGCCGGCAGAGTGGGGTAGATGCTCTGAACAAAATTACGACCGGGGGATCCACCAATTTTTTTACGACCGGGGAGGGGGGGGGGGGGGGCGAGGGGTCCAACGCCGCCTCAGATTGCGTTTTTCCTTAAAGCAATATATTCTGTAATTTATTGTATTACCAACCTCTTCTCCATGTCAAATAAGTACACTCTGTCTTGAGTTTAAATCCTGAAAGCCTGCGGGCTATCCGGAGAGAAGCATTTTGGTCAACGGAGCAGAAGTTGGTGGCCGGCTTTATATCCCCGCGCGTCTGTTCGCAGTTCGCTATTTTGTGTGTGATGTCGACCGCGGCTCGCTATCACGTCCGCGCGCGATAAAAATAAACCGCTCAGTTTTATGTTGAAATGTTTGTTTTACAGACTCAAAGAGATATAAAAACATATGCATCATAAATTTTGAGATACTTTAGTCTTGATTCTAAAATGTAAAAAATCTAAGATGGCGCATGTAAGCATATTGCTTTAAACAAAAAGTGGGGGGGGCGGGGGCGGGGCGGGGTCTACGCCTAAGATGGCCTAAATTGTGTATTGAAAAACGGCATGCTTCCAAAAAAAAGTGGAGGGGGGGGGGGTCCAGGGGGTGCCTGGCCCCTCCCTCTGATTCCGCCCTGACTGTCGTGTTCTATTATATTCCCTCAATATTTGCAAACTGATTCCCAGATGTTCCATCGCATTTAATCAGCTATAACATTTACATATGTTCCGTCGCATTCACTCAGCTATAACATTTACAGATGTTCCATCGCATTCACTCAGCTATAACATTTATAGATGTTCCATCGCATTCACTCAGCTATAGCATTTACAGATGTTCCATCGCATTCACTCAGCTATAACATTTACAGATGTTTAATCGCATTCATTCAGATATAACATTTACGTATTTATTGAACGCCTTACATTGATGCCTAAGTGTGCGATGATTTGTATTAGACCTAAAATTTATGTTGCTTTCTTAAATTGCAGCATCGAAACCCAATCTTTGGACCACAGCGGACGTGTTTGTATTGCCTTTGCCTATAGCATAACCGCTACCGACGACGCAAGTCTCGTCGTCCATGACACGACATCACATGATGCGATCTTCAGGAGATCAGGAAATCAAGGAGACGATTGGTTGTTCATTCAGCTGGACACAAATATTACCCCTGGATCAAAGGTACGTTTATTGATTTGCTAAACTTGAAATACCATATTTTCCTTAACGACACTTGTTTTGTATCTTGCTGCATTTTGCCTCTTCCGTTATACTTCCGCGCAATTGGCTTTTCCGTTATCCTTCCGCGGTTTTGGCTATTCCGTTATCCTTCCGCAGTTTTACCTCTTCCGTTATCCTTCCGCGGTTTTGGCTCTTCCGTTATGCATCCCCACTTTTGCCTCTTTCGTTATCCTTCCGCAGTTTTGCCTGTTCCGTTATCCTTCCGCAGTTTTGGCTCTTCCGTTATCCTTGCGCAGTTTTGCCTATTCCGTTATCCTTCCGCAGTTTACCTATTCCGTTATCCTTCCGCAGTTTTGCCTGTTCCGTTATCCTTCCGCGGTTTTGGCGCTTCCGTTATCCTTCCGCGGTTTTGGCTCTTCCGTTATCCTTTCGCAGTTTTGCCTCTTCCGTTATCCTTCCGCAGTTTTGGCTCTTCCGCTATCCTTCTGCAGTTTTGGCTCTTCAGTTATCCTTCCGCAGTTTTGCCTCTTCCGTTATCCTTCCGCAGTTTTGGCTCTTCCGTTATCCTTCTGAAGTTTTGCCTCTTCCGTTATCCTTCTGCAGTTTTGGCACTGCCGTTATCCTTCCGCGGTTTTGGCTCTTCCGTTATCCTTTCGCAGTTTTGCCCCTTCCGTTATCCTTCCGCAGTTTTGCCTCTTCCTTTATCCTTCCGTGGTTTTGGCTCTTTCGTTATCCTTTCGCAGTTTTGCCTCTTCGGTTATCCTTCCGCAGTTTTGCCTCTTCCTTTATCCATCCGCGGTTTTGCCTCTTCCGTTATCCTTCCGCAGTTTTGCCCCTTCCGTCATTCATCCGCAGTTTTGCCTCTTCCGTTATCCTTCCGCAGTTTTGCCTCTTCCGTTATCCTTCCGCGGTTTTGGATCTTCAGTTATCCTTCCGCACGTTGGCCCTTCCATTATCCTTCCGCACTTTTGGTTCTTCCGTTATCCTTCCGCAGTTGCCTTTTTCGTTATCCTTTTGCACGTTGGCTCTTCCGTTATCCTTTCGCAGTTTTGGGTCTTCCGTTATCCTTCCGCAGTTTTGCCTCTTCCGTTATCCTTTCGCAGTTTTGGGTCTTCCGTTATCCTTTTGCAGTTCTGGGTCTTCCGTTATCCTTCCGCAGTTTTGCCTCTTCCGTTATCCTTTCGCACTTTTGGTTCTTCCGTTATCCTTCCGCAGTTGCTTTTTTCGTTATCCTTTCGCACGTTGGCTCTTCCGTTATTCTTTCGCAGTTTTGGGTCTTCCGTTATCCTTCCGCAGTTTTGCCTCTTCCGTTATCCTTCCGCACTTTTGGCTCTTCCGTTATCCTTCCGCAGTTTTTGGTCTTCCGTTATCCTTCCGCAGTTTTGCCTCTTCTGTTATCCTTTCGCAGTTTTGGGTCTTCCGTTATCCTTTCGCAGTTTTGGGTCTTCCGTTATCCTTCCGCACTTTTGGTTCTTCCGTTATCCTTCCGCACTTTTGGTTCTTCCGTTATCCTTCCGCAGTTTTGGGTCTTCCGTTATCCTTCCGCAGTTTTGCCTCTTCCGTTATCCTTCCGCACTTTTGGTTCTTCCGTTATCCTTTCGCAGTTTTGGGTCTTCCATTATCCTTTCGCAGTTTTGCCTCTTCCGTTATCCTTCCGCAGTTTTGCCTCTTCCGTCATTCATCCTCAGTTTTGCCTCTTCCTTTATCCTTCCGCACTTTTGGCTCTTCCGTTATCCTTCCGCAATTTTGGCTCTTCCGTTATCCTTCCGCAGTTTTGCCTCTTCCGTTATCCCTTCGCAGTTTTACCTCTTCCGTTATCCTTCCACAGTTTTGGCTCTTCCGTTATCCTTCCGCAGTTTTGCCTATTCCGTTATCCTTCCGCAGTTTACCACTTCCGTTATCCTTCCGCGGTTTTGGCTCTTCCGTTATCCATCCCCACTTTTGCCTCTTTCGTCATGCTTCCGCAGTTTTGGCTCTTCCGTTATCCTTCCGCAGTTTTGCCTCTTCCTTTATCCATCCGCGGTTTTGCCTCTTCCGTTATCCTTCCGCAGTTTTGCCCCTTCCGTCATTCATCCGCAGTTTTGCCTCTTCCGTTATCCTTCCGCAGTTTTGCCTCTTCCGTTATCCTTCCGCGGTTTTGGATCTTCAGTTATCCTTCCGCACGTTGGCCCTTCCATTATCCTTCCGCACTTTTGGTTCTTCCGTTATCCTTCCGCAGTTGCCTTTTTCGTTATCCTTTTGCACGTTGGCTCTTCCGTTATCCTTTCGCAGTTTTGGGTCTTCCGTTATCCTTCCGCAGTTTTGCCTCTTCCGTTATCCTTTCGCAGTTTTGGGTCTTCCGTTATCCTTTTGCAGTTTTGGGTCTTCCGTTATCCTTCCGCAGTTTTGCCTCTTCCGTTATCCTTTCGCACTTTTGGTTCTTCCGTTATCCTTCCGCAGTTGCTTTTTTCGTTCTCCTTTCGCACGTTGGCTCTTCCGTTATTCTTTCGCAGTTTTGGGTCTTCCGTTACCCTTCCGCAGTTTTGCCTCTTCCGTTATCCTTCCGCACTTTTGGCTCTTCCGTTATCCTTCCGCAGTTTTTGGTCTTCCGTTATCCTTCCGCAGTTTTGCCTCTTCCGTTATCCTTTCGCAGTTTTGGGTCTTCCGTTATCCTTTCGCAGTTTTGGGTCTTCCGTTATCTTTCCGCACTTTTGGTTCTTCCGTTATCCTTCCGCAGTTTTGGGTCTTCCGTTATCCTTCCGCAGTTTTGCCTCTTCCTTTATCCTTCCGCACTTTTGGTTCTTCCGTTATCCTTTCGCAGTTTTGGGTCTTCCATTATCCTTTCGCAGTTTTGCCTCTTCCGTTATCCTTCCGCAGTTTTGCCTCTTCCGTCATTCATCCTCAGTTTTGCCTCTTCCTTTATCCTTCCGCACTTTTGGCTCTTCCGTTATCCTTCCGCAATTTTGGCTCTTCCGTTATCCTTCCGCAGTTTTGCCTCTTCCGTTATCCTTTCGCAGTTTTACCTCTTCCGTTATCCTTCCACAGTTTTGGCTCTTCCGTTATCCTTCCGCAGTTTTGCCTATTCCGTTATCCTTCCGCAGTTTACAACTTCCGTTATCCTTCCGCGGTTTTGGCTCTTCCGTTATCCATCCCCACTTTTGCCTCTTTCGTCATGCTTCCGCAGTTTTGGCTCTTCCGTTATCCTTCCGCAGTTTTGCCTGTTCCGTTATCCTCCCGCGGTTTTGCCTCTTCCGTTATCCTTCCGCGGTTTTGGGTCTTCCGTTATCCTTTCGCAGTTTTGCCTCTTCCGTTATCCTTCCGCACTTTTGGTTCTTCCGTTATCCTTTCGCGGTTTTGGCTCTTCCGTTATCCTTTTGCAGTTTTGCCTCTTCCGTTATCCTTCCGCAGTTTTGGCTCTTCCGTTATCCTTCTGCAGTTTTGGCTCTTCAGTTATCCTTCCGCAGTTTTGCCTCTTCCGTTATCCTTCCGCAGTTTTGGCTCTTCCGTTATCCTTCTGCAGTTTTGGCTCTTCCGTTATCCTTCCGCGGTTTTGGCTCTTCCGTTATCCTTTCGCAGTTTTACCCCTTCCGTTATCCTTCCGCAGTTTTGCCTCTTCCTTTATCCTTCCATGGTTTTGGCTCTTTCGTTATCCTTTCGCAGTTTTGCCTCTTCGGTTATCCTTCCGCAGTTTTGCCTCTTCCTTTATCCATCCGCGGTTTTGGCTCTTCCGTTATCCTTCCGCAGTTTTGCCTCTTCCGTTATCCTTCCGCGGTTTTGCCTTTTCCGTTATCCTTCCGCAGTTTTGCCCCTTCCGTCATTCATCCGCAGTTTTGCCTCTTCCGTTATCCTTCCGCAGTTTTGCCTCTTCCGTTATCCTTCCGCGGTTTTGGATCTTCAGTTATCCTTCCGCAGTTTTGCCTCTTCCGTTATCCTTCCGCACGTTGGCCCTTCCATTATCCTTCCGCACTTTTGGTTCTTCCGTTATCCTTCCGCAGTTGCCTTTTTCGTTATCCTTTTGCACGTTGGCTCTTCCGTTATCCTTTCGCAGTTTTGGGTCTTTCGTTATCCTTCCGCAGTTTTGCCTCTTCCGTTATCCTTTCGCAGTTTTGGGTCTTCCGTCATCCTTTTGCAGTTTTGGGTCTTCCGTTATCCTTCCGCAGTTTTGCCTCTTCCGTTATCCTTTCGCACTTTTGGTTCTTCCGTTATCCTTCCGCAGTTGCTTATTTCGTTATCCTTTCGCACGTTGGCTCTTCCGTTATCCTTTCGCAGTTTTGGGTCTTCCGTTATCCTTCCGCAGTTTTGCCTCTTCCGTTATCCTTCCGCAGTTTTTGGTCTTCCGTTATCCTTCCGCAGTTTTGCCTCTTCCGTTATCCTTTCGCAGTTTTGGGTCTTCCGTTATCCTTTCGCAGTTTTGGGTCTTCCGTTATCCTTCCGCACTTTTGGTTCTTCCGTTATCCTTCCGCACTTTTGGTTCTTCCGTTATCCTTCCGCAGTTTTGGGTCTTCCGCTATCCTTCCGCAGTTTTGCCTCTTCCGTTATCCTTCCGCACTTTTGGTTCTTCCGTTATCCTTTCGCAGTTTTGGGTCTTCCATTATCCTTTCGCAGTTTTGCCTCTTCCGTTATCCTTCCGCAGTTTGGCCTCTTCCGTCATTCATCCTCAGTTTTGCCTCTTCCTTTATCCTTTCGCACTTTTGGCTCTTCCGTTATCCTTCCGCAATTTTGGCTCTTCCGTTATCCTTCCGCAGTTTTGCCTCTTCCGTTATCCTTCCGCAGTTTTGCCTCTTCCGTTATCCTTCCGCACTTTTGGTTCTTCCGTTATCCTTCCGCAATTTTGGCTCTTCCGTTATCCTTTGGCACTTTTGCCTCTTCCGTTATCCTTCCGCAGTTTTGCGTCTTCCCTTATCCTTCCGCGGTTTTGGCTCTTCCGTTATCCTTTCGCACGTTGGCTTTTCCGTTATCCTCCCCAAAGTTGTTATCCTGTTGAGCGAAGCCCAGAGGTCTGGGTACTAATCACTACACTGCTATATACACGCAGTATATGGTATTACAACACCAGAACAATGTAAAATTAATCTTTCTTGTGTTAGTATTCTATTATTTCTTTAAAATGCAGTGTCATTATGTCAAACATATTCTTACATTCATACTTAACACAGACTTGTAACGATGTCTGATAACATGTTCAAAACAGTAGCGTTACCTAAAATGGTACATATATTGTCGGTACTTCCAAACCCAACGAAGAAACAAATTAGTGAACTAGAAGATGTGATTAGAAATTTCCTTTGGGATGGGGAAAAGGCAAGAATGGGCCTACGACACCTATACCAGCCGATAAATAAAGGAGGTTTTAGGTTTAGCGAACATAGTTAAATTTACAAAGGCTCTAAAGATATCTTGGGTAAGTCGCCTTATACAAACAAATGGAAGCTGGCAAAAACTTTTCCGGGAGTGGGTTAACAGTGAGAAAACATTGTCTTGGTAACTGGATAGCCAATCTTTTAAAGAGTTATCAAAACAAATTTCAAACCCGTTTTGGAGAGAAGTTTGTCAAGCGTGTGAGAGCTACAGATCATTATACAGCGATAATGATGTCAAGTGTAATCCCTTATGGGACACCTTTTTTATGAAGTCACATAACTTGGTTATGCGGAAAACAGAGTTTATGAGGCACGGGATTATATATTTAAAAGATATACTGGGTAGCGATGGTGTAATTATTAAGCTATGTAATTTTCAGCAATAGTTCTGAAATGTATTAGACTATCAAGGTTTGATTAATAGCATTCCCAAACAACGGAGAGAATATTGTAAAGAAAATGGGTCAAATGAAATTGCTTGTGAATAGCTTTACATTAGAAAAATTTAAAATGGAAAAAATATGTAACTTTGTGTACCATAAACTACTGGTAATCGTCCAAAGTGAAAACGAATGGTGTCAAATATACAGTACGAATATCCATGATCAATACTGGGGCAAGTTTTATCAATTGTCAACAAAATGCGCGATGGATGCCCGTTTACGATGCTTTCAATATAAAGTAATTACCAGAGCGTTACCGACCAACATATGTTTTATACCTATGTAAACTGAGGGATTCAGAGATGTGGTCTTTCTGTAACAACAAGGTAGAAACAATAGAACATATGTTTTGGGATTGCAGGATTGTAAGAAAATTTGTGACAGATTTGGTAGGATGGTTTAAATACCAAATAAAGGTAACCCTAGAATTAAATTCATCAATAGTTTGTTTGGGCGATATTTCTGGGGGGGGGGGGGGGGGGCGGGGGGGGGGTTGTATGCTGAAAAATCTTTCTTTTAGCAAAGAAATATATTAATGATTGTAGATGTTGGGAAAATAGATGTTTATCGCAATATTTTGTAAAATAATTCTTAAACATTATACACTAGAAACTCTAGCTATGGGTAGTACCCTTATAAGTCACAAAGCCAAGCAGTGCATGTACTGTAAATAGGATACGTTATTAATTGCAGGGCTAAGCAAATGTACAGAGTGGGTGTATCACTAAAACTGTTGATGCGTATTGTATTTTCTTTGTGATTCTGTATTACCGTTCACGTCGATCTTTTGTGCGAAAGGTTTGCATAACAGTAGGTGTCACTCCAATTACAACATTTACACTATTGAACTTGAGGTTTACCTATCACGAATTAAATAAGTGATGATTTGATCATGGTGATAAAGTAGAGCTGCATAATGAGTATCCTATCGTTGGAAATATTCCAAATCGAATAGGATATAAGCCATGCAAGACGAAGGAGACAATTGTTAACCTTCTTCGGCAAGTAAGCCTGTCGTTTAATCGATTATTTACCCTTCTTGTCTTTTTAACCATTGATATTCTCATCATTGTTTTGGAAAACATAATACTTTCAAGAACTGGTAGACAAATGTGCAAGTTTGCATGTACATCATAATGGATGCATGTAAAGCCCAGATCATAATGCGTACTTAGACATCAGGATGTTGACTTGCGTAGGCAGTGAATGCAGTGTGATGCTATTTCGTGATCCAGATTGAGTTTGAAGGATGGATAGGGAACGGCTCGCACGGATACATAGCCATTGATGCCATCAAGGTGACAACCGGTAGCTGTGTGGCTAAAGGTCAGTCGTATTTCAGTTAATGTTAGTTATCTTTGTGTTTATCCCAGAGACTTGTCAGTTAATAATGGTTCAAAATGGCCTCGAATGGCAAATTTAGTGTATATTTAAGGCCGCTGCGTCAAGATACAACAGGTGTTCTGATGCCTTGAAAATCAACCAATGAATACATCGTTAATTGAGAAAATTATATGTAAAAAAAACACAAAAGCTGTCGCAATCAACAAAAGAAGAAACATTTAAATATCTTCTAAATGCTAGTTCGAAGCAATGCATAATCATAATGCTCAGTTATTCGCTTTACGCGTTTAATTCTCCAAATGGCTTTTATTATTGCAGTGCCCCTGCTGTATTCTTGCTCCTTCGAATCCGATCTTTGCGGCATGTGGCAGAATGATAGCGGTCCCACAGAATGGCGGAGAGACAGAATAGCCACTTTACGACAGTCCACACCATTGCCAACAACAGGGACTCCGGCACTGGCCGATGGGGACTGGTGCATATACCTTGGCGAAAGTAACCAGGAAGGTGTCACCGTCTCTGCGTAAGTCTCATCAAGTTGGTCTCATGGGTGACTTCGTAGCCGAAATATAAAGCGGATACGAGTGAAGATTAGTACTATAGTCGCATTGGGTATGGCTCAGTGGCCGTTTACATGTCGACCCCGATCCTTATTAGGATGGAAATCTTCGATTTCAGGAATCTATCACTTTGTCCGTTTGTCTGTGTGTGTGTGTGCATCTGTTCGCGCTCTGCAGGTCGCAAATCGCAACATATCGTTCTATAACTTTACCCACCGATGGGTATCCGACATGGCTCGGTCATGTTCGTTAGCGGGATATGTAGGTCAAAGGTCAAGGTCACAGGAATTGTTTTGTTTGTTCCTTAAAGTGTTCGTGCCACGCCAAAACAAATTTAGCTCATATTAATCTTCTGTGTTTCCACGCTTATATTATCGAGCTGTAACTCCCCAAAAAGTAGAAGGGCATACTTTTTCCACTTCTTTTCGCACCTACCAATTTAACTTCTGCGAGCGAGGAAAGTGACGTCAAAGGGGAATACAAACGCATGTGCTTTTATATTGAGACTCAGATTATCTCTGCTCATTGGCTTGAACTCAAGGAAACGCACTCAACCATAACAATGCACGCCCTCGACCACACATGGCACGAACGCTTAAACCATTGGGAGATAATTGAATTATAATTGAAATACAGGTCACTGTATACACAGTTTAGGAGCTAGCGTTTTGGAAAAAATTACACATATGGTCCTTTGGCGTTTCTCGCCCTGTGCCAATTTGCATCAAAATCGATTAAGAAGTTTGGTCGCTAAAAAATATTTTAACTTAAAAAAGAAACTTTAACATGAGACTCTATGAGGCTACATATGTGAGCAATAAGCTCTACTCATCGTGAGCAATAAGCCGTGCCGCCTTTCAGGGTGGAGTATCGCTCAACGCTGCGTGTGTGCGTGAGCATTGACGGGGAGGGAAGAGAGCAGTATGGCGTTGGGTTTTGTCCATCTCTGCGTGTCTCCAGGATCTGAGAGGTCAAATCTGGATCTGAGAGGTCAAACTGGATCTGGAAGGTTAAATCTGGATCTGAGAGGTCAAATCTGGATCTCAGGGGTCAAATGTAGATCTGGGATGTCAAATCTGGATCGAAGGGGCCAAATCTGGATCTAAGGGGTCAATCTGGGTCTAAGAGGTTCAATCTGGATCACAGGGGTCAATTTGGATCTGGGATGTCAAATCTGGATCTTAGGGGTCCAATCTGGATCCGGTGGGTCAATCTGGATCCGAGAGGTCAAATCTGGATCTAACGATCCAAATCTAGATCTGAGGGGTCAATCCCGGCTGCGTGTGTGTGTCTCCGTAGGTCGCCGAATATACCATTTCCGTCATCATCCTTCGCCCTGTGGGTGACGGTGTCTAGTTATGACTGAAATCTTCCATTTTCGGAATCTATCAGTTTGTCCGTTTGTCTGTGTGTGTGTGTGTGTGTGTGTGTGTGTATCTGTTCGCACTCTGCAGGTCACAAATCGCAACAGATCGTTCTGTAACTTTACCCACCGATAGGTATCCGACATGGCTCGGCCAAGTTCGTTAGCGGGTTATGTAGGTCAAAGGTCAAGGTCAAAGGATTTTTTGTTTGTTCCTTAACCATTGGGAGATAGGGCCAATAATTGAAATACAGGTCACTCTACAGACAGTGTTAGAGCTAGCGCTGTGGAAAAAATACACATATGGTCCTCTGGCGTTTCTCGCCCTGTGCCAATTTGCATTGAAATCGATTTAGAAGTTTGGTCGCGAAAAAATATTTTAACTTTAAAGAAAAAATTTAACATGGGACTCTATGAGGCTACATATTTGAGCAATAAGCTCTACTCATCGTGAATAAGCCGTGCCGCCTTTCAGGGTGGAGTGTCGCTCAACGCTGCGTGTGTGCGTTAGCATTGATGAGGGCGGACAGGAGGCGTTGCTTGCGGATGCTGCATTTCCGTCATCATCCTTCACCCTGTTGGTGACGGTGTCTAGTTTCAGTATTGGCGTTACTGATTCTTATTTTAGCACTGTCGATGCTGATTCTTGTTTAGTCTTGTCGGTGCTGATCCTTATGTATTGTCGATGATGATCCTTATTTTAGTATTGTCGATGATGATCTTTATTTTAGTATTGTCGATGATTATCCCTATTTTAGTATTGTCGATGATGATCCTAATTTTAGTATTGTCGATGGTGATCCTTATTTTAGTATTGTCGATGATGATCCTTATTTTTAGTATTGTCGAAGATTATCTTTATTTTAGTATTGTCGATCATACATAAATAAATCATGTTAAATACTATGAGTTTCATAAGAGTCGAGGAGTATTTACACTGGCATCTATGATTTTTATCATTTCAAAGCATGTCAATATTATTATTGTGAGAAGAATGCGGCTCTGAGTCATATTTCGGCCGAACAGCATCTCAGAAAAACAATATCCTCCACTTGGGTTCTCGATCGGACCTCCCAGTGGTCGCCACAATAAAGTAAAACACATAATTATCAAACAAATCTGCCATTATATCATCATTAGATGTTCGGATGTGTTGCCATATAAAGCATATCCTATAGTTATCCTGTTGTATAACTATAGTGTGTACAGTATTACTATGCTTACAGTATCAGAACGCCAGGACTGTTGTACAACGGGACAATCTGCCTCCGCCTCCGTTACAAACTGTTCAAGTCCAACTCCCTGACGATCAAATATAACGATAAAGACATTTGGAAAAAGCAAGGGATTCAAGGCTTAAAATGGCAACATGAAGCCATCACTGTGATTGACTTCCGTTCGGACCAATCGGTGAGAACCAGACATGAGAACCTGATCTAATTAGAATATTGTCTATCGATTATGTACACTGTCTTCGTGTAATTATATTAGCCTTTTACAATAGGATTTAAATATGTATTATAATATTGTCCATCGATTATGTACACTGTCTTCGTGTAATTATATTAGCCTTTGACAATGATATTAAAATCTGTATTAGAATATTGTCTATCGATTACGTACATGTAATGATAATGACGCAATAGGCCTACCATCATGTATCCAAGCTGTATTTACCACGTGGGCTATAGGCTAATTCACACATATACAGCGTGCAAAATAACATATGAGTATATCACTTCGTTTATTCATAACATTTAAATAAGACCAATTGGATTGACCTAGCTACGTAAGAGTTTCCAAAAGGAAACTTTTATTCTGTAGTTTCACTGTTAATCATCCGAACCAAAGGACCGATGTCAACGAGCTAGAAATACGTTGTTTTAAACACAACGGGCGAATGGTGCGACTGGTGTCCGGATGCACCGTTGTCAACCCCCGCCCCCCACCACCCACCCCCACCCCCCCCCCTCCCTCCCCACTACTCGTCGCTTTACCCCATCAATCCCTCCTCACCCACGCTCCTTAACGACGTCACTTAAGTTATTTCCACAGTTGCCCCCAGTATACTATTTCTCGCCCCCCCCCTCCACCCCTGCTTACATGCTCCCCCACCCCACCACACACACACACACATGTGCAACCCCAGTAGAATAACGTCTGGCAACCGTGTTTGATTATTGTCAGTCTGGTTACAGATCGCTCTGGCTGGGCAACTCGGTAACCATAGAGACTCTTACGTGGCCGTGGATTATGTAACTATTACAGGAGGCGTTTGTGAAGGTACACCATTTCTCACAACCCTGATATATTGATCTTCTTTCCCTGTGAGTTAGCGGACAATTACACAGGGGTGATAAGCTTGCAAGCCTTTATTTGCCAGGAATATCTACATGCGTTCCCAGACTCCCATCACCATGGCGACCACATGGCGTGTAACAATGACGCCACCAAATAAGACAGCAATGGAATCCTCTTGGCAACTGTCCCAGTCTGCGTGGAATGTACATATTAGTAATCAAAAGAAATAGTGTTTGGTAATGTTCTCTGGTGTGATCATAACATGCGTATCGATTAGTGTTTGGTAATGTTCACTGGTGTGATCATAACATGCGTATCGATTAGTGTTTGGTAATGTTCACTGGTGTGATCATAACATGAGTATCGATTAGTGTTTGGTAATGTTCACTGGTGTGATCATAACATGCGTATCGATTAGTGTTTGGTAATGTTCACTGGTGTGATCATAACATGCGTATCGATTAGTGTTTGGTAATGTTCTCTGGTGTGATCATAACATGCGTATCGATTAGTGTTTGGTAATGTTCACTGGTGTGATCATAACATGCGTATCGATTAGTGTTTGGTAATGTTCACTAGTGTGATCATAACATGCGTATCGATTAGTGTTTGGTAATGTTCACTGGTGTGATCATAACATGCATATCGATTAGTGTTTGGTAATGTTCACTGGTGTGATCATAACATGTGTATCGATTAGTGTTTGGTAATGTTCACTGGTGTGATCATAACATGCGTATCGATTAATGTTTGGTAATGTTCACTGGTGTGATCATAACATGCGTATCGATTAGTGTTGGGTAATGTTCACTGGTGTGATCATAACATGCGTATCGATTGGTGTTTGGTAATGTTCACTGGTGTGATCATAACATGCGTATCGATTAGTGTTTGGTAATGTTCTCTGGTGTGATCATAACATGCGTATCGATTGGTGTTTGGTAATGTTCACTGGTGTGATCATAACATGCGTATCGATTGGTGTTTGGTAATGTTCACTGGTGTGATCATAACATGCGTATCGATTAGTGTTTGGTAATGTTCACTGGTGTGATCATAACATGCGTATCGATTAGTGTTTGGTAATGTTCACTGGTGTGATCATAACATGCGTATCGATTAGTGTTTGGTAATGTGCACTGGTGTGATCATAACATGCGTATCGATTAATGTTTGGTAATGTTCACTGGTGTGATCATAACATGCGTATCGATTAGTGTTGGGTAATGTTCACTGGTGTGATCATAACATGCGTATCGATTGGTGTTTGGTAATGTTCACTGGTGTGATCATAACATGCGTATCGATTAGTGTTTGGTAATGTTCTCTGGTGTGATCATAACATGCGTATCGATTGGTGTTTGGTAATGTTCACTGGTGTGATCATAACATGCGTATCGATTAGTGTTTGGTAATGTTCACTGGTGTGATCATAACATGTGTATCGATTAGTGTTTGGTAATGTTCTCTGGTGTGATCATAACATGCGTATCGATTCCAAGTTACGTATCATGTTGTGTTAACTTATGTTAATTAATTTACAGGGGGTTCATCTATCACAATCATATCTCAAGAAAATTAATGAATATGTATTCCACTAAAGGAAACCAGACAGGGATGTATTTATACCTTACACCATAGCCATCGTTGTTAGCGCAACGTGTGCCAATCAGCTCCCATTGCGTCCTTTACTGCATTTAGATTGTGACAATGATCCGTGCGATCAGAACTGCGAGGACACAATAACCGGACCGAAGTGTTCGGCGCCCACTGGATGTGAAGGAGCTACGTGCCGGGGTATGTGTAACTGCTTATTTATCTCATCTTAATGTCGTGCAGAGTAGTAGACAACATAATAACAGTTTGAAAATGGAAACATTCAAACTACGAACGTAATTTGATTGGAGAAACTGACCGCGGCGTTCGGTGATTGGTCGTATAAATCTTTACCTTTATTGATGACGTCATACAGGCGTCTACAAGCACGCCGACGTAGTCTTTCAGTCAGTCCTTACTAAAATAAGGATCAGCATTGACGATATTAAAATAAGAATAAGGGTCGACATGTAAACTGCCACCGAGCGCTACATAATGTGACTTTATTACCAAGTTTCAAGCGTCACTAGTGGGTAGACCTCTCTGACTGTCACTAGTGGCTAGACCTCTCCGACGGTCACTGATGGGTAGACTTCTTTGACTGTCACTAATGGGTAGACCTCTCTGACTGTCACTAGTGGGTAGACCCTTCTGACTGTCACTAGTGGATAGACCTCTCTGACTGTCACTAGTGGGTAGGCCTCACTGACTGTCACTAGTGGGTGGACCTCTCTGACTGCCACTAGTGCGTAGACCTCTCTGACTGTCACTAGAGAGTAGACCTCTCTGAATGTCACTAGTGGGTAGATCTCTCCGACTGTCACTAGTGGGTAGACCTCTCTGAGTAGCACTAGTGGGTAGACCCCTCTGACTGTCACTAGTGGATAGACCTCTCCCAGTGTCACTAGTGGGTAGACCTCTCTGACTGTCACTAGTGGGTAGGCCTCTCTGACTGTCACTAGTGGGTGGACCTCTCTGAGTGTCACTAGTGGGTATACCTCTCTGACTGTAACTAGTGGGTAGACCTCTGACTGTCACTAGTGGGTAGACCTCTGTGTCACTAGTGGGTACACCTCTCTGACTGGCACTAGTGGGTGGACCTCTCTGAGTGTCACTAGTGGGTAGACCTCTCTGAGTGCCACTGGTGGGTAGACCTCTCTGACTGTCACTAGTGAGTAGACCTCTCTGAGTGTCACTAGTGGGTAGGCCTCTCTGACTGTCACTAGTGAGTGGACCTCTCGGACTGTCACTAGTGGGTAGGCCTCTCTGACTCGCACTAGTGGGTGGATCTCTGAGTGTCACTAGTGGGTAGACCTCTCTGAGTGTCACTAGTAGATAGACTTATCTAAGTGTCACCAGTGGATAGGCCTCTCTGAGTGTCACTAGTGTGTAGAACTCTCTGACTGTCACTAGTGTGTAGACCTCTTTGACTGTCACTAGTGGGTAGACCTTTCTGACTGTCACTAGTGGGTAGACCCTTTCTGACTGTCACTAGTGGGTAGACCTCTCTGACTGTCACGAGTGGGTAGACCTCTCTGTCACTAGTGGGTAGACCTCTCTGTCACTAGTGGGTAGACCTCTCTGACTGTCACTAGTGGGTAGACCTCTCTGAATGCTACTAGTGGGTAGACCTCTCGGACTCACTATTTTGTAAACCTCTCTGACTGCAGCTAGTGGGTAGATCTCTCTGACTGTCACTACATAGTAGACTTCTCTGACTGTCACTATTTTGTAAACCTCTCTGACTGTCACTAGTGGGTAGATCTCTCTGACTGTCACTAGTGGATATACCTCTCCGACTGTCACTAGTGGGTAGACCTCTCTGACTGTCACTAGTGGGTAGACCTCTCTGACTGTTACTAGGGGGTAGACCTCTCTGACTATCACTAGTCGGTAGACCTCTCTGACGGTCACTATTGGGTAGACCTCTCTGACTGTCACTATTTTGTAAACCTCTGTCACTAGTGGGTCGATCTCTCTGTCACTAATGGGTAGATCTCTCTGACTGTCACTATTTTGTAAACCTCTCTGACTGTCACTAGTGGGTAGATCTCTCTGACTGTCACTAGTGGGTAGACCTCTCTGACTGCCACTAGTGGGTAGACCTCTCTGACTGTCACTAGTGGGTCGACTCCTAAGATTTCCTTTTTCATTTAAACAGATTCAACTAGCTCGTCAACTGACTTAAGTACTAGCTCAGGGGGTGCTTTGGGTGGTTCGTCACCAGATCCAAGCAGACCAACTCCGATTCGATGGACACTGATAGCAGTTCTTATCCCCGTCATTGCCGCCGTTATCGGTGGCGTCGTTCTTCTAAGGTAAGAGAACAAAAGATAATATATTAATGTAACCGTTCGTGAGTATTAATGTAACTGTTATGAAGTATTGACGTAACTGTTATTGACTATTAATGTAACTGTTCGTGAGTGTTAATGAAATTGTCCATGAATATTACTTAGTGTTAATTAGATTGTCCATGAGTATTACTGAGCGTTAATGAGATTGTCCATGAATATTACTGAGTGTTAATGAGATTGTCCATGAGTATTACTGAGCGTTAATGAGATTGTCCATGAATATTACTGAGTGTTAATGAGATTGTCCATGAGTATTCCTTAGTGTTAATTAGATTGTCCATGAGTATTACTGAGTGTTAATGAGATTGTCCATGAATATTACTGAGTGTTAATGAGATTGTCCACGAATATTACTGAGTGTTAATGAGATTGTCCATGAATATTACTGAGTGTTAATGAGATTGTCCATGAATATTACTGAGTGTTAATGAGATTTTCCATGAGTATTACTAAGCGTTACTGATTACTGACTAACATATATATCGTAGAAATATCGTGTTTTATTTAAGCTTCCAACATATTGGGAAGCTGCCAATCGCAGATGTCTTCGCTCGTGTCATGGGACAGCGACGAAGCAATCCCTCCACCACGATCCAGACGGCGTACATCCCGATGGAAGATGTGGATCCGGAAGACGGCTTACGTGTCGCGGCGTCCACGCCGGACGGGGCTCGCAGGGAACGCACCGCGACCGACAGCAGCCATGAAAGACAAGCCACGTGGTCAACACAGGTTACGGCTGTCACCGCTGGGGGCAGCACTGCAGACGTCACCCGCCTCACCGGCCCTGATGGGAGCGATGACAGCGACTACGCCAATTGTCTGTCTGTGGCTAAGGGTGCCGTGCCCGCCCTGCGCGTGCGCATCCAGCAACTCAGGGTGAAGGACGGATACAACGAGGAGTTCAAGGTGAGTTGTCCGGTTCATCTTATGTCCAGTGCACGCGGATTGTTATTTTTCTTTGTCTCTTTGCATTGCGCCGATTTCGTACACGGTATAGTACAAACCTCCAGGCTTGTCCGCTAGCAAGGAGGCAGGCCAGAGGTATATAGCGGCCTGTCAGATTTTTCCCGCATTAGCAGCCATAAATAGGGCTAGTACAGACCCATCCTCAGCTGACCGAGATATGCTAAGTCACTGAAGCGTAGAAGAATGTGTACTTAGTACACGCTATTGGGGATCCCCACGCCATTTGGCACAACTGTTGCTTATAGTGTCTGCGGCATTTTGGCACCCAAACAAAAACAACTGACATCTGCAGATAACAGCGCTTGGAAATACGATATTGCGTGCGAGCGTTGACGTTACACGCATAACACGTCTATTCTTTGGACCCGGGGGGTCTAAGGTTCGTAGTTAAAGCGCATTCTTCTGTCGGCCATGAGCCATGCTAAACACGGGATGATGAGGAATGAATGGCCTTTCTCTTGTCGGCCGTGAGCCATGCTAAACACGGGATGACGAGGAATGAATGGCCTTTCTCTTGTCGGCCGTGAGCCATGCTAAACACGGAATGACGAGGAATGAATGGCCTTTCTCTTGTCGGCCATGAGCCATGCTAAACACGGGATGACGAGGAATGAATGGCTTTTCTCCTGTCGGCCATGAGCCATTCTAAACACGGAATGACGAGGAACGAATGGCCTTTCTCCTGTCGACCATGAGTCATTCTAAACACGGAATGACGAGGAATGAATGGCTTTTCTCCTGTCGGCCATGAGCCATTCTAAACACGGAATGACGAGGAATGACTGGTCTTTCTTCCTTTTTTACTTTGTTTTAATATTTAAGCATCATTTCATTTGCTGAGGTTCCCCTGAAGGGATGCCATCGATCACTCTGCCTTCGATTCACTCCGCTAGGGCTCCATTATATATCTGTTGTCGCCTACTTCCTCAATGCATTTTCATACTCGTTCGCTAGGGCGGCGCTGCGCAAATTGATAGAAAAAATGCGTCGCGCATTTTTACAAACTAGTGCCGGGAATTTTTCTGGAAATTAGTGTTAAGCCTAATAACACACCGCATCAGGTGATGAAAAGAAAGAGTTCTGTCACAATTATAACTTTTTTGCAATTAAGTTTCAGTTTTCTATGGATAACCGCGATACATTTTGCAAGGTAACTCTGTCAATGCTGTAGCTTGGACAGTGAAATCAACAGTGTGTTACATCTTCATCTTTAAATAAACAGCGGGGCATGCATGACGATTCTTGGATAAACTTATACTGATTGAGATGATAATTTAAAGCGCTCAGCCCCATGCGCAGGCGTGCGTGGTTGATTGCACCGTTGCCAACACCAATATTGCTATTCCGTATTTTAGCGAGAAACATAGAGATCTTCAGTCTGGCCTTAAATATCCCGAGACACATCGATTCAGAACCACGAGGAGGCCTATTCCATTCATTTATCTTTCTCCTTTCGGCCATGAGCCATGCTAAACACGGGATGACGAGGACTTCGGTCATCAGAGCAAAGTGACTGAGGAATATTATGTATATAGACACGTTTGCGGGATCCGTTTGCGGGACAAGGTATAAGTTCTTACAGCGCCTTTCTAACGTTTTGCCCGCACGTAGATCTATCACAGCCCAAGGGAATTTCCTTCACATCTTTTATTTTTTTGCGAATGCATGTCTCAGTTTTTGCAGTTATCTGGAGAGGATCCTTTACAGATGCTTATGTGTTGCAGTGAATGTTTTTAGACGAGGCCACGCAAAAGAATTTATCGAATGTAAACGGATTATTTTTCGGCCGTCTGCCGTGGCAGTGGCCAGCGCAGTGGCCAGTTCACCCAGTGCACAATGCCGCGCAGACCAGTAACACGCGACCACCAACGTTGTTTGAAACATACATGTGTGTTTATATCTGCGACTAAGACTGACTGCACTATATAGAAAGAGAGACAATGGACGATGGCGGGTTGCTTACAATTTCAGCAACTCAAATTTCATGTAAACATTTCCTCACAAAAAGCATTACCGGTTGCAATTTCCTTAAAAAAGAACATGATTATGCATAACAATACCTAGGACTTCCTCTTTAGGGGGGCCAATAGAAACTGCACGTGCAAGACATTTAACCACCCCCCCCCCACCCTCACCCCGGCGCCATCCAAATCTGAAATATATATATGTATACCAGATGCCTTTGGAAGGTGGAAACTTTGCCAACAGAACGTTAAATTAATGGCATTGATGCGTTACTTTAAATATTTTAACTGTTAGATGGTTTCACATTTATTATATAAGAGTTGTTTCAATAAGAAATTTCAATTTTAGATCTGTTTGTCGAGAAACTTGTTCCACGTGAAAACTTTGCATAAATGTAAATGAAAAAATGAATGAAATAACCATTTTCAGAAGTGTTTTTCTGGAAATGGTTATTTCCTTATCTGTCCTAATCCATTGCAGAATTAGTCCTGAAGACACTGCTCTCTTACAGTTTGTACTTTTGTTTGATTAAAGGAAAGATGGCGAAAGAAGTAATAGAAATATACATAACACTAAAACAGGTTGGATCTTATACCGCTAACACCGTCTCCCTCCTCGATCCTCACTGGATCCACCGCTGACACGTGAAGGGTTCTGAAACAGTGGTTCATTGGCGCTGGAAAAAAAATGCCTTATTTATATATGACAATGATTACTATAGTAACGATTATCTTCGTTGTGTATGTTATCAGCGGATTCCGACAAACAAGCTGTATCCGTGGACTGGAGCCAGCCGCTGTGGTGTCAAGGCGAAGAACCGCTTCACGAACATATTGCCGTGTAAGCACATGTATGCTATTTGACCAAACAAGTTGTTGGAAACCGCGGAAGGAAAATTATTTCATAAAAAGCGTCTCCAAATGGAACTGGACATAACGAGGTTGCAAGCATCGTTGAGACAATCTGTACAGCCTTAAAGGATAATTAGTGTGAAGCGATAAACAGTCAACCAAATTAGGCCTGATGGGTAGAATGGCGGATTCCACATTTAGGAGATCGTAAGTTCGACTCCTGTCGGGGATCAAACTGGCCATTACATTGCTATTAATATAACTGATGTTGTCTGTTCACAAAGATGATTCTCTTCGTTATTGCAGACGACAAGAATCGCGTCCGCCTGAGTTACATCCCCGGCCAACCACTCAGTGACTACATCAATGCCAGCCACATCGTGGTGAGTGCTCCTCGAATCATATCTCCCAACATATAGGGGAGGGAATACCTTTTCCGGTCTCCGCGATTGGCATCCGGGAATTCTTGCAGATTCGCGATCAGCCGTTGGCAATTTTTGGGGTTTTTCACCTGTGGGCTATGTTCAATATTGTCATTATTTTTGTACTAGTATGGAAATAAATCATATATAAAAAAAAAGTTATCTGTACAATACCTCGTTCAACTCGAATACTCTTTCTCTATTTACTGCGATACGTTATAGCTGTCTGTCTGTGAATTTTAGATATTCGCGATATCACTTTTAAGGCGCTTTTTTCGCGCTCGGTCTTGAAAAGTACTCATTTTGGAGATTCGATATTGCTCTCCCTAATTCTTGTGGATTCGCGATTCAGACGGGGTACCCCCCACCGCCCCCACCCCCACAAAGCTAAACGCGTATGTGGTATAGTATATATATGAAATTAATTGCTTCTATATACCGTTAACCATATTTATTCTTCAAATGGCACTGTTTAATGTGTTCGCCTGTATTATTGGTCCACTGTTATGTGTTTTGTTCTGCTTGTTGCATTGCATCATTATGTAGGTTGTGTCGGCAAGGTGTTTAACTTAAACGCATATCCGCGTTGTTTTAGGTCATATGATTCTTATTTGCGTGATATTTATGTTGTATGTTATTTCAATAACCAAATGTAATATTTCCACGTCAATCTGGCGCTAAATATGTGCATCTATCAGCGCTAGTTTGATGGATGCGGGAAACGTCACACACCAAACATCGTCTGCTGGAGGTATACCCGCGCTCATTGCATTGAACGTACACAAACTCTCATTGTAATGAACGTACAAGCACTATCATGTCCAATCATCCACCTAACGGTGTGTTTGTTCGACGAATCTACAAATTTATCTCTTGTTTGGGTGTTTCAGGGATTCGGTTGTCGGAACAATTTCATTGCTTCGCAAGGTTTGTGGCAGTCCGATTATTCCCATTTGGCATAAACCGGTTTCGTTCTGTTATGAGCATAAGATCTGGATTAGTAGAGCCCACGTGACGTGTTAATAACCTGCTGTTGTAAAAGAAGTTTCCGCTCGTAATCGTTAGGGCTTAACGATAAGAAATATGGTTGTCAGTAAGGAATTACAATGTCCCTATCCACACTGCGTGTTTTGCCATTATAACTTCTTCTTTCATGTCGTCCTGCAGGTCCAACAGATATAACAACACCCGATTTCTGGCGGATGCTATGGGAGCAGGATGCAGGGCTCATTATCATGGTTACCAATCTGGTCGAGAAGGGAAACGTGAGTTTTACATTCTGTAGATGAAATACTATTATACGTTTTACGAGGACTATGTTAGGAGAAGCAGTTCCTGGTTAGCGCATTTCAACTTAGGCAATGTTTGGAGATCGTTATCCGTACAAATCCTGGCACAACGTGAAGACCTTATCCATTATAGCAGTCTCTTTTAAGCACATTTAAAGTGCTGTTTTTCGCCCCCAATTTTTCGCAGTCCTCATGTTGGAGATTCGATATTACTCTCCCTAATTACAGGGGCGGGGGGGGGGGGGGGTGATATCTGAAAACTTGCGATCGTTGGGGGGGGGGCTTTACGGTGTATGTTCAAGTTTCCAAGGGTTACCCATCCTCCCCCCCACACACACACACTCCCGCACGTGTCATGGATGACCTTTCCTTTGTCAGACTCGGTGTGCTAAATACTGGCCGGACAAGACAGAAGAAGTCACTCACGGTGACATGGCGATCACATTGGTCAGCGAGGATTCCTGGCCTGACGTCACAATCAGAACGCTCCGAGTTGCCAAGGTAACGCTTTCTTCTTCTTCCTCCGCCTACGGAATTATTATTTATAATTGTTTTTCGTTCGATTTACGAAATCAGCCTGCGTCGATTTTGTACCTTCTTCGTAGAGAGTGTTTTTTATTGATATAAATAGACACCATACAATCACCAGACAGATACAGTACACCATTTAAATATCACCGACAGTAAGACAAGAAAAAAAAATCACAAAACAAATAACCCACAAAAATAGCCACAACCATCGAAGAAAGTAGATGGGACGAGAAACCTCGATGTTTAGGTCTTTCCCCACTAAATGATATAATGGGTATCTTTAGCATGTTTACAAGAGGTGGTTGACGGGTCAGACACATGTACGCACCGCAATAAGCTGGTCACATTGCCTTGCAGGAGGGGTATGAGGAACGTGTGGTGGAGCAGTGTCACTACACCTCGTGGCCCGACCACGGAGTCCCCGAGGACGCCACCTCCATCCTCAGGTTCCATAAGAGAGTCCGACAGAGAATGAAACCAGGGAAACCCACCGTGGTCCACTGCAGGTATGATAGTGTGAACAGGGTCATTGGTTAACAGAACATAGTCAGACAGAGGATGAAACTAGGGAGACCCACCGTGGTCCACTGCAGGTATGATAGTGTGAACAGGGTCATTGGTTAATATAACATAGTCAGACAGACGATGAAACCAGGGAAACCCACCGTGGTCCACTGCAGGAATGATAGTGTGAACAGGGTCATTGGTTAACAGAACATAGTCAGACAGAAGATGAAACCATGGATACCCACCGTGGTCCACTGCAAGTATGATAGTGTGAACAGGGTCATTGGTTAACAGAACATAGTCAGACAGAAGATGAAACCATGGAGACCCACCGTGGTCCGCTGCAAGTATGATAGTGTGAACAGGGTCATTGGTTAATATAACATAGTTAGACAGAGGATGAAACCAGGGAGACCCACGGTGGTCCACTGCAGGTATGATAGTGTGAACAGGGTCATTGGTTAATACAACATAGTCAGACAGAGGATGAAACCAGGGAGACCCACCGTGGTCCGCTGCAGGTATGATAGTGTGAACAGGGACATTGGTTAATACAACATAGTCAGACAGAGGAGGAAACCAGGGAAGCCCACCGTGGTCCAATTCAGGTATGATAGTGTGAACAGGGTCATTGGTTAATATAACATAGTCAGAGGATGAAACCGGGGAGACACACCGTGGTCCACTGCAGGTATGATAGTGTGAACAGGGTCATTGGTTAATATAACATAGTCAGACAGACGATGAAACCAGGGAAACCCACCGTGGTCCACTACAAGTATGATAGCGTAAACAGGGTCATTGGTTAACAGAACATAGTCAGACAGAGGATGAAACCAGGGAGACCCACCGTGGTCCGCTGCAGGTATGATAGTGTGAACAGGGACATTGGTTAATACAACATAGTCAGACAGAGGAGGAAACCAGGGAAGCCCACCGTGGTCCAATGCAGGTATGATAGTGTGAACAGGGTCATTGGTTAATATAACATAGTCAGAGGATGAAACCGGGGAGACCCACCGTGGTCCACTGCAGGTATGATAGTGTGAACAGGGTCATTGGTTAATATAACATAGTCAGACAGACGATGAAACCAGGGAAACCCACCGTGGTCCACTGCAAGTATGATAGCGTAAACAGGGTCATTGGTTAACAGAACATAGTCAGACAGAGGATGAAACCAGGGAGACCCACCGTGGTCCACTGCAAGTATGATAGCGTAAACAGGGTCATTGGTTAACAGAACATAGTCAGACAGAGGATGAAACCAGGGAGACCCACCGTGGTCCGCTGCAGGTATGATAGTGTGAACAGGGTCATTGGTAAATATAACATAGTCAGAGGATGAAACCGGGGAGACCCACCGTGGTCCACTGCAGGTATGATAGTGTGAACAGGGTCATTGGTTAATATAACATAGTCAGACAGAGGATGAAACCAGGGAGACCCACCGTGGTCCACTGCAGGTGTAATAGTGTGAACAGGGTCATTGGTTAATACAACATAGTCAGACAGAGGAGGAAACCAGGGAAGCCCACCGTGGTCCACTGCAGGTATGATAGTGTGAACAGGGTCATTGGTTAATATAACATAGTCAGAGGATGAAACCATGGAAACCCACCGTGATCCACTGCAGGTATGATAGTGTGAACAGGGTCATTGGTTAATACAACACTGTCAGACAGAGGATCAAACCATGGTGACCCACCGTGGTCCACTGCAGGTATGATAGTGTGAACAGGGTCATTGGTTAACAGAACATAGTCAGACAGAGGATGAAACCAGGGAGACCCACCGTGGTCCACTGCAGGTATCATAGTGTGAACAGGGTCATTGGTTAATATAACATAGTCAGAGGATAAAACCGGGGAGACCCACCGTGGTCCACTGCATGTATGATAGTGTGAACAGGGTCATTGGTTAATATAACATAGTCAGAGGATAAAACCAGGGAGACCCACCGTGGTCTACTGCAGGTATGATAGTGTGAACAGGTTCATTGGTTAACAGAAGATGGACGGAGGATGAAACCAGGGAGACCCACCGTGGTCCACTGCAGGTATGACAGTGTGAACAGGGTCATTGGTTAATATAACATAGTCAGACAGAGGATGAAACCAGGGAAAACCCACCGTGGTCCACTGCAGGTATGATAGTGTGAACAGGGTCATTGGCTAACAGAACATAGTCAGACAGATGATGACACCAGGGAGACCCACTGTGGTCCACTGCAGGAATGATAGTGTGAACAGGGTCATTGGTTAACAGAACATAGTCAGACAGAGGATGAAACCATGGAAACCCACCGTGGTCCACTGCAGGTATGATAGTGTGAACAGGGTCATTGGTTAATACAACATGGTCAGACAGAGGATGAAACCAGGGAGACCCACCGTGGTCCACTGCAGGTATGATAGTGTGAACAGGGTCATTGGTTAATACAACATAGTCAGACAGAGGATGAAACCAGGGAGACCCACCGTGGTCCACGGCAGGTATGATAGTGTGAACAGGGTCATTGGTTAACATAACATAGTCAGACAGATGATGAAACTAGGGAAACCCACCGTGGTCCACTGCAGGTATGATAGTGTGAACAGGGTCATTGGTTAACAGAACATAGTCAGACAGAGGATGAAACCAGGGTGACCCACTGTGGTCCACTGCAGGTGTAATAGTGTGAACAGGGTCATTGGTTAACAAAAAATAGTCAGACAGAGGATGAAACCAGGGAAACCCACGGTGCTCCACTGCAGGTGTAATAGTGTGAACAGGGTCATTGGTTAACAGAACATAGTCAGATAGAGGATATAACCAGAGAGACCCACCGTGGTCCACTGCAGGTATGATAGTGTGAACGGGGTCATTGGTTAACAGAACATAGTCAGATAGAGGATATAACCAGAGAGACCCACCGTGGTCCACTGCAGGTATAATAGTGTCAACAGGGTCATTGGTTAATACAACATAGTCGGACAGAGGATGAAACCATGGAGACCCACCGTGGTCCACTGCAGGTATGATAGTGTGAACAGGGTCATTGGTTAACAGAACATAGTAAGACAGGGGATGAAACCATGGAGACCCATCGTGGTCCACTGCAGGTATGATAGTGTGAACAGGGTCATTGGTTAATATAACATAGTCAGACAGAGGATGAAACCAGGGAGACCCACCGTGGTCCACTGCAGGTATGATAGTGTGAACAGGGTCATTGGTTAATACAACATAGTCAGACAGAGGATGAAACCAGGGAGACCCAGCATGGTCCACTGCAGGTATGATAGTGTGAACAGGGTCATTGGTTAACAGAACATAGTCAGACAGAGGATGAAACCAGGGAGACCCACCGTGGTCCACTGCAGGTGTAATAGTGTGAACAGGGTCATTGGTTAACAGAAAATAGTCAGACAGAGGATGACACCAGGGAAGCCCACCGTGGTCCACTGCAGGTATGATAGTGTGAACAGGGTCATTGGTTAATACAACATAGTCAGACAGAGGATGAAACCAGGGAGACCCACCGTGGTCCACTGCAGGTATGATAGTGTGAACAGGGTCATTGGTTAATATAATATAGTCAGACAGAGGATGAAACCAGGGAGACCCACCGTGGTCCACTGGAGGTATGATAGTGTGAACAGGGGCATTGGTTAATACAACATAGTCAGACAGAGGATGAAACCATGGAGACCCACCGTGGTCCACTGCAGGTATGATAGTGTAAACAGGGTCATTGGTTAATACAACATAGTCAGACAGAGGATGAAACCAGGGAAACCCACCGTGGTCCACTGCAGGTATGATAGTGTGAACAGGGTCATTGGTTAATACAACATAGTCAGACAGAGGATGAAACCAGGGAGACCCACCGTGGTCCACTGCAGGTATGATAGTGTGAACAGGGTCATTGGTTAATACAACATAGTCAGACAGAGGATGAAAGCAGGGAAACCCACCGTGGTCCACTGCAGGTATGATAGTGTGAACAAGGTTTATTGGTTAACAGAACATAGTCAGACAGAGGATGAAACCAGGGAGACCCACTGTGGTCCACTGCAGGTGTAATAGTGTGAACAGGGTCATTGGTTAACAGAAAATAGTCAGACAGAAGATGAAACCAGGGAAACCCACGGTGGTCCACTGCAGGTGTAATAGTGTGAACAGGGTCATTGGTTAACAGAACATAGTCAGATAGAGGATATAACCAGAGAGACCCACCGTGGTCCACTGCAGGTATGATAGTGTGAACGGGGTCATTGGTTAACAGAACATAGTCAGATAGAGGATATAACCAGAGAGACCCACCGTGGTCCACTGCAGGTATAATAGTGTCAACAGGGTCATTGGTTAATGCAACATAGTCAGACAGAGGATGAAACCATGGAGACCCACCGTGGTCCACTGCAGGTATGATAGTGTGAACAGGGTCATTGGTTAACAGAACAAAGTAAGACAGGGGATGAAACCATGGAGACCCATCGTGGTCCACTGCAGGTATGATAGTGTGAACAGGGTCATTGGTTAATATAACATAGTCAGACAGAGGATGAAACCAGGGAGACCCACCGTGGTCCACTGCAGGTATGATAGTGTGAACAGGGTCATTGGTTAATATAATATAGTCAGACAGAGGATGAAACCAGGGAGACCCACCGTGGTCCACTGCAGGTATGATAGTGTGAACAGGGTCATTGGTTAATACAACATAGTCAGACAGAGGATGAAACCATGGAGACCCACCGTGGTCCACTGCAGGTATGATAGTGTGAACAGGGTCATTGGTTAATACAACATAGTCAGACAGAGGATGAAACCAGGGAAACCCACCGTGGTCCACTGCAGGTATGATAGTGTGAACAGGGTCATTGGTTAATACAACATAGTCAGACAGAGGATGAAACCAGGGAGACCCACCGTGGTCCACTGCAGGTATGATAGTGTGAACAGGGTCATTGGTTAATACAACATAGTCAGACAGAGGATGAAAGCAGGGAAACCCACCGTGGTCCACTGCAGGTATGATAGTGTGAACAAGGTTTATTGGTTAACAGAACATAGTCAGACAGAGGATGAAACCAGGGAGACCCACTGTGGTCCACTGCAGGTGTAATAGTGTGAACAGGGTCATTGGTTAACAGAAAATAGTCAGACAGAGGATGAAACCAGGGAAACCCATCGTGGTCCACTGCAGGTATGATAGTGTGAACAAGGTTTATTGGTTAACAGAACATAGTCAGACAGAGGATGAAACCAGGGAGACCCACTGTGGTCCACTGCAGGTGTAATAGTGTGAACAGGGTCATTGGTTAACAGAAAATAGTCAGACAGAGGATGAAACCAGGGAAACCCACGGTGGTCCACTGCAGGTGTAATAGTGTGAACAGGGTCATTGGTTAACAGAACATAGTCAGATAGAGGATATAACCAGAGAGACCCACCGTGGTCCACTGCAGGTGTAATAGTGTGAACAGGGTCATTGGTTAACAGAACATAGTCAGATAGAGGATATAACCAGAGAGACCCACTGTGGTCCACTGCAGGTGTAATAGTGTGAACAGGGTCATTGGTTAACAGAAAATAGTCAGACAGAGGATGAAACCAGGGAAACCCACCGTGGTCCACTGCAGGTGTAATAGTGTGAACAGGGTCATTGGTTAACAGAACATAGTCAGATAGAGGATATAACCAGAGAGACCCACCGTGGTCCACTGCAGGTATGATAGTGTGAACGGGGTCATTGGTTAACAGAACATAGTCAGATAGAGGATATAACCAGAGAGACCCACCGTGGTCCACTGCAGGTATAATAGTGTCAACAGGGTCATTGGTTAATGCAACATAGTCAGACAGAGGATGAAACCATGGAGACCCACCGTGGTCCACTGCAGGTATGATAGTGTGAACAGGGTCATTGGTTAACAGAACATAGTAAGACAGGGGATGAAACCATGGAGACCCATCGTGGTCCACTGCAGGTATGATAGTGTGAACAGGGTCATTGGTTAATATAACATAGTCAGACAGAGGATGAAACCAGGGAGACCCATCGTGGTCCACTGCAGGTATGATAGTGTGAACAGGGTCATTAGTTAACAGAACATAGTCAGACAGAGGATGAAACCAGGGAGACCCACCGTGGTCCACTGCAGGTATGATAGTGTGAACAGGGTCATTGGTTAACAGAACATAGTAAGACAGGGGATGAAACCATGGAGACCCATCGTGGTCCACTGCAGGTATGATAGTGTGAACGGGGTCATTGGTTAACAGAACATAGTCAGATAGAGGATATAACCAGAGAGACCCACCGTGGTCCACTGCAGGTATGATAGTGTGAACAGGGTCATTGGTTAATGCAACATAGTCAGACAGAGGATGAAACCATGGAGACCCACCGTGGTCCACTGCAGGTATGATAGTGTGAACAGGGTCATTGGTTAACAGAACATAGTAAGACAGGGGATGAAACCATGGAGACCCATCGTGGTCCACTGCAGGTATGATAGTGTGAACAGGGTCATTGGTTAATATAACATAGTCAGACAGAGGATGAAACCAGGGAGACCCATCGTAGTCCACTGCAGGTATGATAGTGTGAACAGGGTCATTAGTTAACAGAACATAGTCAGACAGAGGATGAAACCAGGGAGACCCACCGTGGTCCACTGCAGGTATGATAGTGTGAACAGGGTCATTGGTTAATATAATATAGTCAGACAGAGGATGACACCAGGGAAGCCCACCGTGGTCCACTGCAGGTATGATAGTGTGAACAGGGTCATTGGTTAATACAACATAGTCAGACAGAGGATGAAACCAGGGAGACCCACCGTGGTCCACTGCAGGTATGATAGTGTGAACAGGGTCATTGGTTAATATAATATAGTCCGACAGAGGATGAAACCAGGGTGACCCACCTTGGTCCACTGCAGGTATGATAGTGTGAACAGGGTCATTGGTTAATATAACATAGTCAGACAGAGGATGAAACCAGGGAGACCCACCGTGGTCCACTGCAGGTATGATAGTGTGAACAGGGTCATTGGTTAATATAACATAGTCAGACAGAGGATGAAACCAGGGAGACCCACCGTGGTCCACTGCAGGAATGATAGTGTGAACAGGGTCATTGGTTAACAGAACATAGTCAGACAGAGGATGAAAGCAGGGAAACCCACCGTGGTCCACTGCAGGTATGATAGTGTGAACAGGGTCATTGGTTAATATAACATAGTCAGACAGAGGATGAAACCAGGGAGACCCACCGTGGTCCACTGCAGGTATGATAGTGTGAACAGGGTCATTGGTTAATATAACATAGTCAGACAGAGGATGAAACCAGGGAAACCCACCGTGGTCCACTGCAGGTATGATAGTGTGAACAGGGTCATTGGTTAATATAACATAGTCAGACAGAGGATGAAACCAGGGAGACCCACCGTGGTCCACTGCAGGTATGATAGTGTGAACAGGGTCATTGGTTAATATAACATAGTCAGACAGAGGATGAAAGCAGGGAAGCCCACCGTGGTCCACTGCAGGTATGATAGTGTGAACAGGGTCATTGGTTAATATAACATAGTCAGACAGAGGATGAAACCAGGGAGACCCACCGTGGTCCACTGCAGGTATGATAGTGTGAACAGGGTCATTGGTTAATATAACATAGTCAGACAGAGGATGAAAGCAGGGAAGCCCACCGTGGTCCACTGCAGGTATGATAGTGTGAACAGGGTCATTGGTTAATATAACATAGTCAGACAGAGGATGAAACCAGGGAGACCCACCGTGGTCCACTGCAGGTATGATAGTGTGAACAGGGTCATTGGTTAATATAACATAGTCAGACAGAGGATGAAAGCAGGGAAGCCCACCGTGGTCCACTGCAGGTATGATAGTGTGAACAGGGTCATTGGTTAATATAATATAGTCAGACAGAGGATGAAACCAGGGAGACCCACCGTGGTCCACTGCAGGTATGATAGTGTGAACAGGGTCATTGGTTAATACAACATAGTCAGACAGAGGATGAAACCAGGGAGACCCACCGTGGTCCACTGCAGGTATGATAGTGTGAACAGGGTCATTGGTTAATATAACATAGTCAGACAGAGGATGAAACCAGGGAGACCCACCGTGGTCCACTGCAGGTATGATAGTGTGAACAGGGTCATTGGTTAATACAACATAGTCAGACAGAGGATGAAACCAGGGAGACCCACCGTGGTCCACTGCAGGTATGATAGTGTGAACAGGGTCATTGGTTAATATAATATAGTCAGACAGAGGATGAAACCAGGGAGACCCACCGTGGTCCACAGCAGGTGTAATAGTGTGAACAGGGTTATTGATTAATACAACATAGTCAGACAGAGGATGAAACCAGGGAGACCCACCGTGGTCCACTGCAGGTATGATAGTGTGAACAGGGTCATTGGTTAATACAACATAGTCAGACAGAGGATGAAACCAGGGAGACCCTCCGTGGTCCACTGCAGGTATGATAGTGTGAACAGGGTCATTGGTTAATATAATATAGTCAGACAGAGGATGAAACCAGGGAGACCCACCGTGGTCCACAGCAGGTGTAATAGTGTGAACAGGGTCATTGATTAATACAACATAGTCAGACAGAGGATGAAACCAGGGAGACCCACCGTGGTCCACTGCAGGTATGATAGTGTGAACAGGGTCATTGGTTAATATAACATAGTCAGACAGAGGATGAAACCAGGGAGACCCACCGTGGTCCACTGCAGGTATGATAGTGTGAACAGGGTCATTGGTTAATATAACATAGTCAGACAGAGGATGAAAGCAGGGAAGCCCACCGTGGTCCACTGCAGGTATGATAGTGTGAACAGGGTCATTGGTTAATATAATATAGTCAGACAGAGGATGAAACCAGGGAGACCCACCGTGGTCCACTGCAGGTATGATAGTGTGAACAGGGTCATTGGTTAATATAACATAGTCAGACAGAGGATGAAACCAGGGAGACCCACCGTGGTCCACTGCAGGTATGATAGTGTGAACAGGGTCATTGGTTAATATAACATAGTCAGACAGAGGATGAAACCAGGGAGACCCACCGTGGTCCACTGCAGGAATGATAGTGTGAACAGGGTCATTGGTTAACAGAACATAGTCAGACAGAGGATGAAAGCAGGGAAACCCACCGTGGTCCACTGCAGGTATGATAGTGTGAACAGGGTCATTGGTTAATACAACATGGTCAGACAGAGGATGAAACCAGGGAGACCCACCGTGGTCCACTGCAGGTATGATAGTGTGAACAGGGTCATTGGTTAATACAACATAGTCAGACAGAGGATGAAACCAGGGAGACCTACCGTGGTCCACGGCAGGTATGATAGTGTGAACAGGGTCATTGGTTAACATAACATAGTCAGACAGATGATGAAACCAGGGAAACCCACCGTGGTCCACTGCAGGTATGATAGTGTGAACAGGGTCATTGGTTAACAGAACATAGTCAGACAGAGGATGAAACCAGGGAGACCCACTGTGGTCCACTGCAGGTATGATAGTATGAACAGGGTCATTGGTTAACAGAACATAGTCAGACAGAGGATGAAACCAGGGAAACCCACCGTGGTCCACTGCAGGTATGATAGTGTGAACAGGGTCATTGGTTAACAGAACATAGTCAGACAGAGGATGAAACCAGGGTGACCCACTGTGGTCCACTGCAAGTATGATAGTGTGAACAGGGTCATTGGTTAACAGAAAATAGTCAGATAGAGGATGAAACCAGGGAAACCCACCGTGGTCCACTGCAGGTATGATAGTGTGAACAAGGTTTATTGGTTAACAGAACATAGTCAGACAGAGGATGAAACCAGGGAGACCCACTGTGGTCCACTGCAGGTGTAATAGTGTGAACAGGGTCATTGGTTAACAGAAAATAGTCAGACAGAGGATGAAACCAGGGAAACCCACGGTGGTCCACTGCAGGTGTAATAGTGTGAACAGGGTCATTGGTTAACAGAACATAGTCAGATAGAGGATATAACCAGAGAGACCCACCGTGGTCCACTGCAGGTATGATAGTGTGAACGGGGTCATTGGTTGACAGAACATAGTCAGATAGATGATATAACCAGAGAGACCCACCGTGGTCCACTGCAGGTATAATAGTGTGAACAGGGTCATTGGTTAATACAACATAGTCAGACAGAGGATTAACCATGGAGACCCACCGATGTCCACTGCAGGTATGATAGTGTGAACAGGGTCATTGGTTAACAGAACATAGTAAGACAGGGGATGAAACCAGGGAGACCCATCGTGGTCCACTGCAGGTATGATAGTGTGAACAGGGTCATTGGTTAACAGAACATAGTAAGACAGGGGATGAAACCAGGGAGACCCACCGTGGTCCACTGCAGGTATGATAGTGTGAACAGGGTCATTGGTTAATATAACATAGTCAGACAGAGGATGAAACCAGGGAGACCCACCGTGGTCCACTGCAGGTATGATAGTGTGAACAGGGTCATTGGTTAATATAACATAGTCAGACAGAGGATGAAACCAGGGAGACCCACCGTGGTCCACTGCAGGTATGATAGTGTGAACAGGGTCATTGGTTAATATAACATAGTCAGACAGAGGATGAAACCAGGGAGACCCAGCATGGTCCACTGCAGGTATGATAGTGTGAACCGGGTCATTGGTTAACAGAACATAGTCAGACAGAGGATGAAACCAGGGAGACCCACCGTGGTCCACTGCAGGTATGATAGTATGAACAGGGTCATTGGTTAATACAACATAGTCAGACAGAGGAGGAAACCAGGGAAGCCCACCGTGGTCCACTGCAGGTATGATAGTGTGAACAGGGTCATTGGTTAATATAACATAGTCAGACAGAGGATGAAACCAGGGAGACCCACCGTGGTCCACTGCAGGTATGATAGTGTGAACAGGGTCATTGGTTAATATAACATAGTCAGACAGAGGATGAAACCAGGGAGACCCACCGTGGTCCACTGCAGGTATGATAGTGTGAACAGGGTCATTGGTTAATATAATATAGTCAGACAGAGGATGAAACCAGGGAGACCCACCGTGGTCCACAGCAGGTATGATAGTGTGAACAGGGTCATTGGTTAATATAACATAGTCAGACAGAGGATGAAACCAGGGAGACCCTCCGTGGTCCACTGCAGGAATGATAGTGTGAACAGGGTCATTGGTTAACAGAACATAGTCAGACAGAGGATGAAAGCAGGGAAACCCACCGTGGTCCACTGCAGGTATGATAGTGTGAACAGGGTCATTGGTTAATACAACATGGTCAGACAGAGGATGAAACCAGGGAGACCCACCGTGGTCCACTGCAGGTATGATAGTGTGAACAGGGTCATTGGTTAATATAACATAGTCAGACAGAGGATGAAACCAGGGAGACCCTCCGTGGTCCACTGCAGGAATGATAGTGTGAACAGGGTCATTGGTTAATATAACATAGTCAGACAGAGGATGAAACCAGGGAGACCCTCCGTGGTCCACTGCAGGAATGATAGTGTGAACAGGGTCATTGGTTAACAGAACATAGTCAGACAGAGGATGAAAGCAGGGAAACCCA
The DNA here is from genome assembly GCA_964019135.1 of Arenicola marina. Classification (NCBI taxonomy): domain Eukaryota; kingdom Metazoa; phylum Annelida; class Polychaeta; family Arenicolidae; genus Arenicola; species Arenicola marina. Next base: position 13,317,696 of record OZ025254.1, on the reverse strand, counting down.
CCGTGGTCCACTGCAGGTATGATAGTGTGAACAGGGTCATTGGTTAATACAACATGGTCAGACAGAGGATGAAACCAGGGAGACCCACCGTGGTCCACTGCAGGTATGATAGTGTGAACAGGGTCATTGGTTAATACAACATAGTCAGACAGAGGATGAAACCAGGGAGACCTACCGTGGTCCACGGCAGGTATGATAGTGTGAACAGGGTCATTGGTTAACATAACATAGTCAGACAGATGATGAAACCAGGGAAACCCACCGTGGTCCACTGCAGGTATGATAGTGTGAACAGGGTCATTGGTTAACAGAACATAGTCAGACAGAGGATGAAACCAGGGAGACCCACTGTGGTCCACTGCAGGTATGATAGTATGAACAGGGTCATTGGTTAACAGAACATAGTCAGACAGAGGATGAAACCAGGGAAACCCACCGTGGTCCACTGCAGGTATGATAGTGTGAACAGGGTCATTGGTTAACAGAACATAGTCAGACAGAGGATGAAACCAGGGTGACCCACTGTGGTCCACTGCAGGTGTAATAGTGTGAACAGGGTCATTGGTTAACAGAAAATAGTCAGATAGAGGATGAAACCAGGGAAACCCACCGTGGTCCACTGCAGGTGTAATAGTGTGAACAGGGTCATTGGTTAACAGAACATAGTCAGATAGAGGATATAACCAGAGAGACCCACCGTGGTCCACTGCAGGTATGATAGTGTGAACAAGGTTTATTGGTTAACAGAACATAGTCAGACAGAGGATGAAACCAGGGAGACCCACTGTGGTCCACTGCAGGTGTAATAGTGTGAACAGGGTCATTGGTTAACAGAAAATAGTCAGACAGAGGATGAAACCAGGGAGACCCACCGTGGTCCACTGCAGGTGTAATAGTGTGAACAGGGTCATTGGTTAACAGAACATAGTCAGATAGAGGATATAACCAGAGAGACCCACCGTGGTCCACTGCAGGTATGATAGTGTGAACGGGGTCATTGGTTAACAGAACATAGTCAGATAGATGATATAACCAGAGAGACCCACCGTGGTCCACTGCAGGTATAATAGTGTGAACAGGGTCATTGGTTAATACAACATAGTCAGACAGAGGATTAACCATGGAGACCCACCGTGGTCCACTGCAGGTATGATAGTGTGAACAGGGTCATTGGTTAACAGAACATAGTAAGACAGGGGATGAAACCAGGGAGACCCATCGTGGTCCACTGCAGGTATGATAGTGTGAACAGGGTCATTGGTTAATATAACATAGTCAGACAGAGGATGAAACCAGGGAAACCCACGGTGGTCCACTGCAGGTATGATAGTGTGAACAGGGTCATTGGTTAACAGAACATAGTCAGATAGAGGATATAACCAGAGAGACCCACCGTGGTCCACTGCAGGTATGATAGTGTGAACGGGGTCATTGGTTAACAGAACATAGTCAGATAGATGATATAACCAGAGAGACCCACCGTGGTCCACTGCAGGTATGATAGTGTGAAGAGGGTCATTGGTTATTATAACATAGTAAGACAGGGGATGAAACCAGGGAGACCCATCGTGGTCCACTGCAGGTATGATAGTGTGAACAGGGTCATTGGTTAATATAATATAGTCAGACAGAGGATGAAACCAGGGAAGCCCATCGTGGTCCACTGCAGGTATGATAGTGTGAACAGGGTCATTGGTTAATATAACATAGTCAGACAGAGGATGAAACCAGGGAGACCCACCGTGGTCCACTGCAGGTATGATAGTGTGAACAGGGTCATTGGTTAATACAACATAGTCAGACAGAGGATGAAACCAGGGAGACCCACCGTGGTCCACTGCAGGTATGATAGTGTGAACAGGGTCATTGGTTAATACAACATAGTCAGACAGAGGATGAAACCAGGGAGACCCAGCATGGTCCACTGCAGGTATGATAGTGTGAACCGGGTCATTGGTTAACAGAACATAGTCAGACAGAGGATGAAACCAGGGAGACCCACCGTGGTCCACTGCAGGTGTAATAGTGTGAACAGGGTCATTGGTTAACAGAAAATAGTCAGACAGAGGATGAAACCAGGGAGACCCACCGTGGTCCACTGCAGGTGTAATAGTGTGAACAGGGTCATTGGTTAACAGAAAATAGTCAGACAGAGGATGAACCAGGGAGACCCACCGTGGTCCACTGCAGGTATGATAGTGTGAACAGGGTCATTGGTTAATATAATATAGTCAGACAGAGGATGAAACCAGGGAAGATCACCGTGGTCCACTGCAGGTATGATAGTGTGAACAGGGTCATTGGTTAATATAACATAGTCAGACAGAGGATGAAACCAGGGAAGATCACCGTGGTCCACTGCAGGTATGATAGTGTGAACAGGGTCATTGGTTAATATAACATAGTCAGACAGAGGATGAAACCAGGGAGACCCACCGTGGTCCACTGCAGGTATGATAGTGTGAACAGGGTCATTGGTTAATACAACATAGTCAGACAGAGGATGAAAGCAGGGAAACCCACCATGGTCCACTACAGGTATGATAGTGTGAACAGGGTCATTGGTTAACAGAACATAGTCAGACAGAGGATGAAACCAGGGGGACCCACCGTGGTCCACTGCAGGTATGATAGTGTAAACAGGGTCATTGGTTAACAGAACATAGTCAGACAGTGGATGAAAGCAGGAAAACCCACCGTGGTCCACAGCAAGTATGATAGTGTACCATGGGCAATATATTCAATGTAGTTAACACTGTTACTGATTAAATATGTTGCTTTCCATGGCATTAATCGCAGTGTTTCTCCGCGACGTGAAGTTGTCCCAATGGGACAAATATGAGCGAATGCCCCCCCACCCCCCCGGACCCTCCCCCAGCTCGCAAACAGACACTCCTTCCTGTTATCAAATCCGCAGCGTAATTATGGTAATATCCTCCATCTACAACGCTCATCGACAACTGAACTCAAGAGATCAATGTAAGTGTTGCTGTGCCTGTGTATCTGTATGGGATCAATGTACGTGTTGCTGTACCTGTGTATCTGCATGAGATCAATGTACGTGTTACTGTACCTGTGTATCTGCATGAGATCAATGTACGTGTTGCTGCACCTGTGTATCTGTATGGGATCAATGTACGTGTTGCCGTACCTGTGTATCTGTATGGGATCAATGTACGTGTTGCCGTACCTGTGTATCTGTATGGGATCAATGTACGTGTTGCTGTACCTGTGTATCTGTATGGGATCAATGTACGTGTTGCTGTGCCTGTGTATCTGTGTGGGATCAATGTACGTGTTGCTGTGCCTGTTTATCTGCATGGGATCAATGTACGTGTTGCTGTACCTGTGTATCTGCATGGAATCTATGTACGTGTTGCTGTACCTGTGTATCTGCATGGAATAAATGTACGTGTTTCTGTACCTGTGTATCTGCATGGGATCAATGTACGTGTTGCTGTACATGTCTATCTGCATGGGATCAATGTACGTGTTGCTGTACCCGTGTATCTGTATGGGATCAATGTACGTGTTGCCGTACCTGTGTATCTGTATGGGATCAATGTACGTGTTGCTGTACCTGTGTATCTGCATGGGATCAATGTACATGTTTCTGTACCTGTGTATTTGCATGGGATCAATGTACGTGTTGCTGTACCTGTGTATCTGCATGGGATCAATGTACGTGTTGCTGTACCTGTGTATCTGCATGGGATCAATGTACGTGTTGCCGTACCTGTGTATCTGTATGGGATCAATGTACGTGTTGCTGTACATGTCTATCTGTATGTGATAAATGTACGTGTTTCTGTACCTGTGTATCTGCATGGGATCAATGTACGTGTTGCTGTACATGTCTATCTGTATGGGATCAATGTACGTGTTGCCGTACCTGTGTATCTGCATGAGATCAATGTACGTGTTGCCGTACCTGTGTATCTGTATGGGATCAATGTACGTGTTGCTGTACATGTCTATCTGTATGTGATCAATGTACGTGTTGCTGTACCTGTGTATCTGCATGGGATCAATGTACGGATTTCTGTACCTGTGTATCTGCATGGGATCAATGTACGTGTTGCTGTACCTGTGTATCTGTATGGGATCAATGTACGTGTTGCTGTACCTGTCTATCTGTATGGAATCAATGTACGTGTTGCCGTACCTGTGTATCTGCATGGAATCAATGTACGTGTTACTGTACCTGTGTATCTGTATGGGATCAATGTACGTGTTGCTGTATGTGTGTATCTGCATGGGATCAATGTACGTGTTGCTCTGCCTGTTTATCTGCATGGGATCAATGTACGTGTTGCTGTACCTGTGTATCTGCATGGAATCTATGTACGTGTTGCTGTACCTGTGTATCTGCATGGAATAAATGTACGTGTTTCTGTACCTGTGTATCTGCATGGGATCAATGTACGTGTTGCTGTACATGTCTATCTGCATGGGATCAATGTACGGATTTCTGTACCTGTGTATCTGCATGGGATCAATGTACATGTTTCTGTACCTGTGTATTTGCATGGGATCAATGTACGTGTTGCTGTACATGTCTATCTGTATGTGATCAATGTACGTGTTGCTGTACCTGTGTATCTGCATGGGATCAATGTACGGATTTCTGTACCTGTGTATCTGCATGGGATCAATGTACGTGTTGCTGTACCTGTGTATCTGCATGGGATCAATGTACCTGTTGCTGTACCTGTCTATCTGTATGTGATCAATGTACGTGTTGCTGTGCCTGTGTATCCGCATGGGATCAATGTTCGTGTTGCTGTACCTGTGTATCTGCATGGGATCAATGTACGTGTTGCTGTGCCTGTTTATCTGCATGGGATCAATTTACGTGTTGCTGTACCTGTGTATCTGCATGGAATCTATGTACGTGTTGCTGTACCTGTGTATCTGCATGGAATCAATGTACGTGTTGCTGTACCTGTGCATCTGCATGGGATCATTGTACGTGTTGCTGTACTTGTGTATCTGCATGGGATCAATGTACGTGTTTCTGTACCTGTGTATCTGCATGGGATCAATCCATGTGTTGCTGTACCTGTGTATCTGCATGGGATCAATGTACGTGTTGCTGTACCTGTGTATCTGCATGAGATCAATGTACGTGTTGCCGTACCTGTGTATCTGCATGGGATCAATGTACGTGTTGCTGTACCTGTGTATCTGTATGGGATCAATTTACGCGTTGCTGTACCTGTGTATCTGCATGGGATCAATGTACGTGTTGCTGTACCTGTGTATCTGCATGGGAACAATGTACGTGTTGCTGTATCTGTGTATCTGCATGGGATCAATGTACGTGTTTCTGTACCTGTGTATCTGCATGGGATCAGTGTACGTGTTGCTGTACCTGTGTATCTGCATGGGATGAATGTACGTGTTGCGGTATCTGTGTATCTGCATGGGGTCAATGTACGTGTTGCTGTACCAGTGTATCTGCATGGGATCAATGTACGTGTTACTGTACCTGTGTATCTGTATGGGATCAATGTACGTGTTGCTGTACCTGTGTATCTGCATGGGATCAATGTACGTGTTACTGTACCTGTGTATCTGTATGGGATCAATGTACGTGTTACTGTACCTGTGTATCTGTATGGGATCAATGTACGTGTTGCTGTACCTGTGTATCTGCATGGGATCAATGTACGTGTTACCGTACCTGTCTATCTGTATGGGATCAATGTACGTGTTGCTGTACCTGTGTATCTGTATGGGATCAATGTACGTGTTACCGTACCTGTCTATCTGTATGGGATCAATGTTCGTGTTGCTGTACCTGTGTGTCTGTATGGGATCAATGTACGTGTTGCTGTACCTGTGTATCTGTATGGGATCAATATACGTGTTCCTGTACCTGTGTTTCTGCATGGGATCAATGTACGTGTTGATGTACCTGTGTATCTGTATGGGATCAATGTACATGTTGCTGTACCTGTGTATCTGCATGGGATCAGTGTACGTGTTGCTGTACCTGTGTATCTGCATGGGATGAATGTACGTGTTGCTGTACCTGTGTATCTTTTCCACATGTCCGTTTTTCCAGCGCCGGGGTTGGGCGGACCGGAACCTTCATCGCCATAGATTACCTGCTGAAACAGGCAGAAGACGAAGGCAAAGCGGACGTCTTCGAATGTGTCAACAGCTTGCGGCAGCAGAAAATATGGATGGTTCAGACTAAGGCAAGTCGTCAAACCCTAAACTCCAATATCAGTTATTTGAACCAAATATATATATTAAACACATTTGAAAGACAAAATTTGAGTTTGTATGTTTAGTGTATGGGCGGAGGTTTAATTCCGGTTTTCACTAAGATATGGATTGCCGCATGCAACAGTAGTATGCGACGCTCACCGCCTACTCCCCACACAGAAGTACGACAATAAATCCACCTTAAAGGGCCTGTAAGTGACGTCACAGGCAGCGCGCGATCACCTCTAGATACAACCATTCTGGGTGCAACGCGTCAGCGGGTCCTATACTTTACTATGGGCCTCAAACTGGAAGTGATGTTTTTGATATGAATGCACTGTTAGAGTTGAAAACCATATGGAGTAAATGTTTGGGGGTGTACCTTCATACTTCTACTAGCTTTGATCGAAAGACGCTGGTTTTCTGTGCGTTTCACGCCATGACAAAGAGCTTCCCATATTTTGTATACGGGGCGGTGAAGTGTCAAGTACCCAAAACCGGATTCGCTGGAGGTGAGCGCGCGCTGTCTGTGACGTCACTTACAGACCGTATTTGTCTCATCTGTAAAAAATATCAATTTGTAGTTTGAAACGCTACCACGATGTACATAGCAGGAACTGTCTTGTTTCACTAATTGATGGGCATTTAATCAGGGAGACTATGCCGGTGTTTTGCAGAAGCAATATGAATTCATCTACACCTCAGTCCTGGAGGCTCTCTTCATAGGAGACACGGAAATAGCCTGTGGGCGTATGGAGTCTCACTTGGCCGATGCCGCAGACAACATGCAGAAGCAGTTCCAGGTGGTTCCTTGTAACCCCGTCATTTATTTCATTTCATTGTTGTTTGTTGTCTGATTAAGTAAGCTGAGATTGTGTGCTTGTCACTGTATGCCGTTTCTGCATGCGGCTTTAAATAGGCGGAATAGGGGAGACCGGGGCTAGTTCGCCCCCGGGGTAAGTCCGGCCACCACGATTATTACGTTATTCGGTTACCTAATGTTCGACCATCTGACGAGAACAGGTCACTTGATTCGTTCTGCGCATGCACGGAGAAAACAGGAGCTGTAGATTTTGTTGAATATGCTACATATGCGGTGCAGACAAGACATATTATATATATATCCTTAAAAAATACAGGCAATCCCGTATTTAGTGACATTTAGTTCACCCCTGTAATCAGTAATCAATAGATTTTGTGTGAAACGAAGTCAAAACTAAAATTACTCGTGACGCAAGTTCGCCCTCCGACGATGGGGCACGTTCGCCTTGTGTAGGTTGTGTGGCGACTCCAGCGAGAAAGGCGAAAGCTGGGTTTAGTGCACTGCCCTTGACTGATTTTTTCTTATGTCGTTCACTTTTGGTTTATGGAAGTCTATAAACTTCGTCTTCTTACTTCGTCTTTGTCGAATGGTTTTTCTACTCGATTTCCTGGAACTAAATATTTTTCGGACCAGCATTCCTTAGCATCGTTGTTCTTGCGGGCGAACTTGCCCCATTAAAGGGGCGAACTTGCCCCGCCTCGGGGCACGTTCGCTACTTTTACCTTAGTATCTTTGGTGTTAAATGATGTTGTTGGTAAACAATCCACAACTGTAAAACAATGCCAGTGTCTTAGGCGAGATATGTACCTATTATATCAGATGTAGCCTGGCTTCCTGGCTTAGCAATAATGGCCTACAGATCAATTTGCGTGAAAACTGGCCGAACTAGCCCCGGTCTCCCCTATATATTGATAAATACCTTAAATACCATGGGGGTTTCCAGACAATGTACAGGGGTGGTGGGGGGGGGGGGGTGGTCAGATTATCGCTCTTAACGAGAGAATGATAATGAAAATGAGAATGTGGATGTGGATGTATAAGCTGGACCGACCCTCCATGCTAGGCGACCCTATGGCCCGACCATTAGTCATTGTGTAACACTTGGTGTTTCACGGCTCAGCGATACCATATGAAGCCTGGTCCGCTGTCACGACGTGAACAAAAAAGGTCTCAATGCTCATTAATAATAACAATATTTAATATGACATAATATTGGCAATGTATACCTTAGATACAATGGGGTGTTATATTTGCACGGTTTAGCATGGTTTGGGGCAAAGTCATAGTCACTCTCCTGACTGCTTCTGGGCAGCAGTGATGTGTCCGGGTGGATCACCGACTCCAGTTATGACGACGCCGACCGACAACAGGGAAACTGCTGTCGACCTTCTAGATGGCTGTTGGTGGACTGTCGCGGCACTGTCATCATCGACGAACGGAGATACCACCCTACTACAAAGGGGCGTCTCCAGGCGGAGCGGTGATAGAGTCCACTGGTGATAGCGCTACCATCCCGCACAGTATGCACCTGCTGACGCCGATAGCACTGACAGAGCTTGGCGTAAGTTCTTCAGCAGATGACGACTGCGGAACACTGCATGGGACTTCAGCTGACGTAGACGGTGTTTATGCGATCTGGAATGCCCACAGGAAACGGCAGAATCCAGAAGCTACAAAGACGTAGCAGCCTAGCGCCCTAAACTCCGAAGCGCTCGTAGGGATCGTCTTGACGACATCGGATGTTCTGTCGTCGCCTGTCCTGAGGTAGTCTGTCCACTCCGATGTGGATGCAGTACTTATACCGACGGCCACTCCCATGATAAACGCACCATCGACCGCACTGAGCTAATCATTAGCGGCCGCTGAGCATATGGCCACTCCCCGAACGATTTCACCATCGACCGATTTGAGCAACTCAACAGTCACTGCTGAGTTTAAGAAACTGACATTACAAATGGAGTAAACTGGTAACCAAGTTTATGACATCCGCCCGCTGGGCGCGGACACGCATGGCGGCCGACTCACCAGCTCGGTAACCTTGGGCAGACTGACCAATGAGGGGTGTCGCCACGTCCACACTGACCGAGTTCAAAGAGGGCAAAGGTCACGAACTCGGGGTTCCACCGACCAATGACCTGAGGAGTTACCCACCCCAGACGATTCCAGGGCCTGTTGACTTTGTTTATACATTGGCAATATATCAGGCTGGCTGTACCCCGACCGTTCTACCCCTAGCTAACCTCTCCCAGTGGCTGATTCTCCAGGCTACTTAACTTCCCCAAGTGGCTAATTCCCCGGGCAGCTAAATATCATTTTGTTTAATCCCCCATCCCCGGATAGCAAATATAACAATGTTGATAAACGTCACGGACCAGTTGATACATAGACCTGGGTGTCATTTCACTAAGAACTCGTAACTTTGGCTCGTAAAATTTCAAAATCGTATTGCCATCCCGAAGATAAATGAAAAATGTTTTATTTATCATCAATATATGGAAAACACGTTTTTGAATAATATTGGCTGAAAATAAATTTCACGAAGACGGCTGCCCCCCAGTAATCGCAGTATAACGCTCATTTCCGTTGCTCGTAAAATTCGGATCTGTCGTTAAATTAGCATGTAAAAGATAGGGTTACGAGCTCGTAACTCTTAGTGAAACGATCCCCTGATGCCCGTCACTTGTCTTTTGACCAGTGGAGTACTCGCTGTATATACGTGGAATGCTCCTCTTTCTTGCTCATCACACACACGTTTGTGTTCCTCCCGATACATATCTATGTGTAGTCAAGTGTACTTAAGTGTAATTAGGTCTCTACATTGTATAATAAATGAAATGGATGAAATTTCAGATACCGATAATCTGTCTGGAGTAAGCCTTTAAGTCCATCCCTCTTCCCGCTTGTTTTACCCTTCCATGTACTCGTTATATATGATCTAACTTGCCTCGCTATTTGTACTATAGAATATTTAGTTTCGCATTGTTCCTAGCATTTTTCTAGCGTATGCTCGTTAAATAAATATGTTTAAACCAAATGGGTGAATCGGATGGCTATGGGGAGAAAAGGAGGCCCTATGGCAGAAGAGCTAATGTGTTTTCTGACCTGTACCTGCGAATAACCTAATATGTGTATACATGCTACAGAACAATGGAAATTCTCATGGAAGATCACACATTTATCATAAAAAAGTCATGGGAATATTTATGAAATCTTTCTCGATTTGTGTGGACACCCTGCTAACAGGTATGTGTGTCGTTTGCCATGTCCCATGGGCGTGTCCAAGATGGGGGGGGGGGGGGCACAGGGGGCACGTGCACCCCATGTCAGACCCTAAAGTATATCTGTGCTCCACCTTTTCTGTGCCCCCCCCCTCGCCAAAAATATTGAGGACCTCTTGGTCGTAATTTTGTTCGGCCCTCTCCCCGGTTGCAAGAATTCAGTGCGCCCCCCTCCCCCCGGTCGTAATTTTTTTGTTACTGTGCCCCCCCTTTCAAGGATTCCTGCACATGCCCCTGTGTCCCCATGCTGCTTTTATTGTTGTTTTGTGCCAGACGCTGGAAGAGACGAAGCCGTCGTATTCTGAGGGGGACAGGAGTTTAGCCTTGAACCAAAACAACCAAGGCAAAAACAGAGACTTTACCATCTTACCAAGTAACGCATTATCCTTATTTCAATCTTTGGAATGTAACGTCTAAATATTATTTTTTTGCACATAATGAAATAAGATATGGTCCTTGACTCACGAAGTAAATAAGGTTATGGCGGTATCATCTTGAATTGTAAACTTAAACTGAAAGCTATTCAAACAGCGAATTCATGTCAGGTCAAAAACTTTTTCTATTTGATGGCCTACTTAGTGCAAGAACTATCTATTCTCGTCAGTAATGACTTGTCTGCATCCGCCACACCATCTGTGAAATTAAACTGTGCAATTAAATAGTGGACTCTACACATATCGATGACGTAGTACACATATCGGTGACGTAGTACACATATTGGTGACGTAGTACACATATCGGTGACGTAGTACACATATCGGTGACGTAGTACACATAGCTCCCAACTGCCACAGTTCTGTTAGTTATTATGTAACGTTTTTGTTCATTGTCGGGACATATCTGTGTGAATGTCTTTAATTTGCTCCTTTGACCTTACCACGAAGGGTTGGGGAGACGCGTAGTGTTAACCAGCCGCCCGGAAGGAAGGAATGATTACATCAACGCCGTGTTTGTTGATGTGAGTTTGTCTTCTTGAGCCCCTTTAATCGGTTATTCGTGTGCTGTCCAGATCAGCATGGGCTGTGGACTGGCTAAAATATAGTCATTCAGTATGAAGCTAAAAGTTGGATGAAAGAAAACAAGCTTGGTATCACCCCTAGTTGATAGGTTATGAATTAATATATTGTATTCATTTATTATTTATATGTTATGAATTGTTTTAATAATTATATATTATGAATTGATTTATTACTTATACCTTATGAATTGGTTTATTAATTATAAATTATGAATTGATTTATTAATTTTATATTATGAACTGATGATGATTTTAATTATACACTATGAATCGGTTTTTTACTTAATGTATTATATTAATTTATTCATTATATAGTATGTATGTTGTGGCATGAACCCGGCAATCTCCCTCTGCAGGGATACGGAAAGAAAAACGCCTTCGTGGCCGCACAGATGCCGACAGAGGGCGCTGTCGTGGATTTGTGGAGAATGATCCACGATTACCAATGTGGCGTCGTCATACTTCTGGGCGAAAATGTAAGCTAAATCGTTTTGTCTACACAAAGTGGCAACTATAGGCATCGCAATAACAAGATCATGAAAGAACCAGTGTTATACTGGCTACAATAGGGGGGACCAGTGGGGGGGGGGGGGGTCGTGTTCCAAGATCACGAAGAATAAATGTCTTTATTCCCAGGTCACGGTGAATTAAAAGGAGAAGTCTCCGCATACAAAGGAAGAGGCGGATGGATACATGATGCTAAATTGACGATTTCCCGATTCACGGTTATTTAATATAAAAACTCCCAGTTTACGATAAATGAAAATCCTTCATCACGGCAAATACAACTTACCCAGTTCACGAAGAATTATTTTCGTCATTCCCAGTTCACAGTAAAATGAAAAGCCCATTCCCGAGGAACGGAAATACCCCGTAGACGGGCCACCTAATGAATATAATGCAATTTATTATTGACCTCATAAATATGACAACATGTATTATTGAGCTAATGAATATCAGAACACGTATTATTGACCTAATGAATATGACAACATGTATTATAGACCTAATGAATATGACAACATGTATTATTGAGCTAATGAATATAAGAACACGTATTATTGACCTAATGAATATGACAACATGTATTATTGACCTAATGAATATGACAACATGTATTATTGACCTAATGAATATGACAACATGTATTATTGACCTAATGAATATGACAACATGTATTATTGACCTAATGAATATGACAACATGTATTATTGAGCTAATGAATATAAGAACACGTATTATTGACCTAATGAATATGACAACATGTATTATTGACCTAATGAATATGACAACATGTATTATTGACCTAATGAATATGACATGTATTATTGACCTAATGAATATGACAACATGTATTATTGACCTAATGAATATGACAACATGTATTATTGACCTAATGAATATGACAACATGTATTATTGACCAAATGAATATGACAACATGTATTATTGACCTAATGAATATGACAACATGTATTATTGACCTAATGAATATGACAACATGTATTATTGACCTAATGAATATGACAACATGTATTATTGACCTAATGAATATGACAACATGTATTATTGACCTAATGAATATGACAACATGTATTATCGACCTAATGAATATAAGAACATGTATTATTGACAGAGTAGCGTTACCATTTCTATGTACTTTGTTATGGCCAGTTGCCAAGTTAACGACAGTCGAAATGACCTCCAAATCAAAAGTTACAAAATCATGCGTGATGACATATTTTACAAAAAACGGTTGTTTTACTTGTTTGACTAATGTTTGGCCAGGTTAATGCCTGTTCAATTAATCTGTGACGTATTTAATCATGCATGCGGATGTTACGGGTGCGTGGTTCAGTCGACCTCATCCCATGCTGATTCGCAGGGTCTCTCATTTTCGGCGGGTTGCGCTAGGGGGGGTGTCATACTATGGGCTGTAGCAAAAAATATCGCACGTCAACCTATGTTTTGCTTGTTTTTAAAATAAAGTTGGATAATTGCTCTATAATTTCCTATGGTCTACATAGTTAAACATGGGTACCGATTTTTCTCTGGCATTGGCTTGAAAATTTGGGTTTTTCCATCGCTTATCATGGGGATTGTTTCTATTGGTGTGTAACCTTAAAGTTTATAGACGTGGAACTGACATAAAGAAATTGTGCGTGATAAATTGAGAGGTCCTGCTAAGGCATTCGCTATTATTAGCGGAATTTTTGTGATAAAATTTACATATTTAAACGCCAACCAATGTTTGTATGTTACATATATAAAAAAAAACTGTTGGCTCAATTTTGTTGTAGATGAAGTCCCTGCTGCCTGGCGATAAAGATGGCTATACCGTTGTCGGCCAATACCATCTGACAACAAACGCTCAGTCGAGGCTCCCTGAGACTGATGACATCAAACAGACACTTCTTCAGGTTGATAAGGTCGAGCCGGAACGTCTTGACGAGCATGGCACGGTCAGTGCAAACAGCACAGAGGTAAACAGGATGTGACTCTTCTGTGATGTAACATGCATATAGATAGCCTAGACGTCAACTCAATATCTGCTTGAATATGAGTGTCAATATACACTGTCAAATGGGAAGATCACCAAAATGGCCATAATTCCTGTCGCCAAAGCGGAATTTTAGACATTTTGAGTAGACAGAACAATATTAATATAGGCCGATGTATATTTAATTGTTATCATTAATCACAACGCTTTACAATCTGATGGTATCAAGCAATGGCGGTTAATTAGCTGGACAAATGTATCAAAGCGTTGAATTTCAATTAACAGATCGCGTATTCAATGAGGCAAAAAACGTGAAAAATACAAGTTTCAAGCATTAAAAGCAAGGAAGGGGGGGGGGGTACCCCGGGGGAGGGGGGGGGGAGATACCCTCTGTGAATCGCGAATCCCCAAGAATGAGGGATAGTAATATCAAATCTCCAAGATTATAAAAAAACACCTTAAGGGGAATATCGCGAATATCGAGGAATTCCAAGACTGCTATTGGCCTAACGGATCGCGGTGAACAGGGAAAGGGTCTTAATTCGCGTTGAACCGGGAATCGTACGGAAAAAGATCCCTAAAAATTGGCAACAGCTAAACGCGAATCTCCAAGAATTCCTGGATGCCAAAGGTATTCCCTCCCCGCAAGGAACATATCTAAGGTGCGTGCGTTATGTGAATTCCGAGTGACGTACGTTGGTCTTCCTCTGCAGGCGATGGGGTCCCTGACTGTGGCGTGTCGCGTGCTTCAGGTGTCGGCCACCCACACCACTGACCTCTCGGCGACCTTGCTGACCCGTCTCTACGCCATCGTGCGGGACGCTACGACAGATCGGTGTGGCTACGTCGTGTTCGTCTGCAGGTACTGGTATTATCGTATTTCGTCATTTGTGATTGACTGATATCGCACCAACTAAAACACTCTGAACTTTGACCCCCAGGAGGTCTACCATACATACAAGTGTAAAATGATATCAGAGCGGGTGGCGGGCATATTTCATAATGTGCATTACTATGTAGGACGCCAGAAATAATGTATGTTACTAAAGTGTTGCTGTTATGTTCAGAGTCTCGACTGTGATGACTAATGAAATCACGGACATGGTGTTTTTGTTCGTCCATTTATCACAAAATCGCAGTAACCAATCCGGGAGGGCCGTGGCCGGGATATCACGTTAGCGATTCCTGTGTTCAACTGTGCGTCAGTTCTCTTTGGTTTCTCTGGAGCAAGCGGCGCCGGAAGACGCGGGCCGGGGCCAATCCACCAATCTCCGCGCCAAGGCTCATGGGAGTTAAAAAATATTATTTCCCTAACACCGAAAACACATTGCCTACCCGGCAACACTTACATAATGTCGATAGAAGAAGTGCCTATATTTTCATATACAAATCCTTCCCCGTCCTTGTATTCGCTTGTTTTAAGAGATGCATTTGTAACCTTGATATAATGACATAAAATTATGTATAAGGGGCACAATACCGCCTTACAGACTAAAAGTGCCGCTAAAGAGCCATATCATATAAAAGTCAAATCGCTGTATGTGTACGTCCGCGGAAAGCCTTGCGCCAGGCCTGAGCCAGTACGTGTACCGGTATTTACAGAGATGGAGCCCTGCTGAGTGGAGTCGCCATTGCCTCGTTCTCCATGTTTGATATGATGAGGCTGGACAACACGGTCGACGTCTTCCAGGTCACCAGACGGATCAAAGAGAGCAGACCAGAGTTCATACAGTCTCTGGTAAGTGTACACCAGTGCAGGGTTCATACAGACTCTGGTAAGTGTACACCAGTCCAGGGTTCATACAGACTCTGGTAAGTGTAAACCATTGCAGGGTTCATACAGACTCTGGTAAGTGTACACCAGTGCAGAGTTCATACAGACTCTGCTAAGTGTACACCAGTGCAGGGTTCATACAGACTCTGGTAAGTGTAAACCAGTGCAGGGTTCATACAGACTGTGGTAAGTGTACACCAGTGCAGGGTTCATACAGACCGTGGTAAGTGTACACCAGTGCAGGGTTCAGGCAGACTCTGGTAAGTGTACACCAGTGCAGGGTTCATACAGACTGTGGTAAGTGTACACCAGTGCAGGGTTCATACAGACTCTGGTAAGTGTAAACCAGTGCAGGGTTCATACAGACTGTGGTAAGTGTACACCAGTGCAGGGTTCATACAGACCGTGGTAAGTGTACACCAGTGCAGGGTTCAGGCAGACTCTGGTAAGTGTACACCAGTGCAGGGTTCATACAGACTCTGGTAAGTGTACACCAGTGCAGGGTTTATACAGACTCTGGTAAGTGTAAACCAGTGCAGGGTTCATACAGACTCTGGTAAGTGTACACCAGTGCAGAGTTCATACAAGCTCTGGTAAGTGTACACCAGTGCAGGGTTCATACAGATTCTGGTAAGTGTAAACCAGTGCAGGGTTCATACGGACTCTGGTAAGTGTACACCAGTGCAGGGTTCATACAGACTCTGGTAAGTGTACACCAGTGCAGAGTTCATACAGACTCTGGTAAGTGTACACCAGTGCGGGGTTAATACAGACTCTGGTAAGGGTACACCAGTGCAGAGTTCATACAGACTCTGGTAAGTGTACACCAGTGCGGGGTTCATACAGACTCTGGTAAGGGTACACCAGTGCAGGGTTCATACAGACTCTGGTAAGTGTACACCAGTACTAGGTTCATATAGACTCTGGTAAGTGTACACCAGTGCAGGGTTCATACAGACTCTGGTAAGTGTACACCAGTGCTAGGTTCATACAGACTCTGGTAAGTGTACACCAGTGCAGGGTTCATACAGACTCTGGTAAGTGTACACCAGTGCAGGGTTCATAAGACTTTGGTAAGTGTACACCAGTGCTAGGTTTATACAGACTCTGGTAAGTGTACACCAGTGCAGGGTTCATACAGACTCTGGTAAGTGTACACCAGTGCAAGGTTCACACAGACTCTGGTAAGTGTACACCAGTGCAGGGTCCATACAGACTCTGGTAAGTGTACACCAGTGCCGGGTTCATACAGACTCTGGTAAGTTTACACCAGTGCAGGGTTCATACAGACTCTTGTAAGTGTACAGCAGTGCAGGGTTCATACAGACTCTGGTAAGTGTACATCACTGTAGGGTTCATACAGACTCTGGTAAGTGTACACTAGTGCAGGGTTCATACAGACTCTGGTAAGTGTACACCAGTGCAGGGTTCATACAGACTCTAGCAAGTGTACACCAGTGCAGGGTTCATACAGACTCTGGTAAGTGTACATCAGTGCAGGGTTCATACAGACTCTGGTAAGTGTACACCAGTGCAGAGTGCATACAGACTGGTAGGTGTACACCAGTGCAGGGTTCATACAGACTCTGGTAGGTGTACACCAGTGCAGAGTTCACATAGCAAAAGCGTGTTATAGCGACAGATCATCCAGAGGAGATACAGACTCTGGTAAGTGTACACCAGTGTAGGGTTCATACAGACTCTGGTAAGTGTACATCAGTGTAGGGTCCATACAGACTCTGGTAAGTGTACACCAGTGCGGAGTTCACATAGCAATAGCGTGTTATAGCGACAGATCATCCAGAGGAGATACAGACTCTGGTAAGTGTACACCAGTGTAGGGTTCATACAGACTCTGGTAAGTGTACATCAGTGTAGGGTCCATACAGACTCTTGTAAGCGTACACCAGTGCAGGGTTCATACAGTCTCTGGTCAGTGTACACCAGTGCAGAGTTCATACAGACTCTGGTAAGTGTACACCAGTGCAGGGTTCATACAGACGCTGATAAGTGTAAACCAGTGCAGGGTTCATACAGATTCTGGTAAGTGTACACCAGTGTAGGGTTCATACAGACTCTGGTAAGTGTACACCAGT
Source organism: Arenicola marina (assembly GCA_964019135.1). Lineage (NCBI taxonomy): Eukaryota > Metazoa > Annelida > Polychaeta > Arenicolidae > Arenicola > Arenicola marina. The sequence goes on along the minus strand of OZ025254.1, from coordinate 13,299,992 downwards.
GCAGGGTTCATACAGACTGTGGTAAGTGTACACCAGTGCAGGGTTCATAAGACTGTGGTAAGTGTACACCAGTGCAGGGTTCATACAGACTTTGGTAAATGTACACCAGTGCAGGGTTCGTACAGACTCTGGTAAGTGTACACCAGTACTAGGTTCATACAGACTCTGGTAAGTGTACACCAGTGCAGGGTTCATACAGACTCTGGCAAGTGTACATCACTGTAGGGTTCATACAGATTCTGGTAAGTGTACACCAGTGCAGGGTTCATACAGACTCTGGTAAGTGTACACCAGTGCAGGGTTCATACAGACTGTGGTAAGTGTACATCACTGTAGGGTTCATACAGACTCTAGTAAGTGTACACCAGTGCAGGGTTCATACAGACTCTGGTAAGTGTACACCAGTGCAGGGTTCATACAGACTTTGGTAAGTGTACATCACTGTAGGGTTCATACAGACTCTAGTAAGTGTACACCAGTGTAGGGTTCATACAGACTCTAGTAAGTGTACACCAGTGTAGGGTTCATACAGACTCTGGTAAGTGTACACCAGTGCAGGGTTCATACAGACTCTGGTAAGTGTACACCAGTGCAGGGTTCATACAGACTCTGGTAAGTGTACACCAGTGTAGGGTTCATACAGACTCTGGTAAGTGTACACCAGTGCAGGGTCCATACAGACTCTTGTAAGCGTACACCAGTGCAGGGCTCATACAGTCTCTGGTCAGTGTACACCAGTGCAGGGTTCATACAGACGCTGATAAGTGTAAACCAGTGCAGGGTTCATACAGATTCTGGTAAGTGTACACCAGTGCAGGGTTCATACAGACTGTGGTAAGTGTACACCAGTGCAGGGTTCATAAGACTGTGGTAAGTGTACACCAGTGCAGGGTTCATACAGACTCTGGTAAGGGTACACCAGTGCAGGGTTCATACAGACTTTGGTCAGTGTACACCAGTGCAGAGTTCATACAGACTCTGGTAAGTGTACACCAGTGCAGGGTTCATACAGACGCTGATAAGTGTAAACCAGTGCAGGGTCCATACAGACTCTGGTAAGTGTACACCAGTGCCGGGTTCATACAGACTCTGGTAAGTTTACACCAGTGCAGGGTTCATACAGACTCTTGTAAGTGTACAGCAGTGCAGGGTTCATACAGACTCTGGTAAGTGTACATCACTGTAGGGTTCATACAGACTCTGGTAAGTGTACACTAGTGCAGGGTTCATACAGACTCTGGTAAGTGTACACCAGTGCAGGGTTCATACAGACTCTAGCAAGTGTACACCAGTGCAGGGTTCATACAGACTCTGGTAAGTGTACATCAGTGCAGGGTTCATACAGACTCTGGTAAGTGTACACCAGTGCAGAGTGCATACAGACTGGTAGGTGTACACCAGTGCAGGGTTCATACAGACTCTGGTAGGTGTACACCAGTGCAGAGTTCACATAGCAAAAGCGTGTTATAGCGACAGATCATCCAGAGGAGATACAGACTCTGGTAAGTGTACACCAGTGTAGGGTTCATACAGACTCTGGTAAGTGTACATCAGTGTAGGGTCCATACAGACTCTGGTAAGTGTACACCAGTGCGGAGTTCACATAGCAATAGCGTGTTATAGCGACAGATCATCCAGAGGAGATACAGACTCTGGTAAGTGTACACCAGTGTAGGGTTCATACAGACTCTGGTAAGTGTACATCAGTGTAGGGTCCATACAGACTCTTGTAAGCGTACACCAGTGCAGGGTTCATACAGTCTCTGGTCAGTGTACACCAGTGCAGAGTTCATACAGACTCTGGTAAGTGTACACCAGTGCAGGGTTCATACAGACGCTGATAAGTGTAAACCAGTGCAGGGTTCATACAGATTCTGGTAAGTGTACACCAGTGTAGGGTTCATACAGACTCTGGTAAGTGTACACCAGTGCAGGGTTCATACAGACTGTGGTAAGTGTACACCAGTGCAGGGTTCATAAGACTGTGGTAAGTGTACACCAGTGCAGGGTTCATACAGACTTTGGTAAATGTACACCAGTGCAGGGTTCGTACAGACTCTGGTAAGTGTACACCAGTACTAGGTTCATACAGACTCTGGTAAGTGTACACCAGTGCAGGGTTCATACAGACTCTGGAAAGTGTACATCACTGTAGGGTTCATACAGATTCTGGTAAGTGTACACCAGTGCAGGGTTCATACAGACTCTGGTAAGTGTACACCAGTGCAGGGTTCATACAGACTTTGGTAAGTGTACATCACTGTAGGGTTCATACAGACTCTAGTAAGTGTACACCAGTGCAGGGTTCATACAGACTCTGGTAAGTGTACACCAGTGCAGGGTTCATACAGACTTTGGTAAGTGTACATCACTGTAGGGTTCATACAGACTCTAGTAAGTGTACACCAGTGTAGGGTTCATACAGACTCTGGTAAGTGTACACCAGTGCAGGGTTCATACAGACTCTGGTAAGTGTACACCAGTGCAGGGTTCATACAGACTCTGGTAAGTGTACACCAGTGTAGGGTTCATACAGACTCTGGTAAGTGTACATCAGTGTAGGGTCCATACAGACTCTGGTAAGTGTACACCAGTGCAGGGTCCATACAGACTCTTGTAAGCGTACACCAGTGCAGGGCTCATACAGTCTCTGGTCAGTGTACACCAGTGCAGGGTTCATACAGACGCTGATAAGTGTAAACCAGTGCAGGGTTCATACAGATTCTGGTAAGTGTACACCAGTGCAGGGTTCATACAGACTGTGGTAAGTGTACACCAGTGCAGGGTTCATAAGACTGTGGTAAGTGTACACCAGTGCAGGGTTCATACAGACTCTGGTAAGGGTACACCAGTGCAGGGTTCATACAGACTTTGGTAAATGTACACCAGTGCAGGGTTCGTACAGACTCTGGTAAGTGTACACCAGTGCCGGGTTCATACAGACTCTGGTAAGTGTACACCAGTGCAGGGTTCATAAGACTCTGGCAAATGTACATCACTGTAGGGTTCATACAGACTCTGGTAAGTGTACACCAGTGCAGGGTTCATACAGACTTTGGTAAGTGTACACCAGTGCAGGGTTCATACAGACTCTGGTAAGGGTACACCAGTGCAGGGTTCATACAGACTTTGGTAAATGTACACCAGTGCAGGGTTCGTACAGACTCTGGTAAGTGTACACCAGTGCCGGGTTCATACAGACTCTGGTAAGTGTACACCAGTGCAGGGTTCATACAGACTCTGGCAAGTGTACATCACTGTAGGGTTCATACAGACTCTGGTAAGTGTACACCAGTGCAGGGTTCATACAGACTTTGGTAAGTGTACATCACTGTAGGGTTCATACAGACTCTAGTAAGTGTACACCAGTGCAGGGTTCATACAGACTCTGGTAAGTGTACACCAGTGTAGGGTTCATACAGACTCTGGTAAGTGTACATCAGTGTAGGGTCCATACAGACTCTGGTAAGTGTACACCAGTGCAGGGTCCATACAGACTCTTGTAAGCGTACACCAGTGCAGGGTTCATACAGTCTCTGGTAAGTGTACACCAGTGCAGAGTGCATACAGACTGGTAGGTGTACACCAGTGCAGGGTTCATACAGACTCTGGTAGGTGTACACCAGTGCAGAGTTCACATAGCGATAGCGTGTTATAGCGACAGATCATCCAGAGGAGATACAGACTCTGGTAAGTGTACACCAGTGTAGGGTTCATACAGACTCTGGTAAGTGTACATCAGTGTAGGGTCCATACAGACTCTGGTAAGTGTACACCAGTGCAGGGTCCATACAGACTCTTGTAAGCGTACACCAGTGCATTGTTCATACAGTCTCTGGTCAGTGTACACCAGTGCAGAGTTCATGCAGACTCTGGTAAGTGTACACCAGTGCAGGGTTCATACAGACTCCGGTAGGTGTACACCAGTGCAGGGTTCATACAGATTCTGGTAAGTGTACACCAGTGCAGGGTTCATACAGACTCTGGTTAGGGTACACCAGTGCAGGGTTCATACAGACTTTGGTAAATGTACACCAGTGCAGGGTTCGTACAGACTCTGGTAAGTGTACACCAGTGCAGGGTTCATACAGACTTTGGTAAGTGTACACCAGTGCAGGGTTCGTACAGACTGGTCAGTGTACACCAGTGCTAGGTTCATACAGACTCTGGTAAGTGTACACCAGTGCAGGGTTCATACAGACTCTGGTAAGTGTACTCCAGTGCAGGGTTCATACAGACTTTGGTAAGTGTACACCAGTGCAGGGTTCATACAGACTCTGGTAGGTGTACACCAGTGCAGGGTTCATAAGACTCTGGTAAGTGTACACCAGTGCAGGGTTCATACAGACTCTGGTAAGTGTACACCAGTGCAGGGTCCATACAGACTCTGGTAAGTGTACACCAGTGCCGGGTTCATACAGACTCTGGTAAGTTTACACCAGTGCCGGGTTCATACAGACTCTGGTAAGTTTACACCAGTGCAGGGTTCATACAGACTCTGGTAAGTGTACACCAGTGCAGGGTTCATACAGACTCTGGTAAGTGTACACCAGTGCAGGGTTCATACAGACTCTGGTAAGTGTACGCCACTTATAGTGACAGATCCAGAATTGATACAAAGCCATAATGACCCTGTACGTTGTCCTACATGCTGTCTCTCTGGCTAGTTTCGGGTGCATTTCGTTCCACGTCGTGGGCTAGGAGTTAGCACATCTGTCGGCTAATTGTCGTGGGCCCTGATAGGTCAGTCCAACGGCTGGTGCCTGGTTCGAGCCCCACTTGTGCGCATTGTTAGGCCTATGTTTGTGGATGGTAAATCTCACATGTCTTTGTTCGCAAACGACCCCCCCCCCCCACTTCTCCCTTGTCCTTGTACATGACGCCCCCCCCCCTCACCACCATCCCCCTACTCACATCGGCGTTGTAAGAAGTTGCTGTATATTTCACTAGGACCAGTACAAACAGCTGCATGAAGTCGCCCGGGAGTACACCAAGCAAAGTGCGATCTACGCCAACATGTACTGACGTCACTACGCGAGACGTGTGGAGAACGGCCTTGACCCTGGTGACTTGACGAAGACACGTACCGGGGCGCAATGACATGGCACCTGCACCCATGACGTCAGAACTGGCCTACCGCATCTCAGCCGACGGCCCATAATATATCGGAGCTGTACTCTCTCATATTGCACTGGTCTCATGTGACGTCATCACAGTACACGTTACGTCAGATCGTGTCACATTGTACTGGTCTCATGTGACGTCATCATAGTATACGTTACGTCAGATCGTGTCTCATATTGTACTGGTCTCATGTGACGTCATCATAATATACGTTACGTCAAATCGTGTCTTACATTGTACTGGTTTCATGTGACGTCATCATAGTATACGTTACGTCAGATCGTGTCTCATATTGTACTGGTATCATGTGACGTCATCATAGTATACGTTACGTCAGATCAATCGTGTTTCATATAGCCCACCCATTGGTGACTTCGTGATATTATCGCTGAATCCCGACAGATCAGCTTTATGCTCGATAATCGTGGTTTATCGTTCATCAATCTGATTTATCGTCGATAATCTTACTTTATCGAAGTTTTGCGCTCGATAAATTTTCGAAAAAGTCGATATTTGTATCAAAATCTCGACTTATGGGCGAAAACCTGGTTTCATCAATTAATAAACCCAATTTACTGAGATAATCCAACTGATATATTGTAAAAAAGCAGGTTGATCAAAGTATGAAGATGTATAATCTCGATGAAGTAGGTTTATTGATCAAGAAAGCAGATTTGTGTCGATAAGCCTGGACTGACGTTGGGTTACATGTGCTTTATACGTGTTCTGTTTTGGTGTATCTTAGTTTACGCTAGATAATTTGTAATAAGTATAAGAATAACAATAGTAGAAGCAAAAACAGGCAAAATATTTGTCTCTCTCTATATATAATAATTTATCCGAGATATCTCATATAAGTCGATATTAACTGGCAAATAACAATAACGCTCAATATACAAATTAACCCCTCGTGTGAACTGCTTAGTAGAGGACGTTCTGGTCAGGAGACGTTCTGGTCAGGAAACTAGTCGGGTTAGTCGGTTATTCGCTGCTGGGTTAATAGCAAAACAAATATACCTGGTCAAAAAAGCAACTGAAAACTGTGACTGAAAACCATAATTTTCCTCTCCAGAACGCCAGTCTCTATATAGTGGACATACCTATATCGAGAAACCAGGCTTCCTCTCGAGTCTAAGCTTAGCTTATAAGCGTTACGTTAATGACACAGAGGCCATTGGACGTGCGGACTAACGTAACATTTATCCTTATACACACGTTGTAGTGGCGATGATATTCAAGTAAACTTACTAGACCTACGATGTATGTACTCTTATTATACTCTTATAGCATCGTTACCTTAATACGAAATATCGGACGAACACTGTGCAATATTAATATACACTCTGTGGAGATGAATACGAACATTAGTTACCGTTGCACATGATAGCAATTACGACTCATTCCTATCGTCAGTAACTTACGTTTCCGCGTCAGCAACCGTACCGCCTGTCGTTCCTGTCTACTCGCGAGGTGTATGTTAATATCCGGTGACAGGGGATGACATATGGCGACCATGTGTTTCCCGCATGTGGCAAGCATGTATTTTAGAAGATCGCGATATATGTTGCTCTGGTCTCTGGCATTGGCACGTTATATAGACATAAATGATGTATTAGTTTTAGTTGAATACAGTTTGTTTCCTTAAGTTTTAACGGGCTCAATAAATAGCCAGAACGTTTGTAGCTACAATAGTTGTGAAGTTACTTCGGTGCTCGCTTTCCGCTTTCACGCACGGTGACGCTACGCAAGCTCCGCTTTTACCGCTGCTGTCGGCCGGGGGCAAATTTCAAGATTCTTGGAAAACGGTCAAATCAGCTGTAATTTCTTGCAATATTATAATTTTGAAGAATAAAAAATATAAATAACGAGCTCTGTGTATTTAATACAGTAAAAACGTCTTGTACCCTTTCGAAAAAGTTATAATTGTGACGGAACTCTTTCTTTTCATCACCTGATATGATGTGTTATTAGGCTTAGGCTGGGTCCCAGCACTAATTTGTAGCATGGCTTCATTAACATTGTTACTTCATTGAGGTTTATTCAAAACAATCTTCACCGTAAGACGCCTGTACATCGAGAGCGGCTCCCACCAACAACTTCACACCAGATACAACTCCACTCTGTAATGGTGATCTTGCCCAAGGATTTTTAGGTGTAACGGCGTAATCAAGAGATTCCAGGATTAATTCATCGGGAATCATGAATAACATCACGACCATATTTTTAGAGGAGTGTATATGCTGCGGAACTACTCCCCCGCTCAGTTCTACGGCCGCCATACTTGTACCGGACAGCCAACCCTGTCATCGATTCATACTGTGCTGCTGCCTGTTGGCTGTCTTCTCGGGCTGGGAGCTGTTATCTTCCAGACGGTGTCCCCCCGCACATAAAAACCACTGCCAACCGAGCGAGATTTCATCAATGAAGGCCATTTCCCGTACCTTCCTCAAACCGAGCAGTACGAGGTAGAAACCAGTGACATTTCGGGAGATGAGAGCGACCAGTTCCGCGTGTGGGCCGCATCCGTGACGAAAGGGGCGTGACAGAGGTATCCAGCGACAAGGACGACGACCTCATAACGCCTCATCAACGACCATACCCTGTAACGAACCAGTGGAGACGGCCACAATCGGCAGCAACATGGGTGAACATTTTGCCCACACATTTAATCTCTTTGCGCAAGAAATTACGCAGAGCGAGACCCAAAAGCGGAACCGAGACGCGGCCCGCAACGCCGAGCGGGCTATACACGAAGGCACGCAGCGGTTGATCCGTCCAACACGGACGTGTCACGGTTGAAACACGACCGCGACACACGAATGGAATAAAAAAGTCACTCTGGCTTCTAAACATGTCAGTGCGGCGGGGAAAAAAGCACAATATCAGGGCGGACATGTTGTCACGCATCAGACCACCAAATCCCGCAAAAGTGGCTGTTATCGTCAGCCAGGACTGGGTTGTCCCTGCCGCTTTCCCTGAGGACAATACGGCAGCCATCCTTCCCCTATTATATGATGGCCTTGACCTGCCAACCGTCTCCCAGGACCAGAGACTGCAAATCCCCGAGCTCTGGGCCCGAGGAGAGGACGAAGAGGACGATGATTACGATATAATTGAGGGCTGCTAATTGTACAGCACCGCCCTGCCCCATCAAACAGCTCCCGAACACCCGCGACTTGTCCTGCCTGCAGCATACCGGGACGTAGCTCTGACATCAAAACCGCCACCTAGGTGAAGGTTTTGAATAGCAAAACACTTTGATGTAGAAAACAAGCATGGCAGCGTGCACAAACTGAACTCTAAAATGGCTTATATTTCAGATATTTTGCTGGCTTTCGACTTCAGTAAAGGCGCCGGGAGTAAGAATACAGTTTGTAGATTGCAAAAATGCCACTATTTATAAAAATTAGTTGACACATTTAGCGTCGGGAGCTTTCGAAAGAACTGTACACCGAGTTTTGTTCAAAACCTTCACCTTGGTGGTGGTTTTGCTGTCAGAGCTAACCGGGACACAGCAATTGGCAGGGCTCATCGTAAAGCTGGCCTCATGGCTACACGGAAAACGCATCGACGCATAGCGGAGGCGTATGCGTGGCCCGCCATGCGACGATGCGTGAGAGAGCGACTACGTAAGTGTCCCGTCTGCCTCACTCACGGTCGGCGTCAAGACCGTGTGGCAATGGGTGACATGCCTTAGGCGTGTGTTACCCATGCAAGTCATGGTAGCTGACCTAATACGCCCCCTAGTTGAGTCCCCAAGCGGGAATCGGTAATTATTGATCATTGCAGCGGATGGGTGGAGGCCTTCCCCTTAAGGGACAAGACCAACAAAAGTGCGTGGAATGCCTTTACCAATGGATTCGTTAGCCACCACGGAGTGCCCGAAGTCACGGACAATGGAGGAGAGTTCACGGCCACAGACATTGGACGTTACCTAACTGATCTATTATAATTTAACCGGACTCTCAAGGAAATGCTAGCACGGCTAGTAAATAATGCGTCCGACGAGTGGGAGGATAAGTTTAACGTGGCCCTGCTGGCGTACCGAACTTCGGTTTCCACGACAACCGGCTACGCGCCCTTCTTTTTGTCTCTATGGGCGCCGCAGCCGCATGCCCCTAACCCAAGCAGTGCAGGTCGCCCACGATAACTATTTCTAACAGTTTAGATGACCTGATGAATAGCGCGCCCTGAAGGTCGCCCAGACCCTGACCGCTGAGAGCCGTCATTACCATCGTGAACGGCTTCAGCGTAAGGCCAACGCCGGAGATCTCCGTCCATGGGGATTCGGTGGTGGTCAAAGCCGAGGAACGAGTCACCCTAACCTCGCGATGGGACCCACACTGGGAGACCCCCCGGGTGCGTGGCCCCACCGTGTGGCGGCGACAACAGCAGCGAAAAGGTCAAGCTAGTGGACCCCACCCAGACCTGGGACGCGTGCCGGCCTCGGCCTCTCCGCAACCAAAATCGACGGCGCGTGCGATGTGCCCACCCGGAGCAACTCGAGCGAAAAGTCATTAACATACGTAGGCGCGTCAGCGAGAATGCAGCGGCCCACGAAGACCTATCAGGTTCTGACGACAGCGCTGCAGATTCAACTGACCGCGCCCTGACCAACGAAGTGGCTCGGCCGCTTCAGAGCGCACGGCCTGCGGCTGACGTCAGCGTTTCCCCTCAGCCTGGGGACACGCCTCCCAGACGCTCTGTTCGTCACCGATAACTCAGTGTGCGAGCGCGACAAGCCGCCGAGCAGGAGCCCGATTCCGATATTGAAGTCGACCTGGTAGTTCACCGTTTCAAGCGGAGACGAAATAGCTCGCCGACCGAAATTGAAAGAAAAAAAGCACGATGCAAGGCTATTGCGTTTGTCTTCTGCTTCATGGGTTGTTTGTCACGGCATTAACCGCAAACGACCCAGTCCCGTTGCCCGATGGAGTCTTGGTCACAGGCGGTCAGGAAACCCGTCGTCAGACCGCAACCTGGCGGGTGCTGGTAGTTGTTGAAGCCCCCACCGAGGAGCCTGGCGGGTGCTGGTAGTTGTTGAAGCCCCCACCGAGGAGCCTGGCGGGTGCTGGTAGTTGTTGAAGCCCCCACCGAGGAGCCTGGCGGGTGCTGGTAGTTGTTGAAGCCCCCACCGAGGAGCCTGGGTTGCGGGATACGCTTCGGCAGTTCCAACGAGCAGTCGATGATCTTCAGGCCCTGCGCGAGCCGCTCAATATCACCAAGGCGGCTGGGCAGCAACGAGTGCAGGAGATCCGGGAGACGATGCAGCCGCCAGGACCCAGGGCCGCCACGCCACGACCCAGGGCCGCCACGACCCAGGGCCGCCACGACCCAGGGCCGCCACGACCCAGGGCCGCCACGACCCATGGCCGCCACGACCCAAGGCCGCCACGACACAGGGCCGCCACGCCACGACCCAGGGCCGCCACGACCCAGGGCCGCCACGACCCAGGGCCGCCACGACCCAAGGCCGCCACGACCCAAGGCCGCCACGACCCAGGGCCGCCACGACCCAGGGCCGCCACGACCCAGGGCCGCCACGACCCAAGGCCGCCACGACCCAGGGCCGCCACGACCCAGGGCCGCCACGACCCATGGCCGCCACGACCCAAGGCCGCCACGACCCAGGGCCGCCACGACCCATGGCCGCCACGACCCAGGGCCGCCACGACCCAAGGCCGCCACGACCCAGGGCCGCCACGACCCAGGGCCGCCACGACCCATGGCCGCCACGACCCAAGGCCGCCACGACCCAAGGCCGCCACGACCCAGGGCCGCCACGACCCAGGGCCGCCACGACCCAGGGCCGTCACGATCCAGGGCCGTCACGACCCATGGCCGCCACGACCCATGGCCGCCACGACCCATGGCCGCCACGACCCAGGGCCGCCACGACCCAAGGCCGCCACGACCCAAGGCCGCCACGATCCAGGGCCGCCACGACCCATGGCCGCCACGACCCATGGCCGCCACGACCCAGGGCCGCCACGACCCAGGGCCGCCACGACCCAGGGCCGCCACGACCCAGGGCCGCCACGACCCAGGGCCGCCACGACCCAGGGCCGCCACGACCCATGGCCGCCACGACCCATGGCCGCCACGACTCAGGGCCACCACGACCCAGGGTCCGGGTTCGTCGTGGCGCATTCGACTTCATCGGTGAACTACCGGATCGCCACGGAGGATGAGGTACGGGAGTGCGGCCGCCAGATCGAGAAGGCAAGTGTTTTGGGCGCACGAGTGACCCATACGGTCAACAAATTAGTCACAATTGTCATCCAGACCCACGCCCAACCGGGAGAAAATCGAGCACATATCGTCTCCCTTGAGCAGTATGTTACCAAATAGACCGATCCAGGCTGTCAATCATTCACCGACGTCACTGTTGCTCTTATCCAATCACGTGGCGAAAAAAGGTCTTCCACGTGCGTTATGTCAGACAAACAAGTCGGACAAACAAAGGAGCATGTTACTTTCTTGTCAGGGATGAGTACGTCTCACTAGTACCTACCATCAGCTATGACTGTCAATTTCATACTCACGAGTAAGGAAAAAGAACTCCAGCGTGGGCGGGGCTTAGCGTCGGAGTGACAAGCGTGGGCGGGGCTTAGCGTCGGAGTGACAAGCGTGGGCGGGGCTGAGCGTTGTAGCCTGGATCGGTGTATTGGCCACCGCTGTCCAGCAATACGAGGAACGACTCCACGACGAGGCCCAACGAATGGACCTGCTGAACGCGGAGGTCCAAATTGACCAAGCGTTATCGAACCTCGAAGCCGCTCACAACATCTGGCCACGACAGCTAGACACGTATAACCGGCAGCGCGCATCACTCGAATTAGACTGGCTTACGGAAGAAATACTGCCGCCCAAGGAGGTAGCGCGCATCGCTGAGGCCAGCAGACGTGTTGGCTTCAATGCGCCGTCCCTTCATTGGTGCTACGAACATACCCGAATAAAGCCGATGTGGGAGGATGGACCGGCGAAGGTTCGTATTCAGAGCTGACCTCCCACTGACAGACGAAGCTACTTACATTCGCTTTCACATTTGGACGTGGCCCGTCCCAACGAACGACAGCGAAGCAATGACAACAGTCCAGTTACCGGCGGACGTCGCGATTCACACTCAGACAGGTGGCATGTTTGAGCCACACACCTGTCTGCGAGATCGCCCTGCGATCTGCTGCCGGACCGGACCGATTAATGACCGCGAGCTCTTCCGCTGCCCTCGTGGGGTCATAACCGGGGACGAAGATAGTGGATGTTTATTTGTTAACTCGCCGCTATTATCTAAATGTACATATAGTGAAATAAATGCTTATTGACTTGAAACTTTTACGTAAGGACTGCAAAGTAACGGTTACCAAACCTTCAGACGACAACCTTGCCATCCCGGAGTTAATTCCTGGCACCTTCGTTATTCGCAACGGTCGGGGAGGGTTACTCCCTATACTGTGATGGTCAGCCGGAGCGCCACAGCCACCTGAACGCCGGTATATAGGCCTACTCCATCCCACTGGACCCCAGATGTCGGCTGCACGGGCGCAGCTAGACTATTCAGAACATATTGACACCAGGAGCTCCGCTTATACAATCCACACCCGTTGCGTGAGGATTTCATAGTTCGTTCTCCAGGTTATCCGCAGCGCAGAGTTTATGCAGCGCATAACACAGCTTGTAGTTACTTCATTGAGGTTTATTCAAAACAACCTTCACCGTAAGACGCCTGTACATCGAGAGCGGCTCTCGCCAACAACTTCACACCATTCGGGTGAGATACAACAAAGACCTTACTATGATAAGACGCCACACTCAGGACAGCACAATGGCAACTTCCGTTAGGGTGAGATACAACTCCACTCGGTGTCGGTTCCCAGTAGTGCCTCTCGTCTCTCGCCGTCTCCTTATATATATATTCCACTCCCTCGCGTCTCTCACCCGTTTTGGTAACCTCTTGTAAGTATAATATATTCGCTTCACTAGTTGCAAACTACCGTTATTTAGGTATAAGTTCCCTCTTACCCCCTTTGTAAACCCCTGTAAACGAGGGCTACGGTGGTGACCGGCGGCGCCTCCCGTCCCGGCTCCTATTGAGCTGGTGGCGACGTACCGTCCTACGGTCGGACTAACCATTCATCATAGCCGCGGCACTGCGACAATGTCAATCACCTGCAAGTGTAGGACATTCAAAGGTTGACGCTTGTGGAGGCCCAAAACGTCCTACTTAACTAAGAACAAACTAACAGTTTCATTTGACGTTGCAATCCTACACAATCTGCCGATATGAAGCCGCGATACGCTCGTTTTGTAGCTCTTAGATAGCGATATACGAATAACATTGAGGTTCAATGAGAAGCTGGGGAGGGGGGGAGGGGCGGACGTGGGAGCTTCAGTGCGTAACAAGGCATGGACAAAGCGTTAGGGGGGGGGGCGGACGTGTGAGCTGCAGGATGGGAACGGTGCGTAACAAAGCACGGCAAAAGCGTTAGCAGTACTTCACAGCCTTGGCCTCTTTGCTCGTTATGGGACTTGTCACACCCTCCGGACCTAGATCTACCCATTACAGCAATATTTATTGCGATATTAGGAGGGTATGAAACAAATCTGGGGTCATATTTATTCTTTGATTATCGTGTTGTGCTTGGACAAAAATCGGCGTCTAACTGTGCATTATGTTATAGGTGTGAAAGTCGTGATCCTGGCCCGTTTTGGGCAGTCGGACGTTTTGGGTTCTCACAGACGCTCCTGTTTTGGTCTTGGAAATTACCCATTACTAAGTGAATGCTTCGAATGATGGTCGTGTTCCCCAAGCCCTTATTATACTAATGTAAGGCTTCCTCATCAACCATACCTATCGAAACAGGTACCTGGCTATGACGTTCCGCTGGTCAGCCAGGGTTTGATACGTTTAATGTCCTAATAATAAGGTGTAATAAATACAGGGATCGCCGGAGGCCTTTAGCATACGCTTACGCATTAACTGAAGAGGGATTCCGTTCACCTCTTATTATATTAATTCAATCTACCCGCACCTTTCTTTAGACTTTGCCGCTTAAGATCAGATTGCTGTTCGTTGCCCTATGGTAATTAAGCGTAATAAAACCACGGACCGTTCCGGTCGTTCTAACTAATCACAGCCTGCCGTTATCATGCCGGGCTTCTATACAAACACCCAACACCGCGTATAATAGAAACAAAATAAAATATGCGTTGACGTCGCAAGTCGCGACCAAGTCGTATCGAATACCACTGGGCATTATGCAAATCACCAAAATGAGAGTTAAAATATGCGCTAAAGTCGCTCACTTTACACTCGCCCCTATCCTCTAAGAAAAGTCCATGCGCGCACTTTTCGACAAGGTAAAACAGGCACGGTTAATATCAGCAATAAAATTACTGAGCCGAAGTACGGGTTCTACATCATTTTAATGTGTATTATCAATGTTTATGTTCATGATGCATTATAAATGTAAAATAATTAAAATAAATGTTTCAATTCGATCAAGACTTATTTTATTAAAGTTTGTTATACATTATAAATACATATTGCTGCCATTATTTATTTACCATCACAGAAAACCAATGCCATTAACTACATCAAGCAGTACACTGTACTGTGAAAGTACATTGTAAGTTCCTTAGGTCAAGGCACATTTATAAATATGATTGCCTGTGGTATATAAGCTCATTCCATTCGAAACTTATATTTTCTTGCAGGACATTTATATGTGAATTATGTTAAGGTCAATTAAATATTCAGATTCATTCTTGATCATAGAAAACTGTTACCATTTTGGCAAATGGTTTACAATGATCCAACCAACCTCAATAATACAAGATCCTACAGGTACATTGTTTTGGCTATCTCTGTCTTACATCATTAGCCAAAATGACCAAGCCCTGATTACTTTGGACAATCTTGAACGGTGAGGTAAATTACCTATAATTAACTTGATGCTAGCTTTACTCCAGTTATGTCCTTCATATTCATTCACATCCATCCCACACCCCATTACTACCCCAATCAAGTGTGTTATAAATAAAGACATATTTGGGTGCCCACACTTTGTTTCTCTTTCCTGGTTTTATAGGGGCGTCTGAAAATATGTGTGAAAGACGATACATGCAAACGTTATAAAAAGTGGCCCATACGAAAAAAACAAAGGTTATGCTATATGGAATAATATCACTATTGTCTAGCATGCAGACAAAAACAGCGTTATGGGGTGGGGGGGGGGGGGTATAAAATCGTCCGTCAATTATGTTTCTTATATTTCAAGCTTAACAAAAAAAGGAGTGCAGTTTTTAAATCGCGTATCTTCTCATTATCAGCATATTCATTTAGGAATTTCCCGCTATGCATATAGTTAAAGAGCATTTTTTTCCGTTCCCATCCTTGGCTAGCTGGTGTGGGTATAACCACAGACAGGCTGGTTCCCGGCGAATCACCATCCGTTATTATTTTTCCGAAAACAGAACACAACGCATTCGATCGGCCGCGCTGTTCTCAGAACAAAACCCTCTGCGCAGCTCGGGATGGATTAGCCAGTAATTGCCCCGACGAATAGAGCCATATTTAACAAAAGGGGGTCGGGCGGGGCGTTGCACACATGCTTAACCAATCAGAGAGTCCCACGCAACTGTACAAGGTATGTTGGCACCATTGGCACTGATGGAGGCATAATCGCCCTCATTGTTGATATTGGAACTGATAGGATCATATGGGATGGCTACATAACCAGATAACAAGCCTACACGGCTATAGGCGTGATGTCACCAGTCCTGAAATTAAATTGTAAGTTCTGTGATCGCGTTGTATCGTAGTTCAACAAATTAAACGCGGTCCGCTCTCAACTTGGATATGTCGCGCACCTCCGTGGCTGCACGGAGTCTAGTGAGTTCAGAGGCGTGTTTTTGACAATTTTGTGTCCAACTAACGACACGTTGATTACGCAAAAAGACCCTGGGAGATATTATGCTGGGTATATGGAATTATGCTGACATATAATATCTCATGAAAGGACAAATGTGGCAATAACTCTACCCCCCCCCCGACACCCCCACCCCTCTATGCACGTATTAACTGTGCCTGTGCCGTTGCATGAACTAATCGGTCTAATCTTAAAACAATGATGAACACTTTTATGGGAGAATGTGGTTGTTGCACGAAATGCCGGGAGAAAAATAATTGCGCCCCTCGAGAATTGAACGCAGACCCCAGTATCAAAAGGGAAACGGTCTGCCGACTGAGCTGCAAAGTTTGTAATAATGTAATAACCATTAACATCATTAACGTTTGATTTAATTTGCCCTTAACTTTCTAATAGACAAATCAACATATGGACCTTAGCTATCTTCCACTAAGCAGATAAGCTCTGTTGAAGTGATAGCATCCCACTGCTGGTCGGGGATAGCCCCCAGCTGGAGGGGGTCACTCGTTCTGTGTGGCATATAGGCCTACACGTTCGGCTATTGTCAAATGTGCTCGAAAAACATTAACATTTGCAGAAATAGGTCTTATTTGTTGATTAGTTTGAACAATAATGACCTGACAGACTTAATAGTGACCATTGACGGCAGGAGAGAAAGGCCCTTGTGCCACTAACCAGGGCCACATATGATATGCACTAGCCGTTCGCGCGCAAACTTGCAGGTATAGCCTCGTTCTCGCGTGGGAATTCCCAACAGGTGAATAAGGCGAATTTTGACTTCATGTTTATAACATTTTGACGTCATAACTACTACTATGATAGCAGCTGATGGGTGGTCACTAAGAGTGCTCTGCTTGAAGATTGGCAATGGACATTTAGAGCATCGCTGATAAAAAAAATAAAATCAGCTAATATTTGTCACCTTCAACTACAGTTTGTCGGGCAGTAGCGGGTCACTTTTGTCTAAGGTTTTATTGATTGATCTGATTTTTCTGCCAAGAAAGCGGTGAACACAATTTGGATGACAACAGCAATTCTGCTTTTCAGAGGCAGGGTTCCCACAGGTCAGGGAAAACAGGGAAAATGATGAAAAAAAATACACTGCAGGGAAAATTGGAATTTCATTTTTAAGACAGAATCAGGGAAAAATCTGGGAATTTCAGAAACCTAGATTGCATTTTGGTAACTGTTCAGTCCCAGTTATTACTATTATATCTGGATGTTGATTTCCTGTCTTGAATGCTTATTAATAAAAAATATTCCAATATGTAAATCTGGGTGCGCGCTAGCCGTTCGCCTCATCGCCAATGGCGAAAGCAAACTGTATGTGGCGCAAGATTTGCCCATGCGTGTCGCCACAAGACAAAAAAAATGGTCTGGTTTCCGATCATCGATCAAAACGCAATTTCGCGAAAAACTGATCGCCCGCAGTGGCTGTCATTGGCACGAAGGAATCCCAAGACCAAACACAACATTCCCCATGGTGAGTTTTTCTAATACTTAATTTTAGTTTTATTTTCGTTTCCACGTGGAATGAACTGTGCCGGTTGTGTTGTCTTTACAACGGTAACAATCGGCGGCTACGCAGCTGTCAATAAGCCAAATCACACTTTCCAGTGCGCACGCACGTATTTGAATCCCGGGGGGGGGGGGGGGGGGGAGGAGGAAGTCTGGATAGACAAATGCGTGTTATGTTGTCTCGGTTGTGGGCGTCTTGTTCGCTGTCAGTGACATTGTCGAGGGGAAAAAATATTATAATACATGTCCGATGTGGGTGGGGGGTGAGGTTCCCTAACATCCAGTAATGCCTTTAAGAGAGAGCACTGCCACATGCCTATACGATTGTCCGTAGTGCAGATATTTCATAGAAAAATGATACCCATCAGACCTAAAATATTCTTAAAGTATGTCGAGCATGTTCGACCATTGTTCGACTGGTTTGCCAAGGACTGTACTTTACAGTCACTGGCATGCCCTTACTTAACATCCACTTCCATGAGCGGTTTGCATCTTTCGCCAGTGCTTTTCAAAGCTGCGTATCAGTGTTACACCACATATAACGCAACCAGTTTCATTGTTCGGTTAATGTCATTTAAGACATTCTGAAGCAGCATTCAATACATTTTTCGCGAAATCCCGTTTTGATTGTTGATCGAAAACCAGACCATTTGTGGTGACACGCGTGGGCCAATCTTGCGCCACATACAATTTCCTGTTGCCATTGGCGATGTGGCGAACGGCTAACGCGCATTCAGGGTGGGGGGTACAATGCTTAATGATGGGTTGGTTGGTTGATTATTGAGGACGCTTCCCAGCAGGCATTATTGCTAGTTGAAATTCGGTCGTCTTTTGGTCGCAACTTGGTCGCGACGTCGGGCGACGCAATCGCGACATAAAAACGACGTCACTTTCACGACGCAATTTCGACCATCACAGCCCGACGTCGATACGACGTCGTAATTCCGTCAGCATACGACGCATATATAAGCCCTCTGATCCCGACGTCGATATGACGTCGGAATGCCGTCAGCGAAGTTAGTACAACAACTGGGGGGGGGGGGGGGCGGGGTTAGTGCTGACGCCCACTGGACGCGTTCGCGGCGCGGTGACGGAACTGACGCGCCGACGGAAACGAGGCGGCGCGGTTCGGTCGCGGTGGCTATAGCCCACTGCACGCGGTGGTCGCGCGGTGAGTGACCGTATAGCAGCTGTCTGAATTAACGGCTTAGGCTATTTTTAGATATTGGCGGTATTTTGAAACAAATGAAAGATAGATTCTTCTTCTGATGACGCACTCATGCTGTTAGCAACATGAAGACGTCGCAGAGGGAAGAGGTAGACCTCTATTGGATCTTTTGCACTCTTCAAAGAAGACTGGCGCTGGGAGAATACCACATGCAGGCTCATACAGGAGCTAAAACTTGCAAACGATGAGAGGTTTCGGACCTAAATTTACTTCAGATTGACACCAGTGCAGTTTCAAGAGTTGCTGGATCTGGTATCATGTCTCCACCAACTTTCGCGAGTCTTTGTGTCCGAAACCAAGGCTTTTTCCGCCAGGTTGGAGAGTGTGCATCGCGCTGAATTTCGTTCTTTTTTCTGATTGGCTGAAATGTCGACGGCGCGCCGACCGACGACAGAAAAATAGAACATGTCCTATCTCACCGCGAAGCCTCGACGGTACCGCGACGGCACCGCGCCGGTGCCGTCCCGCTGACGCGTGCAGTGGGCGTTAGCCAAGCGTAACTCAACTGTCCTATTTTTCCGCGCCGCGTCAGTTCCGTCGCCGCGCCGCGAACGCGTCCAGTGGGCGTTAGCACTTACACGGGTGCCCCTTGATGCCTGAGGAAGCGACTGAAACTTCCATGGAGCGGGTTTGTCCGAAAAAAAACCCAAGCGGGTCTGCATGGAGCCGCCACACAGAGAGGGTCAATGGAAAGAAGAACAACCCATGAAAATATAATTGATGTGCAAGTAATAGAGAGCAAACTTTAAAATAAATGCATCCTAGGGTCCAAGTGATGTGTAAAGAAGCGGGTCGAGGCGATTTAGAGAGGTAGGCTCGTTGTCATAATCGACAATCATTCATCGAAGTGAGCTTGGTTATGCATTACTACTTTTTAAACCGTGTGTATTGCTTGACCCTTCTGCCTATCAGCTTGTTGTCAGAAGGGTCAAGTTCACTGGGCTGGGTAACCCCGTACTCTTTACGAAGAAAGACATGGGGTCTTTATCCTGCGACCACAGAGACGTGGTCACAACAGGGCTTGAACCAATGATCCACGTGCCGTTACGCTATCGGGTGACCAGAGCACTCAATGCAATTAAGCGCTCTAGCCCACTGTGCTATCGCGCTGGCCCCCTTAATGCTAGGTTTCCAAGATCTCATTGACCAGTTCAATGTCACCGCTGACAGATCTGCTTGGTTTGTTCATTTTTTTTCCAGACAAACTCGCTCTATGGATGCATATTCTTTAGAGCGCCCCACCCCCCCCCCCCCCAGTTCCCCACCAAATTTGTATGATAACATCCCCTACCCGGGCATTCATAAATGTTCTTGGAGGGTGGAAATACAACATATATATGTGGTTAATCGGATATGTGTGTGGTTAAAGAAAATTGAAGGTGTTTAGCCACGGCGTGTATGACATGCTCTTGCCATCATTTATCAATAAGACGTACTCACTGCATTGAGACCTGATTCATAGGCTGTCATTGTTTCCAATTCGTTGTATATTGTGCCTCTTTCATTATTTGTTGTTATAGGGCAGCTACATTTTTATTTTAATGATTTTATTAGTAAATATCAGATGAATTGTGTGTGTGAGTATACATACAGGTTTTTTTGATGAACATAGCAAAATATTCCATAACATTAGATTAATGTGGCTTAACCTTTTTTCATACTTGTCTAGTTCTACACACCTGGCTAAATCATGGCTACCACCCACTCCAGCTGAACTGGACTGAAAGTTACCAAAAGTTATCAAGAAATGTTACCTGAAATGGGGCCAAATGTCATTTAAACGCGTTCCGGCCTGAATTTGGCACAAAAAAATATGTTGTGAGGGTTTATTGCCACCCAAAATGCGTCCCGATATCAGAATGGTGGTCCCCCACCCCCCTCGAGCCCTGTTGAAATCCCTAGATTCACCCCTGTATTTGGGGGGGGGGGGTTGGCTGAATTCGGCTTAAAGTATGCATTTGAGGGGACTTGCGGCCTTAATTAGTCTAAAAAGGTCTATTTCGGTCTGCATTACAAACGAAACGTGTATCCCGCTAAACTGCAAATAAGTGCGTTCTAATTGGGAACACATAATTGAACACCTTTCCCGTAACACTTATGTAACGCCCCTGAGGTGTTCACACGAAAAACATAACACATGTGTTCAGAATCTGAATACTGGCGTTTATTGTTTAATACAGTTTACACGTGTTCAAAAACTATTACACATGCGTACAAAATAGAACGCTTGGACGCCTGTGACGCCTTGTAACAGATATGTAACACCTACTATGTGATGTAATCGCAGCTTAGTAACACACGAGTCTAAGCTTAACACGTCATGCGTTAAGCAGACAGCCAAGCATTGTACGAAGGATACGAGTCTTTCAACACTTTACCGCATTCCTGTACATTTACAAAAACCTTGCTTGAACCTCAAACAAAAGCATATTAGATGGTACCCCTGGTCAACATAACTTTATATTTCTATCCTGGAACTTCGATGTTACTAAAATGAACTTAATTCCACTTGCCCATAATATTATATTAAAAACCGGTACCTTATATTTATAAGCCTATGCAGGTAGAAGATATGTTTCTAACAAGATATAAATGTAATTATGTAACATCTTAAACCCATGCTAGTCGCGCAGGAACGATCCACCAAACTGTTACAAAAAAACTAAGTATCTATATACTCTATAACATCTGTCGAGCAAAATGTCCTAATCCGTCCCGTTATCACTCCCACTCACCGCTTGACTTTCTACAGGTATGGAATTGTACTTTGTTTGAAGTTTTGTCAAGAAAAACTTGAATTTCTTGCTGGTCTCGAAAGACCGCATATAGGTGTCTTCCATGACAAATGTTTGTAGAGTTCTCAGCAACATGGCGTAGTACCTGGGGTAGTTGATGTCGAAGAGGTAGTAGGATACCAGCTGCTGGAAGACCCCCATCATCACGCTACTGATGGAACACCGGATCTTCACACCATCTCCTATGATGTAAAGTGCCTTGAAGTCTTTGCCCTGGTTGCATGTGAGCAGCACAAGGTGCAGAGGTGTACCCGGACCGGTGTCGAGTGACTTATCAATGTCAATATCTGGCACATGCTGAAGCAAGTAGTAATTTAAAATGTAGTAATTTGTGCAAATACAGAAAATTTCCCCAAACACAGGTCGGCAATTTTTATGGTATCTCCTACATAGATCTATATATATACTGGATCTATCAGTAAGATTATATATAAGGACGAATGTCAGTTTTATGCGGGCATTGCAGCAAATGAGTATTTTGAATATTGAGTTCGTGAGATAGGGAAGAATAATTAATTTATTGTTGAGACGAAACAAGTGAATAATATGTCTGGACCCTCAACCCCATATAAGTTGAGGGTTGAAAGGTCTTCCATAAAAAACTGAAACATAAACTTAGCTAGAACCAAAGGCGATGACTACATTTGAGAATATTTTTATTTTATTTACAAAGATACGTAACTTAAGTGCTACCTTGTAGAATGCAACAAGAAGAGAAGGATCTAGAGGTACCTAGTACTGCCACTACTGCCACTACAACTCAGTCCGAATCCGAATCTGCTTCTGGGGCTGGGACTGGATCTTGGAGAGCCCCCCCCCCACCCCGTCACCCATGGTAGGGGGTGGTGAGAGCGGCTCGGCCGTTATGGCGTTCGGCCATTCTGCATGGCATTCCTGACTGTCACTTATTTTCTGTGTCATTACTGTGTCATTAATGTCAGTGTCACGTCACTGTCAGTGTTTACCAGAGGCAGAGATGGCCTGAAGTGGGAGCCTGTGACTGTGAGTGAGATTGATTCAGAAGTCGCCTGTCGTAATGTCAGTGTGAATATGTAGCCAATTGGCCTGAAAAAACACCATAATCCTACAGATAAACAAGTTCATTTAGACATGCAGATTATCTTAGAAATTAACAAACCTCTGAGCTGATAATTCTTGACATGATGTTTTTTTTTTCTTCAAATATTTCTGTTTGACGGGCCCCTGTTTGACTGGATTTCCCGCGATGTACCCAATAAAACAGAAAATTTTCAATAAAATGATAACAGATTTGCCCCTAAACATCCGGTTTTGTGTTTGTGTTCTCGAACTCAATAGGGCCATGCAGTTCTCGCGATCGGGCCGCGAGAATTCAGTTTTGGGGACAAACAAACACACGTGCTCCATGTTGAAGTATAGGCAGCTATAAGTCAATTTCTTTCCAGGTTTATTGTAAAGACTATGAGTACCATTTCACTAAACATGGCTATGGGAGATATACGTTAAAATATTTGGAGGCGATGAAGCGCAGAACTTTGGGAATATACAAGGAAAAATCCGTCTTCAAAACACTCGAAAGCAAAAAATAACATTCTCAATTTAGCCCGGGCTTTCGCAAGTTCACCAAACAGTGAGTGACGTCACAGTGAGTTTCGCGTGCCTCCGCGGTAACAAAAATGGCGAGAGCAAGTGATCGACTGAACCATTCCGCTGTCAAGATGTGCAGTGCATGGATTAACAACACACGGGTGCGTCATTAAACCACATGGCAAAGATAAAATAAGACCAGTTGGATGTTTTCGTATCACTTTTGGATCACGAAAAGACCAAGTTTCCTAATTTTTGTAAGTTTTCTGTTTGAAGCGTTGCGCCAACGTTGTCACCGGAGAGAATCCGTGTGACGTCATAATGCCTCGTTTTCGTAGGGAATGCAAAAAAACGTTAGTTTCTCAGTCGCATTGTTCCGTCGTAACAAATATTCATCATTGTGATGGCGTCAACGAATAAAAAAATATGTCATCTATCTGTTTTGTGAAGCTATATTTCTTAAATATTCTTAATCATAGCGCTAGGCCTTCCGCAATGGACCCACCCCTCGGCGCCTGGCTTTTGCGCAGGTAGTGTGGTTCCCAGTCTCTCTCTTTGCGTAACATACACGTCATCCCTACGTCACAGATAGTCAGGATACCAGTGTGCGCAGAGATTCTAAACTCGTCCCGAACACGTGCTTCGCTTGTTTGTCCCCAAAATGAGTAAACCGGAAATCTAAGCGAACGAGACTTTATAGCCGTATCGAATACGGCCCGTCTAATTACCGAAAGGGGCTGGAGTGGGCCGAAATTATCGAAAGGGGCTGGAGGGGGGCTCGAATTTACCGAAGGGAGCTTCGTTCTTGGAAAGGTGTTGGCATCCAGAATGAAACCATGTGGTACATTTCTCGCAAAAGATACATTGGCCTTTACAATCGTGATGACAGACACCACGCGCCAGTTAATGATATTACGTTCGTCAATAACAAACACAGACATAAACTTGTCAACAGTGATTTATGGAGTCACAACAAGTGAAGGTCGCATTATGACAGTGATACCTTAAAAATGTTAACTACCGAAATATAAAGTATAACCAAATGTCCTTGCGTTATCTCACTTTCTCTTTTCGTTATTTAGTCCACGACATAATCATTTAGGTAGCTTGGGGCAATCTTGTGCCTGGTTGATCTACGTTTAGGAACCGTCAATTGGATCTCGGAACCTATGAGTGAATGAGCCGATTCTTCGTCTCTATTCGCTTCGTCCTCCACTGCGTCTTCACCCAGGGAACCTGGCGGATACACCCGATCGGTCTCCCCTGGATACTCGATCTCCACGGGGGTGACAGGCACTTTTGGCGGGATGTTAATTACGCGCTGCCTCCAGTTGGCACTGCTTGTTATCTTGACTTGACTGATTCTGATCAGTACTTATTCTGATCAGTCTCTTCACTCTCTGATAAGCTATCATAGTCTACCATGTCGCTCGGCGTTACAGCCATCTCCGGAGAGAACGCCTGGTAGCACTCATGCAGTTTGACGCGATATGATGTGGGACGTAATTGCCTGCCGTGAACTTTCGCACTTGACACCATTGTTCATCCACAGCGATTACGAGGTACCTCTCACGAGCACGCGACTTGTTTCCGTCACATTTCAGATACACGATATCGCCGATTCGTACGTTGGTATAATTTGACAACTTTCCTCTAGGCGCCTTGGATACTTCGCTGTATGGGTGGTTTTCGTGCCGTCTCGCCTGTTGCGCAAGGATTGCCTTGAGATCTGATATTGGCAACTGTTCCCCCGTGAATTGATCGCGTTGTGTCCAAAGTTCTCTAGCTGACACTCCAATGGCACGAAGGTGGGTATTCAACCGCACAACAGCGACTGTTAGAGAGAGAGACGTCACTGGTTCGCCATTCGGTTGCTGTAGTAGTAGTTCTCGTTCCAACTCCCCTACCGCGTGTTCCGCCACCGGGTTTTTGTTAACGTTCTTTATCCGGCCCACTTCTAACGATATTCGATGCCGCTGCAATTCCTCATCGGTGACTAGACGCATAAAACCGGGGGCTGCGTCAACACGAATGATTGCATGGGGGCCATCGAGTGGCCTCAGTTCTACACATAATCGTATGAGGGCGCTTCGAAGCGTGTCGTGTTTTTCGTCTGCTATAATACATGCTGTGGTGAACGAAGTCACTGTTTTACGGAGGACGCAGATCAACTGGCGGCATCGTTTAATGACGTCAGCAGCGAACGACGTCCCGATTGATGCTGGTGGCTCCATCGAAGACTGTGGTTTCACGTACGTCGGTAGCTTTAGTAGCGACGCACATGCGTGGCATGACGTCGTGACTCGTTCTAGTGCTTTCTCCATGTCTGGGGCGTAAAAATAACGTGTCATGAGACGAAGTTGTTGGCGGCTCGCGTGATTGAACCTTATGTGAAGGGCTGTTAATAGCCCATCGATGAACTGTCGTGGTATAATGATCGTCTCCCTTGTCGGTTGGAATGCGTCGCTACGTTGAACAACTAAGAGTCCATCTTTTGCGAGAGTAGCCACGTTTAAATAACGTTTGATGTCTCTAACGTTTGTCACCTTTTTGGATGGTCTTGTTCCTTGGGAGAGATGTGCATGTACCCTTCGAAGTTCGGGGCTTTCCAATTGCGTTTGGCGCCAAGTGGTTCGACTGGTGAATGGTAATTTAGTAGTTCCAGAAATCACGTCTTGCACCGTAACTTTGGTGATCACCGCTTCCTCGGCTTCGTGTATGAACCTGCAGATCTGAGATGAAGGTTCATCGCATTCGGGAGCGTTTCTGCTTGTCAGGCTGGGCTATTTTCTGGTTTTGTTTTTCCTGGCTCTACGCGAGGCTCCAATGCCAGGATACTGTCGTCCTCCACTTCCTGTGGTGTATCAAGCTCCATGCTTTCGCCTGGCCAAATCACAGTCAGCGACGGTGGGCCACGTAGAATGTGAGCCTTCGTTCGCCTTACTACCGTTAGAGAGTCATTTTGTCGCTTTTGGGCGTAGCTTATGACTTCGGTACCGCGAACTACGACTTCTCGTTTTGCGGGACGAATGGAGATATCATTGATCATTAGGAAGGACACTCCAGCTAATACATCCACGTCCAAGTCGTCGACAACTAAAGCATCGAGGTACATATCCACGTTTGAGCGCTGTAATGTTAGTCTACATTCCCCTGTCACGTTGAGTGGTGTACGACCATCGGCTTGCAATGCCGATTGGGAGCTTTTGGTAATGGAGGCTCCGATGTAGCGTGCTAGCGAAGTGCGTATCATATTTGTTTCCGCACCTGTATCGAGGGTAATCTTCAGGCTGTGATGCTCGTAGAATGCATACATATATGGGGACTGGCTGATATTTACGCGCCTGGCTTGATATTCTACCAGTTGTCTTTGTTGCGGTTTAATGAGGTCCTGTTCCTCTGGGTCGCTGTAATCTTCTTCCCCTCCTGTTGTCATGCGTGCCTTGGACATGAATTGAAATTTCAGGTTTGATTGAAGCAAGAGTCTTGTTGCGCAGCTCTGTTCCATATCGCTGCTTCACTAACCGAGGCAAGTCTTTATGTATAAGTCTCAGCCATGTTAGTACTACAATATTTTCCAATGTAGGTGACAGCTCCCCATCTGAGGCTGGGGTATCGCCGAGGTGTGTAATAGTCCCAGTTGTTGTCATAAGATTATCCTCTATGAAAGCCATGAGTCTTTGGTACAAATCCTCAGGCCTTCCTCTGGCTCTAGCTTGATATCCGCCAAATCCAAAAAAATGAGCTCCTGTACACTGAAACCCATAATGTAGGCGGATTGATTGCCATATACTGGTAATTGATGTAGAGCTCTTCACTATGGTATTCCTTGATACCACTGGACAAAAGTTCGCAATTTGCCCGAGCATCAGCTCAAGGTGTGTTACCTTTCGTTGGGCTGTTCGCCGTATTGCTTCCGGTGTGGTATGAAATTGTGTCCGGCCATGAAATTGAAATCGTGTCCGGCCGGACCAAATTTCATAGCACGGTAAAAAGTGTCCGCGTACTTTTTAAAATATATACGAATAGCAGGAGAAAAAACGGGACAAAAACAAAAAAAAACAAAAAGAAACGGGACCTTAGTGCAGTAATGAGAGGGGGCAAGGGGCAATAGGTAGTCGTGTTTATTTTGCGGGTCGGACACATTTACATGGCTGTGATCGGCTCCATGAAAATCGGTCCAGGCCGGACACATTTTCATGGCTGTGATCGGCTCCATGAAAATCGGTCCGGGCCGGACACATTTTCATGGCTGTGATCGGATCCATGAAAATCGGTCCGGGCCGGACACATTTTCATGGCTGCGATCGGCTCCATGAAAATCGGTCCGCCCTTCTCAGACAACCCATACATCATCAGAAAGAGTCATCTGGCGGGTATTTTCATGGCTGTGATCGGCTCCATGAAAATCGGTCCGGTTCGGACACATTTTCATGGCTGTGATCGGCTCCATGAAAATCGGTCCGGGCCGGACACATTTTCATGGCTGTGATCGGTTCCATGAAAATCGGTCCGCCCTTATCAGACAACCCATACATCATCAGAAAGAGTCATTTGGCGGGTCGGACACATTTTCATGGCTGTGATCGGCTCCATGAAAATCGGTCCGGTTCGGACACATTTTCATGGCTGTGATCGGCTCCATGAAAATCGGTCCGGGCCGGACACATTTTCATGGCTGTGATCGGTTCCATGAAAATCGGTCCGCCCTTATCAGACAACCCATACATCATCAGAATGAGTCATTTGGCGGGCCGGACACATTTTCATGGCTGTGATCGGCTCCATGAAATCGGTCCAGGCCGGACACATTTTCATGGCTGCGATCGGCTCTATGAAAATCGGTCCGCCCTTATCAGACAACCCATACATCATCAGAAAGAGTCATTTGGCGGGCCGGACACATTTTCATGGCTGTGATCGGATCCATGAAAATCGGTCCGGGCCGGACACATTTTCATGGCTGCGATGGGCTCCATGAAAATCGGTCCGGGCCGGACACATTTTCATGGCTGTGATCGGCTCCATGAAAATCGGTCCGGGCCGGACACATTTTCATGGCTGTGATCGGCTCCATGAAAATCGGTCCGGGCCGGACACATTTTCATGGCTGCGATCGGCTCTATGAAAATCGGTCCGCCCTTATCAGACAACCCATACATCATCAGAAAGAGTCATTTGGCGGGTATTTTCATGGCTGTGATCGGCTCCATGAAAATCGGTCCGGGCCGGACACATTTTCATGGCTGTGATCGGCTCCATGAAAATCGGTCCGGGTCGGACACATTTTCATGGCTGTGATCGGCTCCATGAAAATCGGTCCGCCCCTATCAGACAACCCATACATCATCAGAAAGAGTCATTTGGCGGGCCGGACACATTTTCATGGCTGTGATCGGCTCCATGAAAATCGGTCCGCCCCTATCAGACAACCCATACATCATCAAAAAGAGTCATTTGGCGGGCCGGACACATTTTCATGGCTGTGATCGGATCCATGAAAATCGGTCGGGCCGGACACATTTTCATGGCTGTGATCGGCTCTATGAAAATCGGTCCGCCCTTATCAGACAACCCATAGATCATCAGAAAGAGTCATTTGGCGGGTCGGACATTTTCATGGCTATGATCGGCTCCATGAAAATCGGTCCAGGCCGGACACATTTTCGTGGCTGTGATCGGCTCCATGAAAATCGGTCCGGGCCGGACACATTTTCATGGCTGTGATCGGCCACATGAAAATCGGTCCGGGTCGGACACATTTTCATGGCTGGGATTGGCTCCATGAAAATCGGTCCGCCCCTATCAGACAACCCATACATCATCAGAAAGAGTCATTTGGCGGGTCGGACACATTTTCATGGCTGCGATCGGCTCTATGAAAATCGGTCCGCCCTTATCAGACAACCCATAGATCATCAGAAAGAGTCATTTGGCGGGTCGGACACATTTTCATGGCTATGATCGGCTCCATGAAAATCGGTCCAGGCCGGACACATTTTCATGGCTGTGATCGGCTCCATGAAAATCGGTCCGGGCCGGACACATTTTCATGGCTGTGATCGGCCACATGAAAATCGGTCTGGGTCGGACACATTTTCATGGCTGGGATTGGCTCCATGAAAATCGGTCCGCCCCTATCAGACAACCCATACATCATCAGAAAGAGTCATTTGGCGGGTCGGACACATTTTCATGGCTGCGATCGGCTCTATGAAAATAGGTCCGCCCTTATCAGACAACCCATAGATCATCAGAAAGAGTCATTTGGCGGGTCGGACACATTTTCATGGCTGTGATCGGCTCCATGAAAATCGGTCCAGGCCGGACACATTTTCATGGCTGTGATCGGCTCCATGAAAATTGGTCCAGGCCGGACACATTTTCATGGCTGTGATCGGCTCCATGAAAATCGGTCCAGGCCGGACACATTTTCATGGCTGTGATCGGCTCCATGAAAATCGGTCCGGGCCGGACACATTTTCATGGCTGTGATCGGCCACATGAAAATCGGTTGGGGCCGGTCTGCTCTGCTGCTATATTGACTTTGCCCATTTAGGCTACACTTTGGCGTTACCCAGTTTTTTAGCGTAAAAGCACGCGGGAGGTATCGTTGTCCTGGAATAAGCTTAGTCCCATTGTGTCTTCGTATTTTCTCAGTCAAGTAAGCGGTATCTTTTTTACCGCTTTTACAATGTATTGTGATTCGTTTAGCGCGGCGTGAATAAGGCAACTGCAGCGATACTCTACTTGGTTTCTTCAGTCGTACGTTTTATAGCGCTGGTATGCCGTGGCCACTCACGAGCTGGTCATACTTGAAATCTTTAGTTTGTTCAAATAAATTTTGAAAGACCGCTTCCGCTTGTAGTTTTTTTTTCGCCCTCATTCACAATCCCTGTGATAGCATGCCAAAAAAGGTTTCAGATATATCTCGAATTCATTGGATGAAATGAATTATGTAATTGTGGCAAAGTACAGTTTGTGACTGAACAAAAACAAAAACCGGTGTAATATATTTCGGTTGTTTATTTACGTGCTTGAAAACTGTGGCCCTGCAACATAGTGAACCAAAGTAAACATAAACACTCATGCAGGTGACCACTATAGTATAACAGGGTTGCATACGATCAAACCCTGTAACGCTCAGTAATCATCACAAAGACAATTCCCTGAGCCATGCGTCAGTCCTACTATCTAAATACATGTAAAACAATCTAGGGAGGAGCTTAATCTATAACATATAAACGTGGAACGAGACAAGTAAAGCAGTGTAGTTACAACTTAAAATATAAACACACGTTCTGTAGCCAACTGTGTGGGTGCCGAGTGCCAGACAAAGAAACGTTAACAAAGCATTAAATGGCCGTCGCCCAAGAGTGGTTCTGGCTTACAGACAATACAATAGCCAATTTGGAAAACACCCACCGACTCCGACGGGTAAAACAACTTAATTAAAGACCCGACAGATTAAACCAATTTAGTACCAGCTCGCCAATAAAGAATTAGACGAAAACTAACTGGGATCATGTTTCATGAGCAGTAGCTATAAATAGCACACCCAAGAACCCATCTAGTAGTTGAAAATTCCACAGTTATTTTTTCAACTGATATGCATGAGAAATTCTTCATGTGGAAACTAGTTGAAAATAAATGTTACCTAGTTTTCAATTGAAAACTAACTACTTGGTTCAGTTGAAAACTCCTGTTCTTTTTTCGTAGGGGTTATATCCAACTGGGAAATTTTAATACTTTATGCATCATTTTCAGTCACTAGATGCTATGCTTTCTCAATAACTTAAAAAAATGCTACAATTAGAATATGTTGTGACTCAGATGTCAAGAAATATCATATACAAACTAGGGAGTGCAGTAGATGCATACACCAGGCTGTCCAGCACACCCTCATGAAAAAGTAGGACAAAAGTAGGAATGGAAATACAGAAAAAGTAGGACAAAAGTAGGAAAATAAAAGCAAAAAGTATGACTCAAATAGCATATGTAGCAACATTATTCCAGATAAACAAATGACAAAAAGTTATATTACTGAGAAAATGCTTTCTTAGAATAGTTCTTCTATGCTGCTCAGCTGTACCTGTATTTTCATTATTAGAATTTGACAGACACTAGTGTTGATTTAAAGATATATCAAGACACAAAAACAAAATACCTCTGACTTTTGCAATAATAGAAGCGATATGCACACTTTTACAGCAATTCACGACATTTTGAAATTGCGCCTGGTAAAGCAAATACCAAAAAGTAAGAAAAAGTAGGAAAATGCAGGTATTTTAAAGAAAAAGTAGGAAAAATAGGATGGAGACAGAAAAGTAGGAAAAAGTAGGAAAAGTAGGATCATTGGACAGCCTGATACACTGATATTTACACCATATAAAGTGAAATTGTTGACTGGCTTCATATTAAAAATATCATTATTACTTTTATTGCACATTATTTCAGAAGTATCAACATCGCAAAAGTACACAATGATTGTCTGTAACTTGGAAGGAAATAAGCCTATGACTTGCCCAAAAAATTAGGTTAAGTGCTTAAATCAACTACACATGATTATTCAATTTCAGATGTCATTAATGCAATTCCACATACCATTACTTCAATTCGACATACCATTACTTCAATTCTACATACCCTGATAAAATCAATTCCACATATCATAAAATGAATTGAATACATCATTAAAGTCAATAATATTAATGTTACTTATATGTCTAATTCAATTGATGTATCATTAAATAATTTGACTGCTGTCTAAATATATGAACATATATATATTCAATTATTTAGAGATATGTCTAAATGAGTTAAAGATATGTGCATATATTAAGATATATGTTGAAATTACTTCATGATAAGTGCAAATATCAGTGATTCTGATAGGTTGGCCAAATTATGGGAAATTAATTTAAATAAAATATTGCTGGGCTTGCGCTAGGATATTTTTCTCATTAGCTAATTTGGCTAATTCCGTGGAAAAACATTAGCCAATATTTGTTTATTAAGGATTTTCTGGTTCCATTTGTTGAAAAAAACATGAATAAAAATGTGTTTGTAGTTGACATTTTATATTCGCCATTTTGGCGAGTGTCCAGGAAGTTCTTATCGCCAAATCCCGAATTTTCTCGCCAAATGGCTATTGGCGAATGCTAATGCGAGCCCAGTATTGCATAGTCTGCTCACTATCTATTTACAATGCGTCACCATATCAGCACACAGTTCGATATGATCACTGAAATGCATCATTTTGTGCGACAAATGATGCAGGACGCATACCTATCTGGATCACTGAATATATGCAATTATTTAAAGGTATGAGCAAATATTTTGACATATATATGCAAATATTTGGAAATATATGCAATTAGTTTATGTAGATCTAGTGAATTATGATAATAATAATAGATAGTTTGACTAAAACTGCTATTTTTAATCAATTTAAATAATAATAATGAAATTGCAATAGAAACTAGTAATAACATTTCATAACTATGATAACACATTTTAATAACAATTCACTTGAGTTTACTGAAGCATATTATGTATTATAATATAGTATTTTTGCTGTTGACTGCAGTAAACTATTGTCTGCATATAATGTGCTGCATGCCTCATTTTCTAATATTTCTAATAATTTAGGCATAAAATAACTTTACTTATGGTAGATAAAACCAGTCCAAACAGCTATTTTCTTTTGGTAAGGATAATTCACCTGTCATGCCTAATTGCAAAAATAATTACTTGTATTCTATATTGCAAGTTTGCACCTAATTTAGCTTACATGGTGGGGGTGCCATGTGTATTTCTGTTCCTTGGAAATGGGCTGTTCATTGCATTGTGAACTAGGAATGAGAAAAATTATAGTTTGTCAACTGGAATGACCAAAAATTTTCATTAAGCGTGAACTGGGAATTTTTATATTAAATAACCGTGAATTGGGAAATCACCAATTTCTGTCATGTATTGATCCACCTTAATTTCCTTTGAATGCTGAGAGTTCTCGTTTTAATTCAATTTGTGATCTGGGATTAATGAAGTTTTTTATGCGTTATCTAGAAGTCACCCCCCCCCCCCCTTACATGATCCTAGACATTATCTGACTGTGTAAATAAACAATGCCCCCCTCTCAAGCACTGCATATAATCTATTATATGCTGCGCGTGAGAGGGGGTCATTGTTTGGTAAATATTATTTAATAGTGGATTAGGGGTGTGAAAGCCAGAGGCCTATTATAACAGACTGTATAAGTCTGAGGTTAAGGTTAAGAGCCTTCTCAGTCTCAGAGGTCGACCAACGGCAACAGCCGAATAGGGCAACTGTGAACCTGACAATATCCCAGCGGACAGTGGTAGTCACAAACACCAGGTCTATTTGGAGCAATACCTGCCTGTTACATAAGATATGTTAATATTTGAATGCGGTTCTGAAATATCACGCTATGATATTAACTAAACATCAGGGTGACCACCATCTAGAAAAGCGGATGCATTTTCATGGCTATCTTGCAAAACGCATGGACCAAGGCATCAGGCAGTTCGCAATCGCAAAAGTTCAGGTCTCCTCAGAGTCAGAGGGCGACCAACTGTGAACCTGCCAATTTCTCAGCGTACAGTGACAGTCACAAACACTAGGTCAATTTCGAGTAGCAATACCTGCCTGTTACATAAGATGTGTTAGTATTTGAATGCATTTGCGAAATATCACGCTATAATATTAACAACTTATCAGCCTATTCATCATCGCAAACGAACACAATTTCATGGCTAGTTTGCGAACGGTGAACAGCGCATGCGCAAAGCGCTAATACGCATGCGCACTACGGCCTGGATACAATTTCATGGCGGACCCGTTTTCATGCCACACCAGCACTTGGTCATTGTCATTTACTTGCCCCCGGAGGGGTTCTCTAGAAGATTTTTTGTTCCACGTTACTCCTTCAGCTAGGAACGATGCAAAGTTTGCGTCGAGTGATAGGCAGTAAACCAGGTTCTGCCTCCAGTTCTCAAAAGAGTTAATTGTTTCTTGTTTAGACAAACACCACTGTTTCGGTGCTCGTGACGCCATGTAATGTTAACGGGTTGGCCACCCTACCATGTTGTTCACTTGCCTGTTTTCTGTTTCGGATTAAACAGCTGTTTGTTTCCGTTATTTGGAGAGACGGACGTTCTCGAGAGTTCTGCGTTGAGTTCGATGTCACCACGCCAGTTAATGATATTACGTTCGTCAATAACAAACACAGACATAAACTTCTTAACAGTGATTTATGGAGTCACAACAAGTGAAGGTCGCATTATGACAGTGATACCTTAAATATGTTAACTACCGAAATATAAAGTATAACCAAATGTCCTGGCGATGCACAACACCATTTGGCATCGGGCTAACTTTTGCTTGGCATCTTGGCTAGGGGTGAACAGTTGTATATATGATATTGTGTAAGTAGCCGTGTGTACCTTCGTTGAACAGTACAGAGCGTGTGAGAGCTGGCATGGACGTTCGATGTTTTATACCACCGGAGTCCCCTATAACAGCACAAATCTAAGCGGTGTTAGATGTCCCCTAACAACACAGAACTGAGGGGTGTTAGATGTCCCCTAACAACACAGATCTGAGGGTTGTTTGATGCCCTCTAATAAAACAGATCTGAGGGTTGTTTGATGTCCTCTATAATAACACAGATCTGAGGGTTGTTTGATGTCCTCTAATAACACAGAGCGTTCTTTTTATGTTAATTATAAATTGGAATTATAATATATATATCCGGGCCCCCTATTGGATTATTTTTAATCCAAGATGCCCGCAAGCCACTTTCATTTAATCATCAACCCCCTCCATCGCGCCCCCTTTGCTCAAATCCCGGCCCCCTCAAGTCCTCTTCGGTAATTAGACGTACACATCGAGTGATTGCATAACCAGATAACACACTTGCACATGTTGATATTAAACGTTTGCTCCTCAGGTGTTCGACATTGGACAACACCCCTGCGTGGTAAGCATTAGACTTTATTTATAGGTAATTAATCGGGTTTTGTTGTATAGTTGTTGGTATTGTATTGTTATAGCGTCATCTTTATAATTTAGTCGTTTTAAAGTTGCATGTCGAGCTATTTCCCGCCAAAACTAAAGAGGTCAAAATACTAATAAGAATCAGTCCTAGAATCACTAAAGACTTCTTTTGTCTATACTCCACCCATTCCAGACTGCCAAATAGTGTCTCTTAGCCTTGCCCGTGATATCAATTTACCACAAGTTTTCATTTTAGTGGTAAACGTCATCAGTTTGTGTGCTTCGCGATGCTTTGGTATAAGCAGATAAGTAGCAGCAAGGATAGTGTATAATAGGATAGCCAACTCTGCATTTCGCGCAGTGATACGCCGTTCGCAGCGCCATCTATGAGAGGCCGTGTTAGAAATGTCAACATGTCGGCGAGAGGCTGGAAGACCGGCGGGCAGCTTCGTGCCACCAATTGATGCACAAATTTCCCAGTAAAGAAGCCAGCATCTGGATTTTGGGGATTTTCGAAGGACCAAGAGCAGAGAGGTAAGCAAATGTTTGAAATTCTGTAACAGGTTATTCGCTTTCATGTTGGTGTAAACTTTGCCGGCAAGTGTCTGCTACCTGAGCGATAAAGAGAGATGTTATGTTACTCACTACGATGGCTAGCCTGAATGTTCAGATGGTACAGTTTTGACACTTGCATCAGACTGTCAAACTGTAACATCTGAACATTCAGGCTATTGCACGCCATGTGTTCAGACGTTACAGTAAGCATCAGACTGTCAAACTGTAACGTCTGAATATTCAGCCTATACGATGGCTAGCCTGGGAGACATAACCGGGCCATTGTTCCAAGCAGTTTCAGACTAAGGCCCAGTAAGGGAACATAAAAACAAGTAGTCACTATTAACTGATTGACCAATAAGCTTACTAGCTAATTATCACACTTCCTAATTGGTTTTCATTGGCAGATCCAATAGCCAGATGGGGCTACCAGCTGCCGGGGAGTACAGGGTGGTTATGTTGCCAGATCACCCAGGTGACAATGAATTAAAAAGGATAACTCCCAGTATACATAGGA
Organism: Arenicola marina; assembly: GCA_964019135.1. Lineage (NCBI taxonomy): Eukaryota > Metazoa > Annelida > Polychaeta > Arenicolidae > Arenicola > Arenicola marina. Next base: position 13,263,740 of record OZ025254.1, on the reverse strand, counting down.
CGGGTGGATACATGATATAAATTAGCGATTTCCCAATCTATGGTTATTTAATATTAAGATTCCTAGTTCACGATTAATGAAAATCCTTGATCACGATGGTCGTTTATTTACTACTCCAATCCCCTTGCCCCCCCCCCCCTCCTCCTACCAGGGCAGACAGTGGAAACCCTAGATTTCAAAAAAAAAACATAATTAGGCCTAGATGGACTATTTTTTTCCTTTGGTTAAGATATAATAATTAGTTTTAGTCATAATCAGTATGGTGAGTCCTGGATACTCATAGTTCTGGATGGAAATACATTTAATCCATTTTAAAGGTGGTGTAGCGGAAGGTTGTATAATATACAGACCACTGTATTACTGGTATTTGTTGGTAACTTGTTATTTATCTTATATTTCAGGTAAATGGGTAATCAGTCTGCAGCGTGAGGATCTGCTGAAAAGGGACAGCGAGTGTCTTCACAAGAGCTGTGTGGTCTGCTCAAGCTCTGCTTAGGGACTCCATATTCAAAAATATTCATGAAGTAAAGCCTGAGATGACAGAGCCAACATTTTGGTGATGAATATAACTTGACATTGTCAGCATTAGTATTTCAAAGCATTTTATATTATATAAATCATGTAAAAACAGATTTTATTGTATGAACTGTATTGTAAAATAAAACAATCAATATACTGACATTAACATTCCTTGGTTAAGCAATCAATTATGTCTGATGTAGTGTGTCATATTTACAATGGATAATATAAATAATATAACATAAATATATATAAATATAAAGATATGGATTAATTGCTAATTATTGTCATAACTTGATACTGTATTGTGCTGGCTTTGTTAATTACACTATATGTGCATATAACAATTTTTATCACCTGACAAAATGTGACGTCATCATTGACATATAGTTCTGTCAATTGCTGAAATGTTCCCACACAGTTATGTTCCAACAGCTTAATTAGAACTATTTGTTAGCATGCAAGAATAAATAGTTTAGACTAAAGCGCATTTAACAATGAGATGATATGTACAAGGCAATATGTAGTGTACATGACCTGAGACTTCAATGTACTGAGACTGTACATCTGTGTTTGAATGTTTATGTGATCAATTAAATGTGAATACCTAGAGCAAATCACTTGTTTATTTCTTACTTTGTTACAGTTATTACAGTATTCAATTTTACAATATTATCCTGTTATAACTTGAAAACATCAAGTTATTTGCAATTGTCTGATTTTGTTTGAAAGATTTGATTTTTTTTGAAAAATATAGGCAATTTTTAATTATTCCAACAAATTCTTGTTTTACGTTGTTCAGCTGGTAAAACTTCAAAAGTGTGCTAAAAAATAAATTTCTTGGGACTTTTTGCTATTTAAAAAAATATATATATATTGGTGGCCATCTTGAATAATGGCGGCCATTTTGTCTTATTCCAATGAATTCTTATTTTGCGTTGTTCACCAGGTAAAACTGCAAAAGTACAAATTCGTACAATAATATCTTGGAACTATTATTTTATAGACTTTCTTTGGTTATCTTGGCGGCCATTTTGAAATGTCTGACCTGAGTCTATAGTCTAATATTTTCGTACCTCAAACTGTACAAGTGTACCAAATTTGGTTCTTTTACCACAAGAGTACTATATATTGCAGGACCGCCGCGGGTACTAGTACATAACTCAGCAAGAATAGCAAAGCCACCGGCACCCCCTTCGCCGTTCCCACACCACCCCACCGCCACCAACCCTCACAGGAAGGTGATGACGATGCACGGCGGCCTCTGCACCCAAATTTCTGCCCTACCAGATTTTACCGATCCCGGCTTTCCCGCCCCATCAAATCCGGTCGCGCAAAATCACAATCAGAACGATATCTTATCCCCCCCACCCCCTCCCCCACCCCTGGCACCCGTCCCCCACCCAAGACCCCCGGTGCAGCTCGGTAACCCCACCAAAGACAAACCTACAAAATCCACACCCTACGAGGGTCTTGAAGCTATTGTTAAATTTACATAAACGGTTCTGTTGATACGATACCGTTCAGGATAGGGCGCTACCATTCAACCACGTGCTGTTGTTTACATTCTAACACTGTATTTCCTAGGTGGCGCCTCGGTTTGTTTTGTCACAATTGGCCCATAGGGGAAGTTCACAGTTGGGCATCCTATTATACACTATCCTTGGTAGCAGTACATCGACCGAGTTCTATGGTGTACCGGGATAGACATGTTTGCCACACCATAGCCGAAACGGCGATATTTATCAGGTTTTTGAATTCATAGAATGAAACAATCGAGTTTTCTGCAAATTTTGATATCAATTTCGCCTAGGCTTAGTTTTGGCGGGAAAGAACTCGACATGCAACTTTAACTTAAAGTTGCGTGTGGAGCTCTTTCCCGTCAAAACTTGTATAGTGTATAGTGTAAACAGGTCCAAATACAAATAAGAATCAGTCCTTGAATCATTCAAGATTTCTTTTATCCATACTCCACCCATGCCAGACTGCCAAATAGTGTCTCTTAGCCTTGCCGGCGATATACATTTTCCACAAGTTTTCATATTAGTGGTAAACGTCATCAGTTTGTGTGCTTCGCGATGCTTTGGTATAAGTAGCAGTGCAGCGACAGAGTTCTGTGGTGTCACAAGATAGACTTACCAGGCCTGTCTCCAACGCATCACGGGGTGCCGTTAGAGCCAGGGAGCATTTGCTGTCTTTGCGATGTTGCAGCTCATATTTTCACGTATAGGGCGCACAGTTTTTAACTAGCCGACAAAATATGGATCTTTCCAGAATCCTTATACAATTTACTGACCTGGCGGAAGGAAAATACTTTGATTTATTGTCCTAACTTGCAATGTCAGGGCTTTTTCTGGGCACATTTATTCGACCAGCGCCAGCCGCGCCATTATGCACTGCAATACCGCAAAGACAGCAAATGCTGCCTGGCTCTAACGGCACCCTGTGATGCGTTGGAGACAGGCCTGGTAAGGGATAGACACGTTTGCCACACCAAAGCCGAAACGGCGATGTTTATCAGGTTTCTGAATTTATAAAATGAAACAATCGAGTTTTCTGCAAATTTTGATATCAATTTCGCCTAGGCTTAGTTTTGGCGGGAAAGAACTCGACATGCAACTTTAACTTAAAGTTGCATGTGGAGCTCTTTCCCGTCAAAACTTGTATAGTGTATAGTGTAAACAGGTCCAAATACAAATAAGAATCAGTCCTTGAATCATTCAAGATTTCTTTTATCCATACTCCACCCATGCCAGACTGCCAAATAGTGTCTCTTAGCTATGCCGGCGATATACATTTTCCACAAGTTTTCATATTAGTGGTAAACGTCATCAGTTTGTGTGCTTCGCGATGCTTTGGTATAAGTAGCAGTGCAGCGACAGAGTTCTGTGGTGTCACAAGATAGACTTACCAGGCCTGTCTCCAACGCATCACGGGGTGCCGTTAGAGCCAGGGAGCATTTGCTGTCTTTGCGATGTTGCAGCTCATATTTTCACGTATAGGGCGCACAGTTTTTAACTAGCCGACAAAATATGGATCTTTCCAGAATCCTTATACAATTTACTGACCTGGCGGAAGAAAAATACTTTGATTTATTGTCCTAACTTGCAATGTCAGGGCTTTTTCTGGGCACATTTATTCGACCAGCGCCAGCCGCGCCATTATGCACTGAAATACCGCAAAGACAGCAAATGCTGCCTGGCTCTAACGGCACCCTGTGATGCGTTGGAGACAGGCCTGGTAAGGGATAGACACGTTTGCCACACCAAAGCCGAAACGGCGATGTTTATCAGGTTTCTGAATTTATAAAATGAAACAATCAAGTTTTCTGCAAATTTTGATATAAATTTCGTGTGGGCTTAGTTTTGGCGGGAAAGAACTCGACATGCAACTTTAAGCTTATTTGTAAGTAGCCCTGATGAACCGAGGCCTCGCTACCGCTCGGCCAGGGTCCTGAAGTGCAGCCTGCAAATCCTCAGCGATTTGAAACCCCTCCACTTTAATCTGACTAGTGTCACTTTGTGGGTGAATACCACGTCCAATTCTTATTATATTTGAATTCTACATACCTTAAACTATCTATTTACGTATAGTTTGTTTCTTTAAAGAACTGTTGATGTCCACAATACCGGCGATATTCCGCATTTCGTTCGTAACATGCGCGCAGCCATTCGAAGTGACAAGCAGCAACTTTGTCAACAGATGGCGCTACAGGGCGGAAGCGGCAAATTCCCCGGTTTTACTTGTGATTGGATGTTCACTGTGTGTTTATATTTTCATTTCAGTGACCTTTGGCCATAACCTTAGTGATGGCGTCAGACCTGCCAAACAACATGAATTTTGCAAAAGTGGAGTGGGGTTCGGAGATTTTGGGCGTGGCCTTCCTGCCTAGTACTAAAGAGAAAATTAAACGATTTCATTTGGAAAAACTGGCATCTAAACCTCTGTGTGGACGATGCAGTGTACAGGATATCACCAGGGAAACCGGATGGCAGTTAACATGTAAGACCTGCAACGAGTGGGTCCTAACTATTAAAGCTCAAATATCTAAAGGAGAACATTGCCAATGGAAATGGAGTGATATGGGAAAATGGAAAGATGATTCGTGGCAGATAGCGAAGATATTCATGAAGGATGACAGCTTTGAATGGTACAGAGTGCTTCAACTGCATCAAAGATGTAAATTATTTGACCACTCAGACGAGTATCAACAGCAGCTTAAAAAGGTATTGTTGTTTTATATAAAGGCTTCTATTATGTTATGTTATGCTCAATACATGTATAGTATGGCAGCTTAGCTTTTTAGAAAAACAAAAGTTGAGATAGCGAACTGTAATGCTTAATTTTTTTTAACAATAACGATATTTGACACGTTTTCTTATTTATAAATGATCAAACTCGTACCTTGTGGAAACATGGGTTGTCAGAATCTTTCTTGTTTTAAGGTACTTAATATTAGTCGTATGCTATTTGTGTCAAAATGTTTTACTCTTGGGAGACACAACTTTATGCTGGGTCATTTATTATATATATGTATATTGCTATGTTCAATTACTAAATTAAGTGTTTGTGTGTGAGCATCTTGTAGGTAGCATAGGAAGAGATATAGCCATACATGACCATTACAAGCAGAGAGCTGTGTAAGGTCATAACAACAAGCGCACGTTTGCTGTGCAAAACGGCACATGACATCGCCACAAGCATAACAAGCATCCCTTCCGCTAACTCGAAATACTTAATATCTTCTTCATTCTTATTTCTAATGTGGGGTAGGTCTTATAAAGGCTAAACTCACGCACAGACTGTACAATTCCGATTCCTTTCCAAGCTTTTTATTTCACATCACTTTGTCTGCCATGACAGTTCTCGTTTAGGTCACATGACACATAGAAATATGGAGGTGTACGCGAGATGTCACATGCTTCTCAATGATGTGCCAGTAAGACTTTGTTTACATCTAAAATATCCTCTAATACGGTCACTAATAGAACTTGCTCTATTTGTGACAATGAATTTTCCAAAAGAGGCCACGGCTACAACAGGTTATATATATATATACAAGCTAATTTGTGAGAAAACTGCTACAATGGTGTAAATAAGGAAACTTATTGCTGGCCCATCCCAAATTATGTACAATTTGTTGGTCTATGTGTACATGCTATGGCCGTTTAAAGATGTCTAATATGAGAAGAAAATGAAATAACATATTGATATGGGTCTAATTTTATTATACTCACATTTCTGGAGAAAAATATTTTTCTAAGACACTTCATCTACAAACAATTGTATAATGTTGATGAACTAATTAGTTATTATCGTAACAATATGTCATATGCATACTTGTGATAATGTGTAGCATAAATATTGATATCCTATTTTGATGGATGTTATATATGTTTTAATTTTTGTAAGAACGGCTAACATTCGATATCAAATCTCGCGCCGACAAAGAGGCCATGACGAAGCGAAAAAATTCAACGACCAATTTCAGACCGCACGGTAGCACCTCTACGTCATCTCGCAGGCATAATGAGAATCTCGCGAGAACTGTCATGGCAGACAGAGTGATGCGAAATAAAAAGCTTGGAAAGGAATCGGAATTGTACAGTCTGTGCGTGAGTTTAGCCTTTATAAGACCTACCCCACATTAGAAATAAGAATGAAGAAGATATTAAGTATTTCGAGTTAGCGGAAGGGATGCTTGTTATGCTTGTGGCGATGTCATGTGCCGTTTTGCACAGCAAACGTGCGCTTGTTGGTTAGCCTGAAAACAAGACGTTACTGTCGTAACGTCTTTTCAGGCTACTTGTTGGTATGACCTTACACAGCTCTCTGCTTGTAATGGTCATGTATGGCTAGAACAGATATGGCTGTGAAACTTACCAAAAGATAGAGACGTGAAGTTGGTGAGGCTAAGTTCGTTGATGGCATATGTAGGTCAAAGATCAAGGTCTTGCACACATTTAAAAAGAAAAGAAAAACGTATAACTCGGTTATCGTTGTTAATATTAAGAGATAGAAACATCGAATGTGCTACCCTTAGACAAGATCTTTCGGGCATGTTCACTTTTTGACTTGTCACACTCGTTTTCGAGTAAAATGAGATCATATCTTGTTGCAATTTTTGTTGCAAAACGCACTAATATTTGACGCATTTAGATTTAAAGTTGCATGTCGAGTTCTTTCCCGCCAAAACTAAGGCCAGGCGAAATGTATATCAAAATTTGCAGAAAACTCGATTGTTTCATTTTATACATTCAGAAACCTGATAAACATCGCCGTTTCGGCTGTGGGATGGCAAACGTGTCTATCTCCGGACACCATAGAACTCTGTCGCGGCACTACTACTTATACCAAAGCAACGCGAAGCACACAAACGGATGACGTTTACCACTAAAATGAAAACTTGTGGTAAATTGATATCACGGGCAAGGCTAAGAGACACTATTTGGCAGTCTGGCATGGGTGGAGTATAGACAAAAGAAATCTTGAATGATTCAAGGACTGATTCTTATTTGCATTTTGACCTCTTTAGTTTTGGCGGGAAAGAGCTCGACATGCAACTTTAAGCTATCGCTATAGAGTTCTAATAGATTATAGAAATATGAATATTGAAGATTTTTGTGAAATCTTTTTTTTTGATACGTCACGATGCATGATCTCACTAAAAAACCGTCAACAAATGGAAAACAATGTTAGAAGTCCGTAGGTGAACTCCTATTGTAGCGAGATTTGTTCCCCATATATAGCTGCATAGTAAAAACTATACGTTAGCATTTTACTTCCGGTCCCAGGATGACGGAAATTCCCACCGTTAAAGCCGTCGAGTATTTCAGAAGTGCCTTCTTCAAGCAATACCAGACTTTTTCTAAGGTTAAAGATGTTACGCAGTAGCCACAATGCTTCCTATGTGCAATTCGAGCAAGAAATTACGTCACAAGAAGTTTCGAACTTCGCCCAATAACTCCTTATGGCTAAAGAGTTCGGTGTTTACAGGATTTGTTCGAAGGAATCTGAAATCCATTATTCAGAAAAGAGAAAAAAGCTCCATGAATAATGTTAAACAATACAACGTCTGTTAATTCGATTGATTTCCATGTATCCATATTCGACAGTATTTACGGTATGTACAGAATCATAAGGCAATTATTTAGCTAGGACGTTTTATACATTGCACCAAGTACAAATAACGTTATTACTAATCCAGGTCATTGGCATTCGCCACAAGACAGCACATCTCCCTACCAAGAAATTGACGGACCGTGAACGAGAAGTCTACTTTCGTGATATGGAGAAGTTGATTAAATTTCTACCGGAGGACCACAGTAAACCTGCACTGGCGGACCTGGAGAAGGTATTCTGGTGGGCGCATGAAAATGCCTCCTCTTAAAGCAGCCTACTTACATTTACTACTTAGAGTTTTTACATTTTAGAATCAAGACTAAAAGTATTTCAAACTTATGATGCATATGTGTTTTATATCTCGTTGAGTCTGTAAAGCAACAATTTCAACATTAAACTGCGCGGATTAGTTTATCGCGCGCGGACGTTCTAGCGAGCCGCGGTCGACATCACACACACAATACCGAACAGCGAACAGGCGCGCAGGGATCCAAAGCCGGCCACGAACTTCTGCCTCGGTGAACAAATTTACTTCTCTCCAGATAGCACACAGGCTTTCAGGATTTACATTCAAGACAGAATATACTTATTTGACATGGAGAAGAGATTGGTAGTATAAAAAGTAGAGAACATATTGCTTTAAATTCTGATACCTGCGCGACATGCGGAGTATATATCATCTCGGTGTCAGCACTCAAGAATCAGTCACCAAACGATGTAAGGTTCCAGAACAGTGACATCACAGAAGTTCGTGAAACAAATGATTCGAAAATTACATAAAGAGGCTCGCTGTAATTGTGTAGTTTCCTTATCTACTGCTGAAAATGGTGTCCGTGATACTTTGATGCAAGTCACATAAATTTATGGAGCTTCACCTCTTATTCCCAGTTAGCGGTTCAGCATTAAATATTGTACTATATATTTAAACATATGAAAAGACACCTTTACCTCTAGTTTCAAACCCGATCAAAGTTTCATCACATGAATACTTTAAATTTGAACTCGTTTGGCAGTTACCTCGGTATCAACGTTGTCTTTTGTTTTTGGAACAGTGTCGGCTCGATGGACCATTTCCAGGGAATCCAGATGTTGATTCCGTGATTCAGAAACTTAGTCATATAGAGGCAAGTGAACCTTTTACTATGTCGTGTAGCCACATAGCGCAAACCATAAGGTTGCACTCTTATAGGGCCTAGTTGCAGTATCAACTGCTGAAATGCCCATGGTTTATTACGTCAGTCTGGGTGATTTTTAAATGATTACATTATTGTAACTTGGCACAGAAGGATATAACCTATCAGTCCAAACCGGCAGACTCAAGTTACCAAATGAACATATTTACAAGGTAGCCTGGATTTTACATATAGTCTCAAGCTCGTTGTATCCTTATATATCTACATGTATGTGTATTTATATTCCAACAACATAAGAATGATATGGATGACCTAAAGCATCGCTGGCAAGAAATCCGTGATTTAGTAAAGATCGAAGGAGCAAAATGGCACCTAGACCGTAAGTATTTATTTGCTCAAAGCCCCGCCCTGCTCCGCCGGTCGTAATATTCCAAAGTCCCGCCCTCCTCCGCCGGTCTTAAGATTCCGAAGCCCCGCCCTGCTTCGCCGGTCGTAAGATTCCAAAGCCCCGCCCTGCTTCGCCGGTTGTAAGATTCCAAAGCCCCGCCCTCCCTCGCCGGTCGTAATATTCCGAAGCGCCGCCCTCCTCCGCCGGTCGTAACATTTCAAAGCCCCGCCCTCCTCCGCCGGTCGAAAGATTCCAAAGCCCCGCCCTCCTCCGCCGGTCGTAAGATTTCAAAGCCCCGCCCTCCTCCGCCGGTCGTAAGATTCCAAAGCCCCGCCCTCCTCCGCCGGTCGTAAGATTTTAAAGCCCCGCCCTGCTCCGCCGGTCGTAAGATTCCAAAGCCCCGCCCTCCTCCGCCGGTCGTAAGATCCCGAAGCCCTGCCCTCCTCCGCCGGTCGTAAGATTCCGAAGCGCCGCCCTCCTCCGCCGGCCGTAAGATTCCAAAGCCCCGCCCTCCTCCGCTGGTCGTAACATTTCAAAGCCCCGCCCTCCTCCACCGGTCGTAAGATTCCAAAGCCCCGCCCTCCTCCGCCGGTCGTAAGATTCCGAAGCCCCGCCCTCCTCCGACAGTCGTAAGATTCCAAAGCCCCGCCCTCCTCCGCCGGTCGTAAGATTCCAAAGCCCCGCCCTCCTCCGCCGGTCGTAAGATTCGAAAGTCCCGCCCTCCTCCGTCGGTCGTAAGATTCCAAAGCCCCGCCCTCCTCCTCCGGTCGTAAGATTCCAAAGCCCCGCCCTCCTCCGCCGGCCGTAAGATTCGAAAGCCCCGCCCTCCTCCGTCGGTCGTAAGATTCCAAAGCCCCGCCCTCCTCCGCCGGTCGTAATATTCCAAAGCCCCGCCCTCCTCCGCCGGTCGTAAGATTCCAAAGCCCCGCCCTCCTCCGCCGGCCGTAAGATTCGTAAGCCCCGCCCTCCTCCGTCGGTCGTAAGATTCCAAAGCCCCGCTCTCCTCCACCGGTCGTAAGATTCCAAAGCCCTGCCCTCCTCCGCCGGTCGTAATATTCCAAAGTCCCGCCCTCCTCCGCCGGTCGTAAGATTCCAAAGCCCCGCCCTCCTCCGCCGGTCGTAAGATTCCGAAGCCCCACCCTCCTCCGACAGTCGTAAGATTCCAAAGCCCCGCCCTCCTCCGCCGGTCGTAAGATTCGAAAGCCCCGCCCTCCTCCGTCGGTCGTAAAATTCCAAGGCCCCGCCCTCCTCCGCCGGTCGTAATATTCCAAAGCCCCGCCCTCCTCCGCCGGTCGTAAGATTCCGAAGCCCCGCCCTCCTCCGGCAGTCGTAAGATTCCAAAGCCCCGCCCTCCTCCGCCGGTCGTAAGATTTCAAAGCCCCACCCTCCTCCGCCAGTCGTAAGATTCCAAACCTTTACATGAGTGGCACTCCCTGGTGTACTCGCACTCCCACTCATGAACTCCCTGATGTACCCGCACACCCACTCCTGTACTCCCTCATGTACTCGCACACCCACTCATGTACTCCCGGTGTACACGCACTCCCACTCATGAACTCACTGATGTACCCGCACACCCACTCATGTACTCGCACACCCACTTAGGCACTCCCTGATGTACTCCCACACCCACTCATGTACTACCTGATGTACTCGCACACCCACTCATGTACTCCCTGATTTACTCGCACACCCACTCATGTACTCCCTGATGTACTCCCACACCCACTCATGTACTACCTCATGTACTCGCACACCCACTTATGTACTCGCACACCCACTCATGTGCTCCCTGATGTACTCGCACATCCACTCATGTACTCCCTTATGTACTCGCACACCCACTCATGTACTCCCTTATGTACTCGCACACCCATTCCTGTACTCCCTGATGTACTCGCAGACACACTCTTGTACTCCCTGATGTACCTGCACACCCCCTGTGCTCGCGCATGTCCTCGGAACCCTCCTAACTCCAGCAACGCCCCACTTCCCCGGGGGATTAATGCTAAATTAGGTAAAAGGACTTTTTTTTAATTAATTTTAATTTTTGTTTGCTATATACAGGGTATCCAGCGGCTCACCTCGTGAAGTCTCCACAGGACGGATATATTATTAATAGAGTTTTATTTTTAGTCCGAGTTTTATTAATAACATTTTTTTTGGCTAGTTTTGTCAATATTTTTTTATTTTATTAAATGAAATAATAAAAAATAATAAGATAATACAAAGATAGTAAAAAATTAATATAATTAAATACTATTTTTTTTTTCGATACCTGTTTTCTGTACTTGGGGCTTTAATAAAGACTTCATTATTTTTAAACGTTGTAATCGTTTTCGTTTGTAAGCGCTGAACAGCAGTTTTGAACGAGGAGGGTTCAGTTAGGGTGTGTGGTGGTAGTGAATTCTTGATGGGGGTTGGGGGGAGGGGGAGGACACGTTTCACCACGAATGTCATCATTTAGGGGGGTGGGGGGGCGGTGTAAAGTAGGCCAACCCGAGGACACGGCTAGAACAGAGGTGGGGGGGGGGGCGTAAAGTAGGCCAACCCCGAGAACACGGCTAGAAAAGAGAGGTGGGGGGGGGGGGGGTAAACTAGGCCAACCCCGAGGACACGGCTGGAACAGAGAGGGGGGGGGGGCGGTAATGTAGGCCAACCCGCCAGTGTACTCCACAAACACAGGGCAGAAACGCCAGTCGCTAGCACTGAACCACTGCCACCAGCCGCTGCTATGCCAACGGGGGCCCCTGCACGAAGATAAGTATTCTATGGGCAACGTGTGTCGCTGATAACCAGTTCAACAATAATAGAAGCGCTTCGCCATCGGTGTTTAGCGATACGACACTCATGTTCGCAATCTCCCAAAGGTGGATGACGTTAGTCAAGAACAAGGACAAATTCCCCGTATTCGATTGGGCAGTATTGTGAGAACGTAGCACAAATTGGTATTCGACTTGCAGCAGCTGTGGCGAGTTTTGAGAACCATTCTAATGAATGGGAGCACATCGACCTTTCCGTACTATGGACAATGGCATCCACGGGAACCGACTGACGGCTCCAGTGGAGTGAGGTGGGGGGATTCTTGGCCTAATGCCACTTGTATCCACATAAGTTAGCGCCCAACTATGGAATATGCATGCGTTGTGTGGGATGGCTGCACCCAAGCGGACGCTGATAAATTAGAAGCTGTTCAGCTCCGAGCTGGCCGTCTTGTGTCTGGAGCCATTAAGCACACAAGCCACTCTTTGATTTATAACGAATTGGGCTGGGAAACACTGAGTGCTCGACGTAGAAGGTTTAAACTTATCTTGTGTCACAAAGTGTTTTATGGGGAAGCACCCGAGTGCCTGTGAGATAGCCTACCACAAACTGTAAATGACAGAACGCATTATGGGTTTCGAAGTGCTCAGCCATTTAATGTAACTACTGTTCAAACCCGTCTGACGTCGTACTACAACTCCTTTCTACCAAGTGCAATTAGGCTCTGGAACGAACTACCAATCTCCGTAAGATCACTTAGTGACAACAAAGCTTTTAAAAGGGCTTTAGTTAACCTTGACATTCGAACCACGCGGGCAACAAATAAATTATTTAGCTACGGTCGGCGCTCAACGAATGTTGTTCATGCGCGTCTCAGAATGAGTTGCAGTGACCTAAAGGCACATCTATTTGATATGCATATTATTGACGAGCAGCAGTGTCTCTGTGGAGCGACGAGGTAGGACACAATACATTACTTCTTTCAATGTCCGAGGTATACCGTCTTGCGTGATCGACTGGCACAAATTATTCTGAAATATACATCTATGTCTATCGGAACTATTTTCTATCGAAACAATGATTTACCAATTGAAGAAAAACAAAGCTATATTTAGAGCTGTCCATGAATGTATTGATGGAACTAGAAGATTCAAATCCTAATAAATACATTTCTCTGTAATGACGTCTCGGGTGTAGTAGATCTGTATACTGTGGAGTTTTGTCCAGACTAGCCCAATGTTGTTGGCGTAAACTTGTATTAACTTGTACTTGATCTTAGGAGATGATTTTATACATGCTTATATCTGACGTATTATTTTAAGCAAAAGGAATTTGTATAGGCGATGCCTATTTTCCGATTGCGTAATAAAAATATGTTTAAGCTAAGTTAGCGAGGCTCCCATGTGCCCCCCCCCCCCCACACTTCAAACCCTAGGTTATATCTGTGTCCCCCCTACTTTTCACTCGGCACAGGGAACACGTGGCCCCCTTCCCTTTCAGACCCTAAAATATACCTTACCCCCCCCCCCCCCCCCCGCACCTCCCCGTTTTAAATTTTGTGCACCACGGTCACCTGCGTCTCAGGCCTTTACACACATTTTTAATGTTTGTGTTCCACTCTCCCCTTTTGTGCCCCCATTTGTGCCCCCCCCCCCTCTTGTGCCCCCCATTTCAAAAATCTCTGCACACGCCCCTGGTAGGCCTACCTATCCCTATAGGAAAAGTCGTCAGTTCTTTGAAGACCCTCCACCCGTATGTACGAAACCGGCATAAAACAACAATTAGCCATATCATTAAGGGGCCGAACATTTCATTAAGGGGCCGACCATTTCATTAAGGGGCCGACCATTTCATTAAGGGGCCGACCATTTCATTAAGGGGCCAACCATTTCATTAAGGGGCCGACCATTTCATTAAGGGGCCGACCATTTCATTAAGGGGCCGACCATTTCATTAAGGGGCCGACCATTTCATTATGGGACCGACCATTTCATTAAGGGGCCGACCATTTCATTATGGGGCCGACCATTTCATTAAGGGGCCGATCATTTCATTACAGGGCCGACCATTTCATTAAGGGAGGGGGGGTGGGGGCACTAGATTACTACAGTGGTGGTGGTGTGCCGCCCATGCCGTAGAGAGGATTTGGAGAGTGAGAGTAAAGTGCCCGATTTTGTGGTCACGGAGAGATTTTTTTTCTAAAATAGTTAGACAACACTGTGGTTAAAAATGCATACAAAATAAACACTGACATTCATGACAAAGTGTCTGGAGAATACTTATTTGAACACTTTCGATATCAAGTATAATTCGAGAACGGCAAGTTTGGAAGAAAAAGTCAGTCTCAGATGGGCATATCGAGAGATTTCTGCTTCGGGGATTGAGAGAAAAAAGGGGTCATTTGGGCGGCACATATGTATATACCTAACTATATGTAGTGCCCCCCCCCCCCCCCCTCCCGGGTAGTAGCACTGTGTAATTTGATACCGCTTCTGACTTAGAAACTCACTGTCACTGAAGAGTGTATAGAGAGGACTGCTGTACTACAGAACGGTCGTATGGCTTAGGTTGGTTGGGGTGGCGGTCTATCGGGCTGATGGGGAGGATGAAAAGAGGAGTGGTGCGTGAAGCTAGCAGCTGGGTCGACTCGAAACAATTTTTCTCATAGTGGTCGGAACACACTCTTGAATGTTCGGTGGTTTTAAAACTCACACGAGCGATCTTGCGTAGCCATTGCCGCAAAAGCTGCTGGTCGCCTAGTGGACAGCGGTAGAAAGATACTTTTTTGCACTTGAATTGTAACATTCAACAGCTGAACAGTACACCATTTTGTTCTAAATATCGATGTTTCAAATTCTCTTGTCACTATTCATGAGAGGTGTTAGGGCGGCAGCTTTTTCCAACTCGCATGTAAACAAAGTGTTGGTTCAGCGGAAGGTAGTCGTCAGTGACGTCAACGCCTTGCGTGTGATTGGCTAACTCTGGTCACGTGTTCAAAACATGTCGACACCCGCTTGATGGGCGAAAATGTTTCTTTTATATTGTTGATGTGCGATTTTCTTGATAATGCTTTCTTTTTAAACAGAACGATTAACGGCAAATAGATTTTATACCAACAGAGTTTTATATAGAGTTTTTTATATCACATTGCAGTATCACATCGGTATTTTCTTTTAAGGGGCATTTTATTTGGAAAACCGCGTCCTACCCATAACTAGGATCGGCATTATGGGAGAAAGGAAAATAAGTATATATAAAAGCAAATATGACCTCCATATGGGTCTGGAATGGGTAAATGGCGACACGCGACACAGGCATATTTGAAAAATCGACATTCGACATTGGTCCCCAAGCTCCGACACCTCTGGATCTGAAAATGCGATATTGACATAGATAGTGGCACTTAAAAAAACAAAAACACTGAACATAGCCAGACAGACATACGGAACGTCGGGAAACATCGACATTCGACACTAAGATTTTTGAATAATCGACACTGAAAACTGCAGTCCCCCTCCCAGACCTCTACTTGTTGGTCTAAGGTGTTCATGACAATTACTGGTAAAAATTTAATATGCGCGACAGGTCCCTAAACAGGATACTTTGATGATTCTACAACTCGGTTTGAGGCTTTTAATTGTCCACAGGTATGATCTCATGTACTGGATGAGAGAAATGGTTACACTAGGGCGCGCGGGAGATGTAGTCCAGCGGTTCTTGTTTCAACACAAAGGAAAATGGTCCGGAAAGAGATGAACGGAAGCAGGCCTTAGTTCTTGATCCATTTGTACAAAACGTCGTGAGTGACACGTAAGTGCCGCGTGATCATAGTCAATCGTCGCCTGAAAGCGCGGAGTCTAGCGTTGAAAAAGTAAGTTTAATATTGATATTTTTTCATTATAACCACAAATTTTGTTAAATTTTGCAAGGATTTGTTTCACCGATCAGTTCTTATTACTAGATCAGTTACAATGACCAGACTGTAAGATTGAACAATTAGAGGGCAGTATGGGGACAACCTGACAGCTGCCCTAATTATAAAACGTTAAAAACGGCACGCCTCTGTTACGGGCAAGCAGTAAATTCGGTGTTCCTACTCGCACATTGAGGAGACCCCGGGGTGCGAGTGTCGCCAAACCGGGAACCGTGAAGCTTGGTCGGCGTGGCCCCGCGTTACCGGCTCACGTTGAGGCAGAAATACACGACCGTGTACAAACCATGGAGAGGCTGCTTAAAGTCACCTCCACAGCCCCCCGCTGCGTGGCCAGCTCACTCAGATTGGGTCTGTCACTGTACGGAATTCCGTACAGTGACGTCACAAAAAATCCCATCAGCCTCCGCGGCATCTCACCAACCAAGATGGCGAGAGCAAGTGGTCGACATTCCGCTGCAAAGCTGTGTGGTGCATGGCGTAAGAACACAATAATGCGTCATTACACTACACGATAAAGGTAAAACAAGACCGTTTTGATGTTTTGGTATCACTTTTTGATCATGACAAGACACAGTTTCTTAATTTTTTGGAACTCTGCAGTCGGCTTCATCGGTGGTTTACTGGCTTAGATACCAACTCGGCAAAAATATGTCGGAAAGTCGCTGAGCCTAAGGGACGGGCCATTTGATCCCAAGGGCGAGAGGGGGCGATGGTTTTGTTTCACTTTAAACTTTAAATCCAGAAGTCGATCTATTTGTGCATGCAAAGAGTTGTAATGTCCAAAATTTAGATGTCTAAAATCTAGTCACAGCTATATAGGCACTGTAAAGCGACGGAAAGAAGGGAAAAGGGGTAGCCCTGTTGCATGACCCCCCTGGCTATTCCGCTGTGGACCGCGCCGGAGCGGGCTCTCTCGTCTCCGTATCGTGCGAGGCCTGCAAGTCAGAGACTCGTTTCAGGACTAGGGGTGAGGGAGGGGGTGGGGGTGCGACTATGCGGCCCAATACCGCCCGCCCCTCCCTCTGTCACTTTACGATGTCCGTGAATTTAGCATTCATAGTGTTATCTCTGTATTCTTTAACTGCAAAAGTATTAGAACGGCATTAAATCAGTCAGGGGCGGATCTAGGAATTTGGAAAGGGGATGGGGGTTGCTATCTAAAAACTTGCGACCGGGTTGGGGAGGGGGGTGGGATTGTAACCCCCCTGACCCCACCTCTAGATCCGCCCCTGATCTTAACAGTATCATCCTGTTGGAAGTTGAAGGAAGGGAGTAGGAATGTGGTGAAACATCTCTTCCATCACTATATACATGCATAATATATATATCATAGTAATATCTGTCCTGCTAAAAGCCTTACCTGGCTCTAAGGTCACATGGCGCTGTTACACCACGGCATACATGCTGCTTAGAGGGAGGTCTGATAAGCTTACAACCATGCCCCCGACCCTACTTCCTGGAATCAAATGGTATGCCCCGTTTAAAGCTATAATAGGTCACCTCAGACTTTTTTTTGAAATATTGGTCATGTAAACTTTCTGATTGTTCAGCAACATTCAGGTCCTCAATATCAATATAAAATTACCTGCATCAACCTATTAAAGTAATATTTTACTTTTATTAAGTATCATTATAAGCATTATCATATATTAAGTATCATAAGCCTGTGATATAATATTTTATTGCACATTATTACCTTTAATTGTTTAAAAGTAATCAATGAAAATGTTACTGTATCACTCCTCTCATATGCTGCGTTGTTTGTTGTTTGTTAGGTGATTTTATCTTTTGGTGAAACAGAAATTTGTATTATGTTATTTGGTAAAAAAATTATAGGTTATTATTAGAGATAGAAGCCATTATAGTCCTATAGCGCATAAAATTAAAGGTTCATTAACAGTTCTGTACATGTTTATGCTGGCTTCTCATCACTTAGAAAAAGAATCCTATATCTCTCTTAAGTTGCACCGGGAAGTTACTCGAACGCATTATATTTAGACATACTTTTAACTACCTTCGCGACAACGACATATTGTGTAGATTCCAATCAGGATTTATTGCCGGAGATTGTACAGCCAATCAACTAGCGGAATTGTATCATGTGTTTAGTGAAGCGTTGGATAAGAAGAAAGATGTTAAAGTTATATTTTGTGATATATCCAAAGCGTTTGATAGGGTATGGCATAAAGGTCTCCTGAAAAAATTAAGCGCTATAGGTATATCTGGCAATTTACTTTGTTGGTATGAGGACTATATGCGGGATCGATATCAGAGGGTTACCATCAAGGCTGAGGCGTCCGAGTGGGGTCTTATAAATGCGGGGGTACCACAGGGTTCAGTTCTCGGACCGCTATTATTTCTTATCTATATAAATGACATAACTGAAGGTCTGGAATCCAACATACGGCTGTTCGCAGATGACACCACACTTTATATTATTTCAGGGGACAATATTGATAGCAATGATATTTTATCTCAAGACGTATTGAAATTAGAATGCTAGGCTGACAAATGGTTTGTTACATTTATTGCCTCGAAAACAAAGGCTATGGCAATATCCAATAAGTTATCTGACACTCAGATGGAGTTATGCATGGGTTCAAAGAGACTGCAGGTTGTCCATGATCATAAATATCTCGGACTAACGCTAAATAGCAAATTATCTTGGTCTCCTCAAGTTAATGAAATATATCATAAAGTTATGAGAAGAGTGGATATGCTCTCGCGATTAAGGTATAAGTTGGGTCGTAGGTCCCTGGATATTATGTACAAAAGCTTCATTAGACCGTCAATGGAGTATGCTTGTGTGGTACGGGACGGCTGTTCGCAATCAGACTCGGATCGATTAGAATCGGTGCAGCTGCAGGCGGGTGGGTTGGTTTGTGGAGCTATTAAATATACAAGCCATCTCCATATTTACAATGAACTGGGATGGGAGACACTGGCCACGCGAAGGGAGAGGTTTGAACTATTGCTTTTTCACAAACTATTGTATACTAGAGTTCCCGAATATCTGTTTAATTTAATTCCTCTAACGGTAGATTATAGAACTTCCTATGCTCTACAAAACTCTAATACAAACAGTGTCACACCTATCAGGGCAAGATTAACTACGTTTTACAATTCCTTTGTTCCCAGTACAATCAGAAGGTGGAACGAACTGCATGTTCATATTCGAACAACTACCGATTTCAATGAGTTTAAAAGACAACTCTGTAAGAAAACAGACGTCCACAGTTTAAGGAAGCTTTATTATCTAGGAAGTCGGAAGACGAATGTCATTCACGCGCGACTAAGGATGAATTGCAGTACTTTAAATGCTCACCTATTTCATATGCATATTGTCGACAGTCCTCGGTGCAACTGCGGTGCTGCCAGGGAAGATAGCGTACATTTTTTCTATTCTTGTCCAACATACACAAATGAGCGCGAAATACTGATGGGAAAAATAGTTACTCATACCCCGATGTCACTAGGCACACTTCTTTTTGGTAACCCATCCTTGTCTTACGATACAAATGTAGAAATATTCACAGCTGTACATAAATATATTGAAAATAGTAAACGCTTTAAATAAACAAGTGTACCTATCGCTGCGTGGGTAAATCATCGAACTAATGGCAAACATAGTGTTAATTCTTTGAATTTGTATTTACTGGTGTGTGTGTTATATTATATATTATTATTATGTGCAAAAGGAATTAATATAGGCCTTGCCTGTTTTTCGATTGTGAAATAAAAATATGTTTAAACCAATGAAGTAAGTAAGTTAGCCGGAACGATCGGTTGCGTGAATTCTTTACACGCCATAAGGATTTGAGCATACGGAAGCCACAAGGGACAAATTCATCTCGTGCAATGGCGCTCAACAAGTCACATTTAGAGGGATTATTTGCCACTTTTGAAAGGCTTCTGGGGAGCCAGGAGTTCAGACCGGCTCGTGTGTGGAACATGGACGAAACAGGAGTGACTACCTTTTTCAAACGCACTCCAGGCCCCCGGCAAACAGGGAACATTCCCGTAATATTCGCTAGAGGTTTTTATTTGGTTGCTTATGGAACATTAGCAAAGAACTTGTATGAAAAAGAAGCGAAAGCCGTATCTATAACCCGGTAACAGGATCGTGGTGGCGCCGCCAAGCGGTGAGGGTTATTACATCGCTCTAGCCAAGTGTGCACGGGCGTGTCTGAACGAAGGCCGCTGGCGAACCCTCCGGGGTGCACACCGAATTTTGTTCTGAGCTGCTTGATTCCACAGGTCTGTATCGTAGTTTTGCTGCCTCCCTGCACTCCCAGGTTGCGCTAGGGTTACGCGTGTGTTGGGCGTGGGGGGGGGGGGGGTCGTGGGGGGTAGGAGAAACTTATTCTGATCCGATTTTGTTGAAATATTTTTCTAACGATTTATTTTTGCTTGTGGGTTATTTCAGTCTACCGGTTCTTTGACATCACCCACCCTTAAGGGCCATGGTGGGGGGGGGGTAGGGCCGTAGGGGGGGGGGGGGTAGGGCCGAAGGGGGGGGGCGTCGGCATTCTGATTGTTTAGAGCAGTTTTGTTACCTATATTTTTGGCTTGTGGGTTATTTTAGTCTACAGGTTCGCTTGTTTGACATTACCCACCCCCTATGGGTCGTGGGAGGAGGGGGATAGGGGTGGGGTGTGGGGAGGGGGGGGGGAGGATACAGAGGGATTTTTTAAAATTTTATTAATATTTTTGTTTACCATTTCTTGTACTTAATATTGGTTTTTTCGTGAAAAGGTTTGCTTCATTGACACCGCCCGACCGCTAAGAGGCGTGGGATGGGGTCGGGTAGCGGCAGAGGGGTGGGGGAAGTAGGGTCGTAGAGGAGAGGGAGTATGTCAGGCTGAGGTTTTTTTTCGATTTTTATAAAGCAATTTTGTTAACGATTTCTTTTGCTTGCGGGTTATTTTATTCTAAAGGTTCGCTTCTTTGAAATCGGAAACCCCCTAAGAGGCGTGGGAGGAGGGGGAGGGGGGCCGGGGGATAAGAAGCGTAGACACTATATAAAAATGGATACATTTCTAGGTTGCATGCCATGGCCTAGGCATTGCCATGGAAAAAGAGTGTTAAAATTGGGATGACACAGTTGAACAGTAATTTAACAGAGATACGCTAAGCATTAATGAAAATATCTTTGACTACATTCCACATCCATGAGTCTGACCAGACTAACAATGCCTAATTTACAGATATTCACACACGCAGTTGACACTGGTTAAGCTGTCAAACAGTCAGTTGACAATGACAGTTGCCTGTCAAAACATAAACAAACATGGTCATGGACTAATCCCAATTGTTCGCCGAAACCTCATAGAAAAGACGCTTACCTCTCTTTGTCCCTGGGGAATTGAAAGAAGGAAATATCTCCTCTAGTCCCTTTATAATTGTGGCACTTCCATGCCGCACAAATTGTGCCACGACCAGACTTCCAGCGGCTATAACCTGCGTCCATTTTGCCGTCTGCACCGAGTTGACCGAGCGCTGATTAACCCTCCCCGCTAGGCGGCGCGCGCGCATGTCTTGTTACCGTTTTACGTCGCGCTTTCGCTTCTTGTTCTATAAATTCTTTGACGTTAGTGATTAACGCTCGGAGAATGTTCCTTGAATGTTCCGGAGAGAGAGAAAAGTGATATATGTCGTTGATAAATACTACTTATGTAACAGGGTTTCATAAATTCACACCAAAGTTAAAGTTCTGGTTCCTCTTTATTTATATTCCGTTAGAGTTCGATATTCAATCACAAGGTGCACAAGGTATTTAACATAAATCATAAACCTGCAACAAAAATACGGTTCTTAATGTAAGGGCAGTGCATCATTGTACTGGGAAATTACTTAAAGCTACAATTCATACAATCGCACATCTTACATTTATACATCTTACAATCTACCATATTCCATACACCATATCATATTCCATACACCATATCATATTCCTTACATTACTGACCTGCATTGTTAGTTAATCCCTGAAAGGCATTATCAATCCGTTTCACTTCTTATTCCGGCACCATCCTCACACTCTCAAATCATCAACAAAACCTCTTTCGCGCGCCATCTCGCACATGCGCACACGATCATCCAATTAGATTCAACCCTCTCAAAATACCCCTCGACCAATCGTAATAACGCTTTTTACAACCGCGCTTTCTGTCACATACACCCCTTCCTTAAGAAATGTCGTCCCGACATTCATTTCATTAAAATATTACCACATTAACACAGTGATTGTCACTATCAATCTATCTCACGTCAGTCAATTGTGTCAGTTTGCAACATTGCTTGTAAACACTGTCTCAGATATCGAGTTTGCTTTTGGACACGGCGTTGATGTGCTTGCTGCATCATAACATAAGACTGTACATCGAATCGAACTGGTCTTCGCCTGTGTCTGATTGACCTCCTGGTACTTCCGGACTGACAGGATCATCTAATCCGTAGGAATCACTGTCATCCACGACTTGTTCATCTTCGACTTGCCGTCCGACATCCGGCATTTCGTCAACTGGCAGTTGACGCTCTACAGCCATCGCTGTGCCGTTGTCGTTCTGTCCGAGATCGTCTTGTATTGCTTCTGGTGGTCTGATAACTTGTGTCGGTATTTCAATGCTCGTATCCTGCATAGTTACACGCTTTCGGGGTGCTGGCTGAGGTCGTATCCGAGGTCCAGCGATGGGTTGGGATATCAGAATGACTTCCTCTTCGCTTTCCTCAGAATCAGATTGGTTGAGCGACTCATCACTCACAACAGTCGGTACCTGTTCGACGCGTCTCGTTGACACGTCTGTCTGTTGGTGTTCGATGTCGATATCGTTGCAGCCTATGGGGAGCAACATGTTCCGGTGTAACACTCTCGAGTGACCCTGTCCATCTTCTCTTTGCACCTCAAACACTGGGATGCTTGAATCTGGTTGTGCCTTCACAACGTAGACAGGTTCCAGCCAGCGGTCTGCCAACTTGTGTGTCCCTTTGAAGGCTACATTTCTTATCAATACATGGTCCCCGGGATGGACAGTGGTTCCTCTTGTCTTGAGGTCGTAAAGGGTCTTTTGGTGTTCTTTACTGGTCTTCGTTTTGGTAGAAGCCAGCTGATAGGCTTCGTCCAAGTTGCGGCGAATCTTTGACACGTATTGACTTGGTTCCTGGCCGGTCTGTCGTTGCAGTTCGTCCGTGCCAATAAGGAGATCCACAGGCAGACGTGGCTGACGCCCAAACATTAGGTAAAACGGGGAGAAGCCCGTCGTGTCATGTTTGGTGCAATTGTAGGCATGAACCAATGATAAGATATGGTTCTTCCAATCAGTCTTCTGATCAGGGTTCAGTGTCCCTAACATGTCCAGTAGTGTACGGTTGAACCGCTCGCACAAGCCGTTTCCCATTGGGTGGTATGGGGTTGTACGTGACTTCTTAATGTCGGCAATTTTACAGAGGGCATCTATTGTCCGGGATTCAAAATTGCGGCCTTGGTCCGAATGAAGCCGATTCGGGAAGCCGTAGTGTGAGATGAAGTTCTCGTATAGCACTTTGGCAGTCTGATGAGCCGTCTGGTTCCGACATGGATAAGCCTGTGCATACTTTGTAAAATGATCCGTGATAACCAAGACTGACTCTATTCCACCTTTGGACGGCTCAAGTTTGAGAAAATCCATACAAACTAATTCTAAGGGTCCACTTGACTGTACATTCACCAACGGTGCTCGCTGGGTGGGTAGAGTTTTCCGCCTGATACACCTTCCGCACTGAGCTACATAGTCTGCAGCTGCTTGTGTCATCCCCGGCCAGTAGAACCGTTCTTGCAGCAGTGCCACCGTTCGGTCCCGACCCAGATGTCCGACATCGTCATGGCATCCTTTCAGGGCGATTTGCTTGAATTCGCTTGGGAGAACGAGTTGTAAACGTTGACCTTCAGGGACCTGACGCTTACGACACAACAATCCATCCAGCAACTGCAGCCGGCGTCGGTCTAACAGTAATTTCTTCCCAGAATCTGCGAGATCGATCTTGTGAGCAAGGGCACCTTCTAACACTGCTCTCACTCCAGCTAAATCTGGATCCTCTAATTGTGCCTGAATTACGTCATCTCTTGAGAGGCGTCCTAGGTCCGGAAAGCCATCGGTGTCTGTCGGCACTACTTGTTGCGAACAGCAGAGCGTTTCCACCAAAGGAAGTTCTATCTCAGTGGCCTTCAGTACTTCTTGGACCATCTGTACGGGATTAGTCTTTCTGGATACCTCCTGGTTCTTTCCATTGATGGCCTGTGGAAGGGTCAGTTGGGTCAAGACGTTAGTCCCAATCAGTAGCGGCACTCGAGAATGGTAGGTGGTGTCGGGAACAACTAGCAGCAGGGCAGTTGTTTCATCTCCTGGGAGATCTGGAAAGGACATCTCCAGCTCCACGTATCCCAGGTAGCCTAATCGCTGTCCAGCGACTCCCTCCACTTCGAGTAATTCCTGCAGTGGTTGCATAGTCAGGTTCAGGTCTTTACACAGTCCCCGCGAAATGGTGCTAACCATTGACCCAGTGTCCAGCAGACATAGATGTTGCTCGTTTTCAACCACGCAAGGTACTTCATTGGCAGAACCCACCAGTTGATCCATAATGGTAGGGTTTTTATTGTTAGAGCCGCTCGGACGCCCTATACCGAGGGCTTTTCGGAGTTTAAAGGACAATTATACTTGCTATGTCCTGGTTGTCCACACATCCAACAGTCTCCCTTGAAAGTTACTGATCTACGATATCCGGTATGGGTTGATGTCTTTATCCCTCTCGTCTGATTGTATCTTCGGTTTTCGGGTTCCGATCCAGCCGCGGGCTTTCCCTTCTTCATTTCTCCTTCCACTTTGCTGAGACGGGAATCTCATTCGGAAAGAGGGGGGAATCTAACTTCTCCAGTAGAGCTAGGACCTTGTCTAATTGCTTGGCTTCATGTTCTGTTGCTTGATGGGATCGTGCTTTCTTTGAAGTATTATCTTCAAGCTCTGTCACTCGGGCGGACATCAAAATCTGTTCGTAGGTGGCGTTGCTATCCATCAAGTGACGAAGAGCTGTCTTCATCCGTTCCTCTTTGAGTCCCGACCAAAACCTTGTTTGGATCATGGAGTTATTTCCGGGAGGAAAAATGGTAGGATCCCGAGAGCGTACTTTGCTCACCAAGTCTTCAAGCCGACAGGCCCAATTTGTCACGGATTCACCATCTGTCTGATGACTGTTCCAGAACTTCTCGAGCATATTTTCCACGGGAAGAATATTCCCGAAGATCTGGTCGAACTTGTTCAGGCAAGCCGCTGGTGTGACCCCAGGCCCGATATGAAGGAGGACTTCCGCTGCTAGGCCGCGTAGTGATTTCCGGATGGCCAACATCAGCTGAATAGAGTTGAATCCACTGGAAGCTATCATGTCCATCACTTCCTGTTTCCATAACTCGTATGAAGAATCGCCTTTGTTTGCATCTCCGTTGAATTGCAGCGACAACCTTGGCATCTGCAGCGTAGAACCCCATTGCCTCTCACTTGTTTCCATATGTGTAGGATGTTCTTGAAACCCAGCATAGGACATGCCAGAGACCATTGGTGGGCCCCCTGCCCATGTCACACCTGTGACACCATCTGATGCGTTTGACCTATCTAGCGACGCAATGATTTCTCTCTGACTCTCTTGAGGCAAACTTCTCAACATCTTAATTACTTGCGCTACTTTGTCACCCTGTGACTCCTCTTGTTTCACCTGATGTTGTTGTTTAAGTGCCTGTACTTTCAAGGCCCAATCAATTGGCAACAACACGGCATCAATCTTAACTTTATCAATCATTTTCTGATGTAAGTGCTTTACAGCATCCATAGCACTATCTGCGTCAGAAAATAATAAGTACGCATGTGGAGGATCTACATAAAACCACTCTGGATTGAGATTCAGTTCCCGGATTAGACCTTTAAGTGTCTCACTAACTTCTTGTGGGACAGGTTTCAGTTTCACACATCGTGACGCAAACGCCTCCATGACTCCGTATCAGTATAACTCACTGATGGTTCAAAGCCAGTACAAGTACTAGTGCAATTAATTGCAGTCCCAACTCTGTGTCTCTACCGTAACCGACAAAATTTCAGTACGATGACACAAACCACATGCATGAAAACAAGTTTCAACCATTTATCATGAACACACTCGTTATACACTAAGTTATATGGGACCAAATTCTAGCTCTAAAGCTGTGAGTAAAGAACTCGGTTTCACCTGTTAACACGCTCCGACTGATCTAGTTCCCAAGTGAGTCATATGCACCTGAGTCATAACAAGACACGCATAATCAGGGTTGCAACCTTAAAACTATTCGCACACAATAATCAGGATGATGAAACATTGGACCCCCATTTAGCTATTGGCCAACTGGTGTAAAATGAAATAAAACAGTTGTAAATCAAGCGATAACACAATGCTTGATTAATATGTTGGGCTCCAGACCAATAAAATGTCAAAATAACAAGACAAGTATTACTATAACAGTGGTCGGTTTCAGTCCTCGCCCCTTGGGAGCTTAGTGTTCGTATGTTCATATAATTGCACGTTTAAAGTGTTCATTCACCCACAACATTGATTGACACTGGTTAAGGGCCAGTAGAAGCGGCATTGTGAGCCTGAAAATGTTCAAGTGTCGAAAAATTGTTTGCACTCTATTGGTGCCATTTATAAGCATAAGCTAATAATTGATATACCATTACAGTCTATGCACCCAGAAGAGCTAAATAAGCTATGGCCATGAAATAGGGGATATAATTTTGTGAAATTGTGTATCATTCCGAAATATTTCATTTCAGGCAGTGCCGACAGAAAGCGGCCAGTTGAAAACTTGCTAAACCTCATCAAAATGAAAGTAGACGTAATGGTTTATTGCCAACGAGGCTTATTTTGTTAATTTAACTTAAATTGGAATCTTACGTAAGACTTGAAGTTACCTTGTCGTCCCAAGTTTTTGTAAAGTTGGTCGTAATTTTTCACTTCTGGTTCGCAGAAAAGTAGTCTGTTTTATGGCACATTAACCCTTTAGTTTCCAGTCGTATACCATTGACACATTGGGTACGATGTTGAACGTATTGGGGCTGTCCGTTCTTTAACAATTTATATTTGGCACATACATATCTGTACAATAACATTAATCAAAGCCAAAACACTTACACCATTCCGCTTTGCGCAATGAAGTCGCCGCTGTGAGATTCACGGATGTCTCCTGGCCCCGGGGATATTGTCACTTAATCAGTTCACAAATCAACACAACATGTGTATTACTAGTCGGCCATATTGATTCTGCTTTATTTCCACCGGGAGCATTCGTTGCGTTACACCCATACGCACGGGGGATCATTCCTTATTCCACAATACTACAGCCGCCTTCGAACAACTCGAAAAAATGGTCTGCGACAGCAAACACCATGAATATTGACATGTGTCTGTTAATCGATAATACATAATGGTAGTAAATGCTGGCTTACCATAAGGAAAATATAAATTCATTTGCAAAAGGCCTTTGGCAATAATGCGTGTATTGGCAGACAAATCCGGCTTCGGAAAAGCAATCCTAAAAATATATCCTCGTGTGAACAGGTGAAGACGACCATATATGATTCCATGCAAATATCGTATTATGATTGAACCATGTACTCGCCATGAAATAGAAAAAAGCTAACCTAATATTATCGGGATATTTCTCAAATTTTCAATCGAATTTTTAGGGTGAAGCTGTGCGTGTGGCTCGTGGCACACACAGACATGTACATGAATTACAGTTCGATCAGTGGTTTCTTTGTCTCCAGCCATTGAACATGCTGGTTATCAGTCAAGCAGAGTACGGGGAGTTCACGCTGGGGCTGCATATTGTTACACTGAGACATTAAAATTTGCCAGATTACTTAAATGTTAAATGCATTTCAATAACCAACTGTTCGCCGCTGAGATTGAAATCCTTGCAAGTGACTTCAGTAACAAACGGGTTAATATTGTGTGTGTTGCCCTGTGGCATGTCACGCGCTGGCATGTAAACAATCACCCGCGACCTCGTCGTTGGAAATATTACTTGACAGCAATCTGAAACATGATCGAATGATTTCTTTAACTCCATTATTTTTGTTTATTAAATTACTAAAGTATCCTTGTCTGATTTAGCTGAAATGTATACCGATTTCTTGAGAAACCTGCGAAACTAAAGCACGTGCGGTAACCGAACAACATACTTTGGGTGTCGACGTCTTACTGAAAACATAGTTCCTGAAGTTGGTGAGCTTTTCCGAAGAAATATAGGCAATTTATGTCAATTCAGTTATGAAATATGGATACATGTTTGGATTATATTCAGTTCTAGTGTATATCAGCTAGAGACTGGCGGATTATAGACTGGTAAACAAATGCGTAGTAATATGAGACTATGTGCGAAGTGTCCACGAAAAAAAGAGGTGAAGAAGACCCACAATATATTGGAAAATCCCAGGTAATGTGATGTGATCACTCTGATGAAGCTCCATAACTGGTAG
The DNA here is from genome assembly GCA_964019135.1 of Arenicola marina. Classification (NCBI taxonomy): domain Eukaryota; kingdom Metazoa; phylum Annelida; class Polychaeta; family Arenicolidae; genus Arenicola; species Arenicola marina. The sequence continues at coordinate 13,235,345 of OZ025254.1, read as the reverse complement.
GTATGACGTTGTAGAACATGTTTGTCAAGTATAAACGTAATCCGACAAAATATGGCGTGGGTTAATCCAGTCTAAAATTAAGCTTTGCTCAAATGCTTCTATTATCGCCTTCGGTCAAAAATGGCGACTAGCCGAGGACACATGTTTACAGAAAATCATCTGTCAGTCAGCAATATGGGTTTAGTAACGTTAAATAATTCTCGTTGGTTCTACTTCGGACGATTGGGGAGACAATTAACTTAGTTTTAAGAAATATTGCTGTGGTTCTTAGGATGTGCACTTCTCACCATATTTCTTAATTTTCTTGTAATAAATAGGAAAAGGTGAGTAGTTAGAGCAAAGGCATGACTGGGGCTTCATTCATAATTTATCCGTGGACATTGTAGCAGAATATTTTAACAACTAAAGAGAGGTATGGCAGGTAAAACAAAATTTTCAAAAAATTACTCTGGTGTCAATAAACCGGCGGTAAGCATGTTGGATCGGTTTAGAGATCGACGACACATGAACTGGCTGAAGGTGATATGGGCTTTAGATAGCGTACGCAAGGCGCTCCTCCGTATAACTGAAAAGAAAATAAAGGCCCTTCATAAAGGTCTGTTAGAGAAACCCTGCTGTGGATCATGTCGTACAGAGGATTTAGGACCAGGAGGAAAGCCGAGGAAGAAATTATGCCAGAAGTGCAATCCATGGGTGACAGCTTTTGCAGGTATTTCGTCCGACGACTTCGGGTGCATATGGCCAAATACGGACGTTAAAACATGGAACACGGACTACTGGGAGATTGCGAAAGTGTTCATGTACATTACAGACGCCAAGAAAACCGGTACAGGACCGGATATGGACGATAGCGTGAAGTTATTGCAATTATGTTTGAACTGTAGACTATTCCTCAAAAAAGGACAAGACAATTTTTTTTTTCAAAAGGTAGGTATCATATGGATTTATTTCGTTGGCAACAATTTGCTCAATATTATATACCAGTGTAATCAAGGGGTAGGACTGCCCAATCGGTCTCCCGGGGTGGGACGGTCCTTTCTCTCTCCCGGGATGGGACTCTCCTATCGGCCTCACGGGGTGGGACTGTCCTATCAGCCTCCCGGGGTGGGACTGTCCTCTCGGCCCCTCGGGGTGGGACTGTCCTGTCGGCCTCCCGGGGTGGGACTGTCCTGTCGGCTTCCCGGGGTGGGACAGTCTTATCGGCCTCCCGGGGTGGGGCTGTCCTATCGGCCTCCCGGGGTGGGACTGTCCTGTCGGACTCCCGGGGTGGGACTGTCTTATCGGCCTCCCAGGGTGGGACTCTCCTGTCGGCCTCCCGAGGTGGGACTGTCCTGTCGGCGTCCCGGGGTGGGACTGTCCAATCGCCTTCCCGGGGTGGGACTGTCCAATCGCCCTCCCGGGGTGAGACCGTCCCATTGACCTCCAGGGATGGGACTGTCCTATCGACCTCCCAGGGTGAGACTGTCCTATTTACCTACCGGGGTGAGACTGTCCTGTCGGCCTCCCGGGGTGGGACTGTCCTGTCGGCCTCCCGGGGTGGGACTGTCTTATCGGCCTCCCGGGGTGGGACTGTCCTATCGGCCTCCCGGGGTGGGACTGTCATGTCGGCCTCCCGGGGTGGGACTGTCTTATCAACCTCCAGGGGTGGGACTGTCCTGTCGGCCTCCCGAGGTGGGACTGTCCTGTCGGCCTCCCGGGGTGGGACTGTCCAATCGCCTTCCCGGGGTGGGACTCTCCTGTCGGCCTCCCGGGGTGGGACTGTCCTATCGGTCTCCCGGGATGAGAGTGTTCTATCGGTCTTCCGGGGTGACGCTATCCTGCCGGCCTCCCGAGGTGGGACTGTCCTGTCGGCCTCCCAGGGTGGGACTGTCCTGTTGGCCTCCCGGGATGGGACTGTCCTATCGGCCTCCCGGGGTGGGACTGTCCTATCAGCCTCCTGGGGTAGGACTGTCCTATCGACCTCCCGGGGTGAGACTGTGCTATCGACCTCCTGGGATGAGACTGTCCTATCGGCCTCCCGGGGTGAGACTGTCCTATCGACCTCCTGGGATGGGACTGTCCTATCGGCCTTCCGGGGTGGGACTGTCCTAGCAGCCTCCCGGGGTGAGACTGTCCTATCGGCCTCCCGGGGTGGGACTGTCCTGTCGGCATCCCGGGGTGGGACTGCCCTATCGGCCTCCCGGGGTGAGACTGTCCTGTCGGCCTCCAGGGGTGGGACTGTCCTGTCGTCCTCCCGGGGTGGGACTGTCCTATCGGCCTCCCGGGGTGGGACTGTCCTATCGAACTCCCGGGGTGAGACTGTCCTATCGACCTCCTGGGGTGGGACTGTCCTGTCGGCCTCCCGGGGTGGGACTGTCCTGTCGTCCTCCCGGGGTGGGACTGTCCTATCTGCCTCCCGGGATGGGACTGTCCAATCGCCCTTCCGGGGTGAGACTGTCCTATCGACCTCCCGGGATGGGACTGTCCTATCGAACTCCCGGGGTGAGACTGTCCTATCGACCTCCTGGGGTGGGACTGTCCTGTCGGCCTCCAGGGGTGGGATTGTCCTGTCGGCCTCCCTTTGTGGGACTGTCCTATCGCCCTCCTGGGGTGGGACTGTCCTGTCGGTCTCCCGGGGTGACGCTATCCTACCGGCCTCCTGGGGTGGGACTGTCCTATCGACCTCCCTGGGTTGCTCTGTCCTATGGGTCTCCCGGGATGAGAGTGTCCTATCGGTCTCCCGGGGTGACGCTATCCTACCGGCCTCCTGGGGTGGGACTGTCCTATCGACCTCCCTGGGTTGCTCTGTCCTATCGGCCTCCCGGGATGGGACTGTCCTATCGGCCTCCCGGGGTGGGACTGTCCTGTCGGCCTCCCGGGGTGAGACAGTCCTATCGGTCTCCCGGGGGTGAGACTGTCCAATCGCCCTCCCGGGGTGAGACTGTCCTATGGACCTCCCGGGGTGAGACTGTCCTATCGGCCTCCCGGGGTGGGACTGTCATGTCGGCCTCCCGGGGTGAGACAGTCTTATCGGTCTCCCGGGGGTGAGACTGTCCAATCGCCCTCCCGGGGTGAGACTGTCCTATGGACATCCCGGGGTGAGACTGTCCTATCGGCCTCCCGGGGTGAGACGGTCCTATCGGCCTCCCGGGGTGAGACAGTCCTATCGGTCTCCCGGGGGTGAGACTGTCCAATCGCCCTCCCGGGGTGAGACTGTTCTATCGGCCTCCCGGGGTGGGACTGTCCTATCGGCCTCCCGGGGTGAGACTGTCCTATCGGCCTCCCGGGGTGAGACTGTCATGTCGGCCTCCCGGGGTGAGACAGTCCTATCGGTCTCCCGGGGGTGAGACTGTCCAACCGCTCTCCCGGGATGAGACGGTCCTATCGGCCTCCCGGGGTGGAACTGTCCTATCGGCCTCCCGGGGTGAGACTGTCCTATCGGCCTTCCGGGGTGAGACTGTCCTATCGACCTCCCGGGATGGGACTGTCCTATCGGTCTCCCGGGGTGAGACTGTCCTATCGACCTCCAGGGGTGGAACTGTCCTATCGGCCTTCCGGGGTGAGACTGTCCTATCGGCCTTCCGGAGTGAGACTGTCCTATCGGCCTCCCGGATTGGGACTGTCCTATCGCCCTCCCGGGGTAGAACTGTCCTATCGGCCTCCCGGGGTGGGACTGTCCTATCGGCCTCCCGTGGTGGGACTGTTCTGTCGGCCTCCCGGGGTGGGACTGTCCTGTCGCCCTCTCGAGGTGGGACTGTCCTAGCAGCCTCCCGGGGTTGGAAATGTCCTGTCGGCCTCCCGGGGTAGGACTGCCCCCCCCCCCCCCGGGATGGGACTGTCCTATCAGCCTACCGGGGTGGAATTGTCCAATCGGCCTCCCGGGGTGAGACTGTCCTATCGGCCTCCCGGGGTGAGACTGTCCTATCCGCCTCCCGGGGTGGGACTGTCCGATCGCCCTCCCGGGGTGAGACTGTCCTATCGGCCTCCCGGGGTGGGACTGTCCTATCAGCCTCCCGGTGTGGGACTGTCCTATCGGCCTTCCGGGGTGGGACTGTTCTATCGGCCTCCCGGGGTGGGACTGTCCGATCGCCCTCCCGGGGTGAGACGGTCCTGTCGGCCTCCCGAGGTGGGACTGTCCTATCGGCGTGCCGGGGTGGGAATGTCCTGTCGGTCTCCCGGGGTGGGTCTGGCGGCCTCCCGGGGTGGGACTGTCCTATCGGCCTCCCGGAGTGGGACTGTCCTATCGGCCTCCCGGGGTGAAACTGTCCTTTCGGCCTCCCAGGGTGGGACTGTTCTATCGGCCTCCCGGGGTGGGACTGTCCTGTCGGCCTCCCGGGGTGGGAATGTCCTGTCGGTCTCCCGGGGTGGGTCTGGCGGCCTCCCGGGGTGGGACTCTCCTGTCGGCCTCCCGGGGTGGGACTGTGCTATCGGTCTCCCGGGATGAGAGTGTTCTATCGGTCTTCCGGGGTGACGCTATCCTGCCGGCCTCCCGAGGTGGGACTGTCCTATCGACCTCCCTGGGTTGCTCTGTCCTATCGCCCTCCCGGGGTAGGACTGTCCTATCGGCCTTCCGGGGTGAGACTGTCCAATCGCCCTCCCGGGGTGAGACTGTCCTATCGACCTCCCGGGGTGAGACTGTCCTGTCGGCCTCCCGGGGTGGGAATGTCCTGTCGGTCTCCCGGGGTGGGTCTGGCGGCCTCCCGGGGTGGGACGGGACTGTCGGCCTCCCGGGGTGGGACGGGACTGTCGGCCTCCCGGGGTGGGACTGTTCTATCGGCCTCCCGGGGTGGGACTGTCCTATCGGCCTCCCGGTGTGAAACTGTCCTTTCGGCCTCCCGAGGTGGGACTGTCCTGTCGGTCTCCAGGGGTGGGTCTGTCTTTTTGACCTCCCGGTGTGAAACTGTCCTTTCGGCCTCCCGGGATGGGACTGTCCTATCGGCCTCCCGGAGTGGAACTGTCCTGTTGGCCTCCCGGGGTGGAACTGTCCTGACGGCCTCCCAGGGTGGGTCTGATCTGTTGGCCTCCCGGGGTGGGAATGTCCTATCGGCCTCCCGGGGTAAGACTGTCCTGTCGGCCTCCCGGGGTGGGAATGTCCTGTCGGTCTCCCGGGGTGGGTCTGGCGGCCTCCCGGGGTGGGACGGGACTGTCGGCCTCCCGGAGTGGAACTGTCCTGTTGGCCTCCCGGGGTGGAACTGTCCTGACGGCCTCCCAGGGTGGGTCTGATCTGTTGGCCTCCCGGAGTGGGAATGTCCTATCGGCCTCCCGGGGTGAGACAGTCCTATCGGCCTCCCGGGGTGGGAATGTCCTGTCGGTCTCCCGAGTTGGGTCTGGCGGCCTCCCGGGATGGGACGGGACTGTCGGCCTCCCGGGGTGGGACGGGACTGTCGGCCTCCCGGGGTGGGACTGTTCTATCGGCCTCCCGGGGTGGGACTGTCCTATCGGCCTCCCGGTGTGAAACTGTCCTTTCGGCCTCCCGAGGTGGGACTGTCCTGTCGGTCTCCAGGAGTGGGTCTGTCTTTTTGACCTCCCGGTGTGGGACTGTCGGCCTCCCGGGGTGGGACTGTCCTGTCGGCCTCCCGGGGTGGGACTGTCCTATCGGCCTCCCGGTGTGGGACTGTCCTATCGGCTTCCCGGGGTGGGACTGTCCTGTCGGCCTCCCAAGGTGGGACTGTCCTATCGGCCTCCCGGAGTGGAACTGTCCTGTTGGCCTCCCGGGGTGGAACTGTCCTGTCGGCCTCCCAAGGTGGGACTGTCCTATCGGCCTCCCGGAGTGGAACTGTCCTGTTGGCCTCCCGGGGTGGAACTGTCCTGACGGCCTCCCAGGGGGGGTCTGATCTGTTGGCCTCCCGGGGTGGGACTGTCCTATCGACCTCCCGGGGTGAGACTGGCCGGTCGGCCTCCCGGGGTGGGAATGTCCTGTCGGTCTCCCGGGGTGGGTCTGGCGGCCTCCCGGGGTGGGACGGGACTGTCGGCCTCCCGGGGTGGGACGGGACTGTCGGCCTCCCGGGGTGGGACTGTCCTATCGGCCTCCCGGAGTGGAACTGTCCTGTTGGCCTCCCGGGGTGGAACTGTCCTGACGGCCTCCCAGGGTGGGTCTGATCTGTTGGCCTTCCGGGGTGGGACTGTCCTATCGGCCTCCCGGGGTGAGACAGTCCTATCGGTCTCCCGGGGTGAGACTGTCCTATCGACCTCCCGGGGTGAGACTGTCCTGTGGGCCTCCCGGGGTGGGAATGTCCTGTCGGTCTCCCGGGGTGGGTCTGGCGGCCTCCCGGGGTGGGACGGGACTGTCGGCCTCCCGGGGTGAGACGGGACTGTCGGCCGCCCGGGGTGGGACTGTCCTATCGGTCTCCCGGGGTGGGACTGTCCTGTCGGCCTCCCGGGGTGGGACTGTCCTATCGGCTTCCCGGGGTGGGACTGTCCTGTCGGCCTCCCGGAGTGGGACTGTCCTGTCGGCCTCCCGGAGTGGGACTGTCCTGTCGGCCTCCCGGTGTGGGACTGTCCTATCGGCCTCCCGGGGTGGGACTGTCCTATCGATCTCCCGGTATGTCGGGGTGGGTGCAGAGTTACCGAGCGCACAAGAACAATAATTAACACCCCCCCCCCCCAGCCCCGTTTTTACAACGAATGTCCGGTTTCCGTCCTCATCCAGCAAACTAATGGTGACGAGTTGGCGTTCTAGCGTTCGCCTAATATCTAACCGCTTGATATTTGACCTTGCCAACTTGACTTAATAGATAAATGTTTTCACTTTAGCCATGGTAGCCCGAACCGCTAACGTTTAGACTTCCAATTAATGTTGTATTTGTCGTTCTTTGTTTTGATTCCGAAAAGAATAATCAAATTCAAGTTCATGTATCAATATGTATTAATTGAAAATAAGATTTCTTAGTTGCATACATACCCTAGTGAATGCATTTTACAAAATACCAATAACGTGATTGTTCTATTCCAGGTCATTGACATACGGAATGAGTTAATGCATTCGCCCACTCCGACACTTGACAGTGACGTCACAGTTCGCTACTTAAGAGATATGATTAATTTGACGGATGCAAAATTTATACGCAAGGAAGACGCTCAACGTGCGCGGCTTGAGCTGGAGGAGGTATTATATCGCTGAGGGTCACATGGCCATTTCTTTTTTTAAATTCTTATGACTGCGCTTCAGAAGATCAGATGATCAATTAGCTGTGAAGATTCGAGACTCAGTGTATATCAGTATAAATGTGTATAAGATAAGCAATGGTGAGCTATATATACTTGTAAATCTAAAGGCCCACTATTGATGAAGCGGAGAGGCCGTGGGTTACTAAACCGGGTGTAGGGCAGTTTCCCCTTTTTACCTAAAAGAGCTCCCCATGCTATGTCGCCCTCATCGATTTTGGCTGAAACTTATACTTTTTAGGTTACAAGGCGGTGAGGTACACCACACCGATATGTTTTCGCAGAATGCATAACTGGTAAACTTGTCAAAGTGCTGTAGGTTACATCAGACATAGTCTTGGTTTAACCGATTATTACTTCACTTGTATAGCGATGCTGTTCAGCCTCAAAACATGTTAAAATCAGAAATAGTAGTTTTACCTTATCCTAGGCCCAATAACTGTATCATGTGCATGGAATAACTTTGAACCAAATTGAAATTAGGCGGTTACCTCAGTTTCAATGCCTTTTTTTTTTTATTTGTACAGTATCGCAGCAACGATCTATTGCCTTACGAACTGGAGGATAAATCGTCATCAGTGAGTATAGTGCTATCTTATATTGAAGTTAAGCATGTTTATGGTCATGACAATGAGGTCAGTGAACCAAATATATTCGCGACATTTGTAAGGTGCGACACTGTATGGCCTTGTCGCAATTTCAAACTGAATGTATTACCGCTAAAAGGCGCATTCTATTTTGTCATGCTGGCTGTTTCATTTCTACATTAATCCTCGTCTTAGCAATGTTGGTATAGACACATATATATCACAGGTACAAGCCGCCAGGGCCAAGCTACAAAATAAACATTATTGATAAGGTAGCTACATATTGGCTCGAACGAGTTGTAACGTTCTATATCTATATGTTTTCTAAAGAAACGCTGCGGTATAGTGAATTAGGAGGGCGATTTATCAATATAAACGAAAATGTGACCGTCGCTACCGCAAATCGAAACCAGGTCCGTCGGCTTGGTGCGCCTATAAGTTTAAGGGCTGAGCTACAGCGACCCCCGGGGAACCAGCCAGGACCTTCACACCTTCGCTGTGAATGGTCGAAAGCCAATGGTAAACTTGAACATCCAATCCCGCGGATAACAATGGATATATGTTTTACTGAGAAACGCTATGGAACATGAGACTGAACCAAAAGGCATGGGCTATATATATATATACCGATATATGTTTCATTGCCAAACGCACTGGCATTTGTGGCGATTGTGGCGTCCCCCCCCCCCCACCCCACACACACAAATGCCAAGCCAAGTAGATCTGTATGTTTTGTATTCCAGCGAGGACAACGGCCGGTCAAGCCTGGTGTTGGTGAGTATAAGATAAGAAAAGCAACATTCTTCCCCGAAAAGCAGTCTTGACTATGGTTAAAGCCGTGCTCATAGTTAACCCAGAAACCACAGCTAATCAAGAACATGACAGCTGTTTTAGGTTCTATAATGTGTTATTTATGACCTTCTACATTAGCTGGGCTCACTTGTTCTATACGGTTATGCGATATAGAATACCGCAGTGTGTGGCAGTGACTGGGGACAGAGGAAAAAAACGTTTATTAAATTTCTTTGTCTCAGGACCGATGTAGAAGCGCGGTCTATATCTATCACGAATGGCAAGGTACAATTACAGACATTTATTCGATGATAAACGTTTTCATTTAGGTCAGTCGGCACAAGTGCGATATGTGCTGGTACGCACTCATGAGAACTTTATTATTTCACTTCAAGGCCTCAGGCCCATAGAACACAAAAACGTCAAATTGTAATGTCTTCAGTCACACACCCATGTACTCACACCCACTCATGTACTCACACCCACTCATGTACTCACACCCACTCATGTACTCACACCCACTCATGTACTCACACCCACTCATGTACTCATATCCACTCATGTACTCATATCCACTCATGTACTCACACCCACTCATGTACTCACACCCACTCATGTACTCACACCAACTCATGTACGCACACCCACCCATGTACTCACACCCACTCATGTACTCACACTCATGTACTCACACCCACTCATGTACTCACACCCACTCATGTACTCACACACACTCATGTACTCACACACACTCATGTACTCACACACTCATGTACTCACATACACTCATGTACTCACATACACTCATGTACTCATACAAATTCATGCACTCACACACACTCATGCATGCGCACACACTCATGTACTCATATCCACTCATGTACTCACACCCACTCATGTACTCACACCCACTCATATACTCACACCCACTGATGTACTCATACAAACCCATGTACTCATGCAAACCCATGTACTCACATCCACTCATGTACTCACACCTACTCATACACTCACACCCACTCATGTACTCACATCCATTCGTGTATTCACGCACTCATGTACTCAAACCCACTCATGTACTCACATCCACTCATGTTCACACTCAAGTACTCGCACCCACTAATGCACTCACACCCACTCGTGTACTCACACACTCGTGTACTCACACGCACTCATGTACTCACACCCACCCATGTACTCACGCGCACTCATGCATTCACACCCACTCATGTACTCACACCCACTCATGTACTCACACCCACTCATGTACTCACACCCACTCATGTACTCACACCCACTCATGTACTCACACCCCCTCGTGTACTCACACCCACTCATGTACTCATACCCACCCATGTACTCACACCCACCCACGTGCTCTCACCCACTCATGTACTCACACACTCATGTACTCACACACGCGTGTACTCACACCCACTCACGTACTCACACCCACTCATGTACTCACATCCACTCATGTTTACACTCAAGTACTCACACCCGCTCATGTGCTCACGCACACTCATGTACTCACACCCACTCATCTACTCACGCACACTCGTGTACTCACACCCACTCATGTACTCACACACGCTCGTCTACTCACACCCAACCATGTACTCACACCCACTCATGTACTCACGCACTCATGTACTCACACCCACTCATGTACTCACATCCACTCATGTACTCACACCCACCCATGTACTCACACCAACCCACGTGCTCTCACCCACTCATGTACTCACACACACTCATGTACTCACACACTCATGTACTCACACTCCTGTACTCACACCCACTCATGTACTCACACCCACTCATGTACTCACGCACTCAAGTACTCACACACTCATTTACTCACACCCACTCATTTACTCACACCCACTCACGTACTCACACGCTCATGTACTCACACCCACTCATGTACTCACACCCACTCATGTACTCACACCCACTCATGTACTCACACCCACTCATGTACTCACACCCACTCATGTACTCACACCCACTCATGTACTCACACCCACTCATGTACTCATATCCACTCATGTACTCATATCCACTCATGTACTCACACCCACTCATGTACTCACACCCACTCATGTACTCACACCCACTCATGTACGCACACCCGCCCATGTACTCACACCCACTCATGTACTCACACTCATGTACTCACACCCACTCATGTACTCACACCCACTCATGTACTCACACACACTCATGTACTCACACACACTCATGTACTCACACACTCATGTACTCACATACACTCATGTACTCACATACACTCATGTACTCATACAAATTCATGCACTCACACACACTCATGCATGCGCACACACTCATGTACTCATATCCACTCATGTACTCACACCCACTCATGTACTCACACCCACTCATATACTCACACCCACTGATGTACTCATACAAACCCATGTACTCATGCAAACCCATGTACTCACATCCACTCATGTACTCACACCTACTCATACACTCACACCCACTCATGTACTCACATCCATTCGTGTATTCACGCACTCATGTACTCAAACCCACTCATGTACTCACATCCACTCATGTTCACACTCAAGTACTCGCACCCACTAATGCACTCACACCCACTCGTGTACTCACACACTCGTGTACTCACACGCACTCATGTACTCACACCCACCCATGTACTCACGCGCACTCATGCATTCACACCCACTCATGTACTCACACCCACTCATGTACTCACACCCACTCATGTACTCACACCCCCTCGTGTACTCACACCCACTCATGTACTCATACCCACCCATGTACTCACACCCACCCACGTGCTCTCACCCACTCATGTACTCACACACTCATGTACTCACACACGCGTGTACTCACACCCACTCACGTACTCACACCCACTCATGTACTCACATCCACTCATGTTTACACTCAAGTACTCACACCCGCTCATGTGCTCACGCACACTCATGTACTCACACCCACTCATCTACTCACGCACACTCGTGTACTCACACCCACTCATGTACTCACACACGCTCGTCTACTCACACCCAACCATGTACTCACACCCACTCATGTACTCACGCACTCATGTACTCACACCCACTCATGTACTCACATCCACTCATGTACTCACACCCACCCATGTACTCACACCAACCCACGTGCTCTCACCCACTCATGTACTCACACACACTCATGTACTCACACACTCATGTACTCACACTCCTGTACTCACACCCACTCATGTACTCACACCCACTCATGTACTCACGCACTCAAGTACTCACACACTCATTTACTCACACCCACTCATTTACTCACACCCACTCACGTACTCACACGCTCATGTACTCACACACACTCATGTACTCACACCCACTCATCTACTCACACACTCATGTACTCACACTCCTGTACTCACACCCACTCATGTACTCACACACGCTCATCTGCTCACACCCACTCACGTACTCATGCACACTCATGTACTCACACACTCATGTACCCACACACTCATGTACTCATGCACACTCATGTATTCACACGCATTCATGTACTGACGCACACTCATATACTCACACACACTCATGTACTCACACGCTCATGTACTTACACGCTCATGTACTCACACGATCATGTACTCACACACTCTTGTACTCACACCCACTCATGTATTCACACCCTAGGGGCTGGCTATAAAAGGTCAAACCACTAGTGACTTTTGTTTGGCATATACAGGAGACCCAGCGGCCGACTCTGGAGATTCTCGACAGCTTCCGGTATATCGGGCACGTCTACAGAGCGAATGTGATAAGGTCAATGATAAAGAGGCTGATTCTGCAAAGCATGCGCAATTTGGCTATACAAAAACGGAGAAAGGAGTATATCAACTTCACCTCACATACACGTTCAAAACCCCAGCGGGGGAGGCACAGAATACGAAAGAAGAGGCTAAAAATGCGTTAGCCAAAAATATTTTGACTAAGTGGTTTCCTGAGACGAACCTCGAAGATCCGAACAATCTCGAAAAACATTTGCAGACACTGTACCCAAACAAAGAGCTTCGTTACGTGTCACACGAGGATAAAAGCCGTTGGGTGGCAGAGTTGACGTTGACAGTGACTGCATCAGGCCACGGGTCCGTGGCAAAAGATGCCAAGGAAAATGCTGCTAAACTATGTTTGGACAGGCTTGGACTTTTGGACGCTTCTTCTGCAAATGTCGCCCAAGGTTGGCGGACAATTTTTTGTCCCAATCGCGTGTTTTTTTGTGTGTGTGTTTTCCTCTATATGTATATATATTATATACTGTTATAGTCGCAACGGAAACTCTCCGGACTAGGAGCAAATATTCACTGATTTGTGAAAAAAAATACTTTCTGTATGAACTTTTTGCGTAATAAGTGCATGCCAACTCACGTTTCCTGAAAGACTTGCAATTAAACTATAAGCAAACTATAAGCAGATGAACTGAAAGAGGACATAAAAGATGCAAATTTAATTATATTTGAAGAAACATGGGCTGTTCCAAATGAAGAAATATATGATAGTCTGACAAAATGGGGATTTGTTAGTATTAATCAAGCCTGGTCGAAACGCCACAATATAAATAAGGGGCGTCACCCAGGAGGTATCACGGTTTGCTATGGGAGGAATATAGCTCTTGGTATTAAACAATTACCTTATGTTAATAAGTTTATAATTATACTTCTTTGCGACAAGCAATTCTTTGGTTTTCAACTTGATCTGTTAATATTTTGTTGTTATTTACCACCCTCTGGATCAACAAGTTATGAGACAGATACCAATGGTATAGAAATTCTGTATGACACAACTATAGATGTCACAGCCCAGTATCCTGAGGTATCTATTATTATCGCTGGTGATCTAAATTCAAGGACTGGTAATCTCCCAGATTTTAGCCTAAATGATGATGCTACTTATATACCTGGGGGAGAGTATTACCAGTCCTCAAACTTTCAGTTACCAAGAACATCAGTTGATACGGAAGTAAATTCCTTTGGTGACTGTCTACTTGAACTTTGTAAGATATTTGATATTCATATTGTAAATGGCCGCACCATTGGTGACCCAGATGGAGATTTGACATTCCTGCGCAGTACAGGCGTTAGTCTGATTGATTACTTTATTGTATCTAGTGATATATTTAACTCTGTTAAAGATTTATCAGTACTTCCCAATGATTTGTCGCATCACTGTCCAGTTGTGATGTCGATTAAATGCGAGCATGCTGCAAGCAGTACAACAAAAGTAGTATCCCGCCATAAATTTCGATGGAAACCACATTTAGCACAGAATATGTACAAAAAAGTGGATGATTCACAAACGGCAGAATTGGTACATAGGTTTGAGGTTGGTTGGTTATTCAGGACGCTTTAACCACTTTTGGTCATAAATTTTAACAGACTCTTTAGCAGTAAAAACGACAACGTTGCTATGACTTTAACCAGTTTTGTTCACGAAGCATTCAACATAAGAGTAATTTTTATCATCGCTGTAGTTGATATAGATTTGTATATATTTGTATTTGCACGTTATCTATATAAATTTTGAACCGAAAACTGTACATATGTACCATGGGCGTTGTGCCTAAAGTACTTAATAAACATTATTATTATTATTATTATTATTATTATTATTATTATTATTATTATTATTATTATATAAGCAAATGTTGCTTTGCTGCACTTCGAAGCAGCCGATCAGCTTCATGGCGCCATTGACTGTTTACTATGACGTCACTGGACGATACCATGTACTTATCTGTGAGGGGTGATAGGTTTGAATTAGTTTGTAGCGTTTTATCTCTAACTCAGTTTTTAATCATACGGGCGTAAATTGAATCATAATAGTAAACTTGATATCGATTTGGGATGAAGTACATCTACGTTCTTATTCCTTATTCGAAAGAAAACGCGTCTTGTTAAAGTGGCTACAGCAGGTCATCCTCGCCCCCCTATGCATCCCGGCATGCATTGCGTTTTCGAAAGATTAATCACTCTTCACAGAAGAGGGTGCGCGCAGCGCTATTTCGTCTCTAGCCCAAGGTTTGATCGCTGTGTCTGTTCACCCGGCCAGTGGTGGATCCAATGGGGTTTAAACTGCCTTCCCTCAAGGAAGGGGATGTTGAGGACTATAAAAAAAATCCATTAACCTTTTAAAGGAAGAATAGCCGCTTTCCATGCAAAATCAAGCAAACCTCGCACAACCAACTCTGGGTGGGATCGCGCAACGAAGCAAGTATATGCGGTCATTGCATGGCCAGTCTGGAAAAATATAACATTCAAATTGTTAAGTTTTGATGCGAGACCGCAGCAGTCAAAGGAAACAAGAGGTCAAGTATGACTTGCAAAAAGTGTTTTACTGCATATCTGTCTTCATTGCAAAGAAGCAACAAGCGGACTTCTTTTTGCGTGTCACATCGAGTCGGCCACCGCATAGTATTCACTTAAACCAATCACTTTCGGTAGTTCATGTGTATCGATATATGATCTAAAGGGTAAACAGAGGATCTTATTGTGAATGATTCCACCAATACGCAATTTCCTGGTTGACGAATATTATCAAATACAGCGGATGCAGATGTAATACCTGTCTAAGCACTCTTCGTGCCACCAGAGGTCGCACCCGTCACACCCCAACCAGACTATGCCCAGCGCGTCATCATCCGCCCCTTCATCCCGGCCGCACTCGGGGCAACGATCCGTCCGCGCCGGCGGCTGCGCTTCGGTTTCTTCTTCCGGGGTACTATCCCCATCACTGTCCTCTGAGTCGGCCTCGGGATTCACAATGACAGCTGGCACTAATTGTCCGTCCCGAAGTCCGTCGGCCGTCCAGTATCTGCGGAGAACACACCCAAGCTAGTTCCGCCCCTGTAGCGCCACAAGTTTGGGGTTATGTGCAACCCTACACTCGACCTACCAACTAGTCATTGACCTACAGAATTAATGGGGGGTGGGGGTAGAGCAATGCTTAAATGACATAGGCGAGGGGGGCGGGCCCGGCCCTGGTGCAGTCGTTAGGCGTACTATAGACTGTAGTCAATCAATGGGGCCTTGTGTCCAGGCCTGGACACCTAATCCGCGTTATGTTTGATCCATTTGAGGTTGTTTGGCCCAATTTATTTTATTTCCCAAGTTGGTAGGATCTATATAAACCTCTCGAACCCCCAGCCTGTGGTCAAATCCGAGAGTGGATCTGGCAAAACTGCGTCATCAATTGTCAGTAAGTTTTTATACCGGTCAGCTCGCGCACGATCTTCTTCTTTTGACGTTGTTTTTTGTGGTACATGTACCGCAAAGTATTGCGCCCCGTAGGCAAGAGCCCATAGTTATAGTCCTATATATATTGCCAGAGGTCGGGCGGTCCACGATCTCGTTAAAAATGCCTGAAGTCTGTCTTTATTCCATCAACAAAAATGACTGAAGGTAGCCATCTCAGGCCATATATCAATATATTTGTATATCAAAAAAATTATAACAAGAAGAAACTAGGCAAAAACTATGTTTATCGCCTTAAAAGTGCTGCGTTCACACGCAACCCGCCGTGTTGACACGTGCGCACACGTGCGTTTGTTTATATGCCGTGACCTTTGACATTACCCATAGTGCCTTGCGACGCCGGAACTACGAACTGGCTTATTCATCTACATTCATTTTGTCTTGCGTTGTCGTCTGCATCGGAAAAACATTCGCCAGGTAGCGCTATTTTAGAACGCCGCATAAAATCTCCACGCAGAAGCGCCATCTACACATGCGAAGTTGCATTTAACCTCGGTACCCTCGTCGCGCCCTCGTCAAATGACGCGTTAGACTTTTCCAACTGGACCTAGATTTTGAACCAATAAGGTGGCAGTTGGACGACCTTCACCTTTGCACGACTGACTTGGAAACGATAAAAACAACATCGTCTGCTCTATTAAATAGTATTGTGGGTCGTACCTCAGGGGAGCTCCGCTCCAGCCGAGGGTGAAAGCACTTGGTTGTCTAGGTAGCAAATGGCTGAGATGTCTTGGCACGTCTGTCTTCTTCGGTAGTTCAGTCTTCGTCTGACCGTTGTTGTAGGTCTTTTTCAGGTTGCGCCACGCTTGAATGGTTTTCATTGGCCACAATAATGCACTCGCTGGGAGCCAGCTGGTCACGCACGTATGCTTGTGACAATGTGAGCAGTTCTAGGCCGGCTCCCAGCCAGAATAAGCGTATATTCAGTGCCACCCGCCAGGCGGCGGGCCACCGTTTCACAATACTCTCCCCTGTTTTCTAAAATAAGCCACCATTTATTTTCAATTAAACAAAGCAAGACTTATAAATAAACCATTAAAACATTATAGATTATTAGGTTTAAGTCTAATTCAGGTATAATATTGTAGTATGTCAACAGACGGAGCATTTCCTCATAGCGGAGTGCGAGTTATAAACGCTTTGTCTTTCTATCTAGAGTTGTATACCTGATACAATAAAGTGGGAGACTCCGGCTACGTATAAAAGACACACGAGGAGGCAGTTTTTACAGAGATCATATGTCAAGAATCTTGCCTAGTTTACATTTAAATCAATACCAAATTAGCATCATCATTATTTGTTTGTTATTTGAAAGAATGCATCAGCCTAATTTAGCCGACTCATTCTATCTCAGATAGTAGAAAGTCAACATAATTAAATCAATTTAGTCCTATTCGACTAGGTCTCTCCAGTGATCTATTATATAGACCTGCATCACATGCCATCAATAATTATACAGACATGCACCAGCCCAAATTTGGCCGACTCATATCTATGTTGTCACGAATAAGAACATTTGTAAAAATAGGAATAATCAGTAAATTATTTTAAATTCTAGCTTCAAGTTTTAGACGCTATTGCCATAGTGCAAGGCTACGCCCAAGTGGTTGAGCTAAGTTGATTCCATGTATCCCTGTTATATATGTTATACACAATATCGAATCTCTGCATAATAATAATGAAGATCCGACAGTGTTAACGTGTTTTGAGAATAAGGAGACATAGATCGGGGTCTCTTCCTCAAATATACAATAGAGATCCATAAATAGCTAGGATAAATTTTCTATTACAAAAACAATTCCTCTTCAGTCTATTTCAACTATCAATAGGTTGGGTCTCTTCCTTAAATATACAATAGAGACCCATAAATAGCTAGGATAAATTTCCTAGTACAACAACAATTCTTCTCCAGTCTAGTTCAGCTATCAATAGGTTGGGAACTTCCTTAAATATACAATAGAGACCCATAAATAGCTAGGATAAATTTCCTATTACAACAACAATTCCTCTCCAGTCTATTTCAACTATCAATAGGTTGGGTCTCTTCCTCAAATATACAATAGAGACCCATAAATAGCTAGGATAACTTTCCTATTAATACAACAACAGTTTCTCTCCAGTCTTTTTCAACTACCAGTATGGGGTCTCCTCCTCAAATATACAATAGAGACCCATAATAATAAATTTTCTTTTATGTTAATTAGTACCCTTCATAGAGTAGAAATGAAACGCATCGGCTCGTGTTGGTTCTAGGGTCATGGCAGTTGTAGATTTTTTTATCTCCGCAATGCGTTTAGCTATCAAGTAGATGCAGTGAGGGAATGTTTCACATTTTGTGAAGCCGGGAGGGGTCAGATAAGGAGCCCCAGATAATTTTATTTTCTCAATTATTTTAGGTGATGTTTTCATCTTGTTGACAAATTCTTCACTAAGAACAGTTATCTGTGCCGCTGTGTCAACGACTGCCATTGTTTTTAACCCATTGACCACGGCAGGTATTAATACAAACACTTACGAATGGATCCTGTATGTTAAATTAAATCATCTCTTGTAGGAATGGTAGATATGGGTGAATCACCAGCTCGATGATCGACCTTGAGTAGTATGCCATGCACATCAAGAGGGGATGGGGATGGTGGATTCTCTGAGGGATCGACTGACACAGGTTGAGGACCAGCCCGTTGGCCGACCCTGAACTGTGCGTCATCCTCAGCGGAAGGAGATGATGATGACGTAATTGGTTGTTCCTCCAATGGAGTGATTGACACAGATAGTGGTTGTTCCTCCAATGGAGTGATTGACACAGATAGTGGACCAGCCCGTTGGCCGACCCTGAATTGTGTGTCACCCTCATCGGAAGGCGGTGATGGTGACGTCAATGGTTGGTCCTCCAAAGGAGTGACTGACACAGATAGAGGACCAGCCCGTTGGCCGACCCTAAACTGTGCGTCATCCCCAACGGAAGGCGATGATGATGACGTCAATGGTTGGTCTCCCAAAAGAGTGACTGACACAGATAGAGGACCAGCCCATTGGCCGACCCTAAACTGTGCGTCATCCCCAGCGGAAAGCGATGATGATGACGTCAATGGTTGTTACTCCAAAGGAGTGACTTACACAGATAGAGGACCAGCCCGTTGGCCGACCCTAAACTGTGCGTCATCCTCAGCGGAAAGCGATGATGATGACGTCAATGGTTGTTCTTTCAAAGGAGTGACTGACACAGATAGAGGACCAGCCCGTTGGCCGACCCTAAACTGTGACTCATCCCCAGCGGAAGGCGATGATGATGACGTCAATGGTTGGTCTCCCAAAGGAGTGACTTACACAGATAGAGGACCAGCCCGTTGGCCGACCCTGAACTGTGCGTCACCCTCATCGGAAGGCGTTGATGATGACGTCAATGGTTGTTACTCCAAAGGAGTGACTTACACAGATAGAGGACCAGCCCGTTGGCCGACCCTGAACTGTGCGTCACCCTCATCGGAAGGCGGTGATGATGACGTCAATGGTTGTTACTCTAAAGGAGTGACTTACACAGATAGAGGACCAGCCCGTTGGCCGACCCTGAACTGTGCGTCACCCTCATCGGAAGGCGTTGATGATGACGTCAATGGTTGTTACTCCAAAGGAGTGACTTACACAGATAGAGGACCAGCCCGTTGGCCGACCCTAAACTGTGCCTCACCCCCAGCGGAAGGCGATGATGATGACGTCAATGGTTGGTCTCCCAAAGGAGTGACTGACACAGATAGAGGACCAGCCCATTGGCCGACCCTGAACTGTGCGTCATCCTCATCGGAAGGCGTTGATAATGACGTCAATGGTTGGTCTCCCAAAGGAGTGACTGACACAGATAGAGGACCAGCCCGTTGGCCGACCCTGAACTGTGCGTCATCCTCATCGGAAGGCGGTGATGATGACGTCAATGGTTGATCCTCCAAAGGAGTGACTGACACAGATAGAGGACCACCCCATTGGCCGACCTTCAACTGGACATCATCCACACCGACAGACCATGAAGACACCTTTGAAGAATCATCAACCATGAGAGTGACAGATGTTAATGCAAGACCGGCCCATTGGCCAACCTTCAACTGAACATCATCCACACCGACAGCAGGTGAAGGCAAGGGTGATGGTTCATCCACCATGGGAGTGTCAGATGTCAATGAAAGACCGGCCCATTGGCCAACCTTCAACTGAACATCATCCACACCGACAGTGGGTGAAGGCAAGGGTGATGATTCATCCACCATGAGAGTGACAGATGTCAATGAAAGACCAGCTCGTTGGCCGACCTTCAACTGAACATCATCCACACCGACACAAGGTGAAGGCAAGTTTGATGAGTCATCCACCATGAGAGTGACAGATGTCAATGAAAGACCAGCCCGTTGGCCGACCTTCAACTGAACATCATCCACACCGACAGTGGGTGAAGGCAAGGGTGATGGTTCATCCAACATGGGAGTGTCAGGAATGGAATGGAATGTTGGTGTTTTAGGCCACTTTTGGGGAGTGTCAGATGTTGATGACAGACCAGCACGTTGGCCGACCTTCAACTGAACATCATCCACACCGACACAAGGTGAAGGCAAGTTTGATGAATCATCCACCATGAGAGTGACAGATGTTGATGAAAGACCAGCCCGTTGGCCGACCTTCAACTGGACATCATCCACACCGACAGCGGATGAAGGCAAGGGTGATGGTTCATCCACCATGAGAGTGGCAGATGTTGATGACAGACCAGCACGTTGGCCGACCTTCAACTGAACATCATCCACACCGACAGCGGATGAAGGCAAGGGTGATGGTTCATCCACCATGAGAGTGACAGATGTCAATGAAAGACCAGCTCGTTGGCCGACCTTCAACTGATCATCATCCACACCGACAGTGGGTGAAGGCAAGGGTGATGGTTCATCCACCATGAGAGTGACAGATGTCAATGAAAGACCAGCTCGTTGGCCGACCTACAACTGGGCATCATCCACACCGACAGACGATGAAGACACCTTTGAAGAACCATCCACCATGAGAGTGACAGATGTTGGTGACAGACCAGCACGTTGGTCGACCTTCAACTGAACATCATCCACATCGGCACAAGGTGAAGGCAAGTTTGATGAATCATCCACCATGAGAGTGACAGATGTCAATGAAAGACCAGCCCGTTGGCCGACCTTCAACTGGACATCATCCACACCGACAGCGGATGAAGGCAAGGGTGATGGTTCATCCACCATGGGAGTGTCAGAAGTTGATGAGAGACCAGCTCGTTGGCCGACCTTCAACTGATCATCATCCACACCGACACAAGGTGAAGGCAAGTTTGATGAATCATCCACCATGAGAGTGACAGATGTCAATGAAAGACCAGCCCGTTGGTCGACCTTCAACTGAACATCATCCACACCGACACAAGGTGAAGGCAAGTTTGATGAATCATCCACCATGAGAGTGACAGATGTCAATGAAAGACCAGCCCGTTGGCCGACCTTCAACTGAACATCATCCACACCGACAGTGGGTGAAGGCAAGGGTGATGGTTCATCCACCATGAGAGTGACAGATGTCAATGAAAGACCAGCTCGTTGGCCGACCTTCAACTGATCATCATCCACACCGACACAAGGTGAAGACACCTTTGAAGAATCATCCACCATGAGAGTGACAGATGTTAATGAAAGACCGGCCCATTGGCCAACCTTCAACTGAACATCATCCACACCTACAGTGGGTGAAGGCAAGGGTGATGGTTCATCCACCATGGGAGTGTCAGATGTCAATGAAAGACCGGCCTATTGGCCAACCTTCAACTGAACATCATCCACACCGACAGTGGGTGAAGGCAAGGGTGATGGTTCATCCAACATGGGAGTGTCAGATGTTGATGACAGACCGGCCCGTTGGCCGACCTTCAACTGATCATCCTCCACATCGACACAAGGTGAAGGCAAGGGTGATGGTTCATCCACCATGGGAGTGTCAGATGTTGATGACAGACCAGCAGGTTGGCCGACCTTCAACTGAACATCATCCACACCGACACAAGGTGAAGGCAAGTTTGATGAATCATCCACCATGAGAGTGACAGATGTCAATGAAAGACCGGCCCGTTGGCCAACCTTCGACTGGACATCATCCACACCGACAGCGGGTGAAGGCAAGGGTGATGGTTCATCCACCATGGGAGTGTCAGATGTTGATGACAGACCAGCCCATCTTCTGTTTTCTCTACCCCTTACCCAATCTTCTAGGAAACTCAACCCACTAATTTTTGGTTTCACGTCTTGAGAAGAAGGATGTGCAGAGTCCTTGAGTACTTCTCTCCCCTACTGTCATATAGGTCAAAGAATCCCAAAACGTCACGATCCACGCCGGGGGGAGCATAGAGTCCCTTAGGTGCATGATTATCCACAGATGAAACCAACAATCTATGTTCCCTAGTTTCAAAGTCACTCTTCATTTCGGTCTTGTCATTTTTTGTCAATAAATGGTTGCGTTTTTCCAATATCGATTCAATTCTGTCAAATTTGTCACCCATATCGCTAACTGTTGCTGCCAATTCAGAAACATATTTGGGTTTTTCAATTTCGACCGTTGCATCGTCAAATACAGTTGATCCTTTATCAACAAAGGCTTGCCACATTGTTGGAGGGATTTGATTGATTTTTACAAATTGATTTAGCAAAGTTGTAGATTATAAATAACAAAAAGTTGTAATTAAACCAAAAAAATGATAATCGAAAGTTTCGACAAGTTTTATAGCTCGTTAACAGAAAATATAATGAATTTAACAGTCTCTTTGTTTGAATTTGGCTTTGGCGGGAAAATCGATCCGAGACAAAGAAAATCACCGATCAGCGTACAACTGTTAATTCCTTTCTCAAGAAATTAATTATCTAAACCTTTTACTTCTGACACCATTATTGTGGGTCGTACCTCAGGGGAGCTCCGCTCTAGCCGAGGGTGAAAGCACTTGGTTGTCTAGGTAGCAAATGGCTGAGATGTCTCGGCACGTCTGTCTTCTTCGGTAGTTCATTCTTCGTCTGACCGTTGTTGTAGGTCTTTTTCAGGTGGCGCCACGCTTGAATGGTTTTCATTGGCCACAATAATGCACTCGCTGGGAGCCAGCTGGTCACGCACGTATGCTTGTGACAATGTGAGCAGTTCTAGGCCGGCTCCCAGCCAGAATAAGCGTATATTCAGTGCCACCCGCCAGGCGGCGGGCCACCGTTTCACAATAATAGCAAGGCAGGTCATGTATTGTGAGGATAGGAATCGAACTGCAGATCGGATAAACACTTTTTCAGACAGGCCCCAGTTCATAGGTAAGGAATATGCATAGATTTCGTCCTCAACTCGTAGAGTGAACAAATAATTCGCAAATTTCGATGTCCGGAGAGTTTCCGTTTTGACTTTTGTAATGAATATAGGTAGGGCTACCTTTTCTGCCCATGCACTGTACTATAATGACCTACTCCTGTAATCGTGGCGCGGTATCGGATATATAGCTTTCTTACTTACGTTTTGCAAAGGATCAGACCAATTGATTAGGACGGAAATCTACGAGAACTCAGTGTCTGGAGGAGTATGTGTAAATGACCGTCTAACTGTTCACTGAGACCCGGCTTAGAACGGAAATCTACGAGAGTTCAGTGTCTCGAGGTGTATGTGTGGATGACCGTCTAACTGTTCACTGAGGCCCGGCTTAGGACGGAAATCTACGAGAGCTCAGTGTCTCGTGGTGTATGTGTAAACGACCGTCTAACTGTTCACTGAGGCCCGGCTTGGGACGGAAATCTACGAGAGCTCAGTGTCTCGAGGTATATGTGTAAACGACCGTCTAACTGTTCACTGAGGCCCGGCTTAGGACGGAAATCTACGAGAGCTCAGTGTCTCGAGGTGTATGTGTAAATGACCGTCTAACTGTTCACTGAGGCCCGGCTTAGGACGGAAATCTACGAGAGCTCAGTGTCTCGAGGTATATGTGTAAACGACCGTCTAACTGTTCACTGAGGCCCGGCTTAGGACGGAAATCTACGAGAGCTCAGTGTCTCGAGGTATATGTGTAAACGACCGTCTAACTGTTCACTGAGGCCCGGCTTAGGACGGAAATCTACGAGAGCTCAGTGTATCGAGGTGTATGTGTAGATGACCGTCTAACTGTTCACTGAGGCCCGGCTTACGACGGAAATCTACGAGAGCTCAGTGTCTCGAGGAGTATGTGTAGACGACCGTCTAACTGTTCACTGTGGCCCGGCTTAGGACGGAAATCTACGAGAGCTCAGTGTCTCGAGGTATATGTGTAAACGACCGTCTAACTGTTCACTGAGGCCCGGCTTAGGACGGAAATCTACGAGAGCTCAGTGTCTCAAGGTATATGTGTAAACGACCGTCTAACTGTTCACTGAGGCCCGGCTTAGGACGGAAATCTACGAGAGCTCAGTGTCTCGAGGTATATGTGTAAACGACCGTCTAACTGTTCACTGAGGCCCGGCTTAGGACGGAAATCTACGAGAGCTCAGTGTCTCGAGGTATATGTGTAAACGACCGTCTAACTGTTCACTGAGGCCCGGCTTAGGACGGAAATCTACGAGAGCTCAGTGTCTCGAGGTATATGTGTAAACGACCGTCTAACTGTTCACTGAGGCCCGGCTTAGGACGGAAATCTACGAGAGCTCAGTGTCTCGAGGTATATGTGTAAACGACCGTCTAACTGTTCACTGAGGCCCGGCTTAGGACGGAAATCTACGAGAGCTCAGTGTCTCGAGGTATATGTGTAAACGACCGTCTAACTGTTCACTGAGGCCCGGCTTAGGACGGAAATCTACGAGAGCTCAGTGTATCGAGGTGTATGTGTAAATGACCGTCTAACTGTTCACTGAGGCCCGGCTTAGGACGGAAATCTACGAGAGCTCAGTGTCTCGAGGAGTATGTGTAGACGACCGTCTAACTGTTCACTGAGACCCGGCTTAGGACGGAAATCTACGAGAGCTCAGTGTCTCGAGGTGTATGTGTAGACGATCGTCTAACTGTTCACTGTGGCCCGGCTTACGACGGAAATCTACGAGAGCTCAGTGTCTCGAGGAGTATGTGTAGACGACCGTCTAACTGTTCACTGAGACCCGGCTTAGGACGGAAATCTACGAGAGCTCAGTGTCTCGAGGTGTATGTGTAGACGACCGTCTAACTGTTCACTGAGACCCGGCTTAGGACGGAAATCTACGAGAGCTCAGTGTCTCGAGGTGTATGGGTAAATGACCGTCTAACTGTTCACTGAGGCCCGGCTTAGGACGGAAATCTAAAGAGCTCAGTGTCTCGAGGTGTATGTGTAGACGACCGTCTAACTGTTCACTGAGGCCCGGCTTAGGACGGAAATCTACGAGAGCTCAGTGTTTCGAGGTGTAGTGTAAATGACCGTCTAACTGTTTACTGTGGCCCGGCTTTTACGACTACTGCGGTGAAAACAAATCTACCCAGTGTCCTTTATGGTCTCGCGGCTTGCAGTGTTGTGTTGTGACAAGCAAACAGTTTTACACAAAATCGTTGCGACTACACCAACATCTTGTTCCTGGAGTCTGTACCAATGTTACTAAGATAATGTGTGCCACGTT
>OZ025254.1:13185921-13209682 GCA_964019135.1 Arenicola marina | reverse complement strand
CTCGCCACTCGCCACTCGCCACTAGCCATCGCCACTCGCCACTCGCCACCTCGCCACTCGCCACTGGTCACTCGCCACTCGCCTACTCGCCACTGGTCACTCGCCACTCGCTACTCGCCACTCGCCACTCCCTCGCCACTGGCCACTCGCCACTCGCCACTCGCCACTCGCCACTCGCCACTCGCTACTCGCCACTGGTCACTCGCCACTCGGCACCTCGCCACTGGCCACTCGCCACTCGCCACTCGCCACTCGCCACTCGCCACTCGCCACTGGCCCACTCGCCGCTCGCCACTCGCCACTCGCCACTGGGCCACTCGCCACTCGCCACTCGCCACTCGCCACTCGCCACTCGCCACTCGCCACTCGCCACTCGCCACTGGTCACTCGCCACTCGCCACTCGCCACTCGCCACTCGCCACTCGCCACTGGTCACTCGCCACTCGCTACTCGCCACTCGCCACTCGCCACTCGCCACTCGCCACTGGCCACTCGCCACTCGCCACTCGCCATTTGCCACTCGCCACTCGCCACTCGCCACTCGCCACTCGCCACTGGCCACTCGCCACTCGGCACTCGCCACTCGCCACTCGCCACTCGCCACTCGCCACTCGCCACTCGCCACTCGCCCTCGCCACTCGCCGCTCGCCACTCGCCACTCGCCACTGGTCACTCGCCACTCGCTACTCGCCACTCGCACTCGCCACTCGCCACTCGCCGCTCGCCACTCGCCACTCGCCACTGGTCACTCGCCACTCGCTACTCGCCACTCGCCACTCGCCACTCGCCATTTGCCACTCGCCACTCGCCACTCGCCACTCGCCACTCGCCACTCGCCACTAGCCACTCGCCACTCGCCACTCGCCACTCGCCACTCGCCACTCGCCACTGGTCACTCGCCACTCGCTACTCGCCACTGGTCACTCGCCACTCGCTACTCGCCACTCGCCACTCGCCACTCGCCACTGGCCACTCGCCACTCGCCACTCGCCACTCGCCACTCGCCACTCGCTACTCGCCACTGGTCACTCGCACTCGGCACTCGCCACTGGCCACTCGCCACTCGCCACTCGCCACTCGCCACTCGCCAATCGCCACTGGCCACTCGCCGCTCGCCACTCGCCACTTCGCCACTCGCCACTGGCCACTCGCCACTCGCCACTCGCCACTCGCCACTCGCCACTCGCCACTCGCCACTCGCCACTCGCCACTCGCCACTGGTCACTCGCCACTCGCCACTCGCCACTCGCCACTCGCCACTCGCCACTGGTCACTCGCCACTCGCTACTCGCCACTCGCCACTCGCACTCGCCACTGGCCACTCGCCACTCGCCATTTGCCACTCGCCACTCGCCACTCGCCACTCGCCACTGCCACTCGCCACTCGCCACTCGCCACTCGCCACTCGCCACTCGCCACTCGCTCACTCGGCCACTCGCCACTCGCCACTCGCCACTCGCCGCTCGCCACTCGCCACTCGCCACTGGTCACTCGCCACACTCGCTACTCGCCACTCGCCACTCGCCACTCGCCATTTGCCACTCGCCACTCGCCACTCGCCACTCGCCACTCGCCACTGGTCACTCGCCACTCGCCACTCGCCACTGGCCACTCGCCACTCGCCACTCGCCACTCGCCACTCGCCACTCGCCACTCGCCACTGGCCACTCGCCACTCGCCACTCGCCACTCGCCACTCGCCACTCGCCACTCGCCACTCGCCACTCGCCACTGGTCACTCGCCACTCGCCACTCGCCACTCGCCACTCGCCACTCGCCACTCGCCACTCGCCACTCGCCACTTGGGCACATCACGTTCCACTTAATATCCTGGCTTGACCTACCCAGGGATTGGGGAATACCGGGAATGCTTTCCCCGGAGTCCGGAGCTTCAGAAGATCGGGTCACCGCAGTCCTGACAACCTGATGTATAAACACTTACTCCTTCCTTGCTCAGTCTACAAGCGGAGTCAGATGTGGACCCACAAGTCATGGGTTCGAACCATGGCACTTGCATCTGCACTTGCATCTCTGCATTTGCATCTCTGCATTTGCATGTGCGCTTGCATCTGCACTTACATCTGCACTTGCATCTGCACTTGCATCTTCACTTGCATCTGCACTTGCATCTCACTTGCATCTCTGCATTTGCATCTCTGCATTTGCATGTGCGCTTGCATCTGCACTTACATCTGCACTTGCATCTGCACTTGCATCCACTTGCATCTGCACTTGCATCTGCATTTGCGTCTCTGCATTTGCATCTGTGCTTTCATCCGTGCTTGCATCTGCACTTGCATCTGCACTTGTATCTGCACTTGCATCTGCACTTGCGTCTCTGCATTTGCATCTGTGCTTTAATCCGTGCTTTCATCTGCACTTGCATCTGCACTTGTATCTGCACTTGCATCTGGACTTGCATCTGCACTTGCATATGCACTTGCATCTGCACTTGCATCTGCACTTGCATCTGCGCTTGCATCTGCACTTGCGTCTGCACTTGCGTCTGCGCTTGCATTTGCACTTGCATCTGCACTTGCATCTGCACTTGCATCTGCACTTGCATCTGCACTTGCATCTGCACTTGCATCTGCACTTGCGTCTGGACTGGCGTCTGCGCTTGCATCTGCTCTTGCATCTGCACTTACATCTGCACTTGCGTCTCTGCATTTGCATCTGTGCTTTCATCTGTGCTTTCATCTGCAAGTTTCATCTTGCCTAATTGTCTTCATTGTGTCGTGTAATCACGCGCACGTCATTGTGCAAGACGGCATCGTGTCCTTGGTGGTTGTGTCCCTAGCCTTCTCGGACTCGGTCAGTGCGATACGTGTGTAAATGCATGTGGAATGTTGGTGTTTTAGGCCACTTTTGTGCACATACAGGCTAAATTGGGCCAAGGAACCTCCCGAGACGATGAAGGATGAAGGAATGAAACATGCCCCAGATTAGGTGCCCGAGCCCGGATTCGAACCCAGGACCTATTGATCTGCGGTCAAATGCATGTAATTGGAAGATTGCACAACTACCACCAATAAGGCGGGGGGCCTAGTTATCAATCACTTTTGCTGAAAATAGATAAATATATTAGAACACATTTTAATGATATTGCCTGGTTCCTGGCCAACCATCACAGTTCATGCACAGACCAGACTGGTTGCATGCCTCAGAAATATTGAAAGTACGGTTTATTTACCTTGTGTTTCTTCAGTCGGGGGGTTAGGCCTACCAACAGCAGCATAGCGTATTGGAGCGAGCTCTGCCTGGAGGCGGAGCGGCTGGGTGGGTGGGGCGGGGGGGGGGGGCAGGGGGTAGAGCTGACGTTGAACGTATTGCTGTGTACACAGCGCGGTCGTTATGTCGGCTGGTCGGCCACGCGGGGATTGCTTCCCGGGAAGACGTGTCGTTTCCCTCTACATCCGGGCACCGTGCCCGTATCGCGTTCATCATGGCGAGCTGCCAGTCGCTGACACACAGATAAAAGCGGCCGCTATCAGGTTTAATCAGTGTTCACTACCACTACTTATAAAGGGAGAGGATGGGGAGGGCGGGGGGTTGAGCGGAGGTATCGGTGATGGTCAGGCAGGTAGAGGGACAAGCGGACAGTAAGGGGATCATTGTGGGCGGCAGAGGCGGTGGGGGGTGGGAGCAGGGGGAGGGGGGGCGATGAAGGCGGGGGGGGGGTGGAGGCGGAGGGGACCGGGGGGGTTGGGATGGAGAGGGGAGGAGATGGAGGAGGGGAGGGGGAGGGGCTGTGGGGGAAGTGATAGAGGAAGTGGAGTATCGGGATGGGGTGTACCGAGGCAAGTGTCGCACTTTACGCTGCTTCCTGTCTTCGTCGCCCTGGTAGTCCCCCCCCCCCCCCCCCGGCTCGATCCATCCATCGCCCTCGCGGTGCGCGTTGTATGTGTGTGACGTCACCGCACGTAGTCACGTGACGGCTGGCCGGGTGTGCAGGGCGCCCCCTGGCGGTCACTCCGGCGCCGCTCTCACGAGGTAATTTTGACACACGACTCGGGTGTCACGGGTCCTCAGGCATTATGCGATAGATGGGTCCCGGTCACCAGCCACAGTGGGCCATTCTCAGCCACTCTCAGCCACTTTCAACCACTCTCAGCCACTCTCAGCCATTCTCAGCCACTCTCAGCCACTCACAGCCACTCTCAGCCATTCTCAGTGACTCACAGCCACTCTCAGCCACTCTCAGCCACTCTCAGCCACTCTCAGCCATTCTCAGTGACTCACAGCCACTCTCAGCCATTCTCAGCCACTCTCATCCATTCGCAGCCATTCTCAGTCACTCTCAGCCATTCTCAGTCACTCTCAGCCATTGTCAGCCACTCTCAGCCACTCTCAGTCACTCTCAGTCCCTCTCAGCCACTCTCAACCACTCTCAGCCACTCTCAGCCACTCTCAGGCACTCTCAGTTACTCTCAGCCATTGTCAGCCACTCTCAGCCACTCTCAGTCACTCTCAGTCCCTCTCAGCCACTCTCAACCACTCTCAGCCACTCTCAGCCACTCTCAGGCACTCTTAGCTACTCTCAGCCACTCTCAGCCACTCTAAGCCACTCTCAGCAAATTCTCCGCCACTCTCAGTCCCTCTCAGTCACTCTTAACCACTCTCAGCCACGCTCCGTCACTCTCAGCCACTCTCAGCCACGCTCCGTCACTCTCAGCCACTCTCAGCCACTCTCAGTCCCTCTCAGTACTCTTAACCACTCTCAGCCACGCTCCGTCACTCTCAGCCACTCTCAGCCACGCTCCGTCACTCTCAGCCACTCTCAGCCACGCTCCGTCACTCTCAGCCACTCTCAGCCACTCTCAACTACTCTCAGCTACTCTCAGCCACTCTCAGTCACTCTCAGTCACTATCGGCCACGCTCAGCCATTTCTAGCTACGCTTAGCCTCAATACTGTTCTCAGCCACTCCCAGCTAATCTAGGCTAATCTAAGCCACTCAGTCATTATTTAGCTCACCGTGGCTGCCCTCAGCCATTCGAGACACTCTTAGGGTGCCCTCACCCACTACTGGCCTCTTTTCCAGTCACCGTCTCAGCCGCCCTCACCCACTACTGGCCACCCTCTCAGCCACCCTCACCCACTACTGGCCACCCTCTCAGCCGCCCTCACCCACTACTGGCCACCCTCTCAGCCACCCTCATCCACTACTGGCCACCGTCTCAGCCTCTGTCAGCCTCTCTGAGCCACCCTTTGAGCCACAACTCATGACTACCCTCATCGACTCACGGCTACTTTCAGCCACTCTGGGTTACTCTAAGCCAACGGGAACTGTTCTAAACCAGTTTGGGCTATTACCATGCAGCCATCATGGGCTATTCTCATTAAAGTAATATATTCTGTAATTTGTGTGTTACCAACCTCTTCTCCATGTCTTCTCCATGTCCGGAGAGTAGCAAATATGTTTACCAGAGCAGAACTTGGTGGCCGGCTTTATATCCCTGCCCGCCTGTTCGCTGTTCAGTATTCTGTGTGGTGTCGACCGAGGCTCGCTAGGACGTCCGCGGCGATAAACCGCGCAGTTTCATGTTGAAATTGTTGTTTTACAGACTCAAAGAGATATAAAACATATGCATCATAATTTTGAGATACCTTTAGTCTTGATTCTAAAATGTAAAAAAAAATCAAGATGGCGCATGTATGTAGGCTGCTTTAAAGCAATATATTCCGTAATTTTTTGTATTACCAACCTCTTCTCCATGTCAAATAAGTACACTCTATCTTGAGTTTAAATCCTGAAAGCCTGCGGGATATCCGGAGAGAAGCATTTTGGTCAACGGAGCAGAAGTTGGTGGCCGGCTCTATATCCTTACGCGCCTGTTCGCAGTTCGCTATTTTGTGTGTGATGTCGACCGCGGCTCGCTATCACGTCCGCGCGCGATAAAAATAAACCGCGCAGTTTTATGTTGAAATGTTTGTTTTACAGACTCAAAGAGATGTAAAAACATGTGCATCATAAATATTGAGATACTTTAGTCTTGATTCTAAAATGTAAAAAATCTAAGATGGCGCATGTAAGCATATTGCTATAACCTGATACTTTCAAGAGCAACTATATTGAGGTATTGTGGAATCATAGTTATGCATGTTTTGTATATATTTTGTATATATATATTTATGCTGGAAATACTGGTTCTGACTGGCTAGTGTTGCAAAGGAAGATTGTAAATAGTATATGCATGGTGATAAATCAACACCGTGTACAAGGACATATACACCTAATAGTATTGTATTCGGTCAATGAGCCATGGAGCCGTCTACCTGCTTACCACATGCACCTGACCGGTGACGGCGTCCAAACCGTCTGTCTAGCGGTGATGATACCATAACAACACAGGCACAACGAAACGACAACTAACTTGGGTAGCTGACCTTTCCCAACGAGCCACCCGTCATGTTCTCAACCAACCGGACAACACATTCGCCGTACGC
This sequence comes from Arenicola marina, assembly GCA_964019135.1. Lineage (NCBI taxonomy): Eukaryota > Metazoa > Annelida > Polychaeta > Arenicolidae > Arenicola > Arenicola marina. The sequence goes on along the minus strand of OZ025254.1, from coordinate 13,203,234 downwards.
TCGACATGAAGGTCATTGAAGCGGAAGTATTTTTCGTTGAGTTGTCTCGTGAACTGTAGCCTCATACAGGGCGATGACACCCAGTGCCCAAGGCACTGACCTCCCAGTCACCACCACTCCCTTAGGAAGTCATACTAGCCTGGGGCCTGTGAGTGGAGTCCTTCCTGTTGCCAACACTCACCCTACGTCCCGGACAACAGCACCCGAGGCGGGCGGTATTACTTAATACATTGCTGGGTTTTAGCGGTAAAGGCCCCCTTTTTTCACCGCCAAAATCCGCTCGGAAGGGGTAGTTTTTCGCGGTAACTCGCTCTATGAAGGCACATTTTCAGAGCCCCCTGCCCCCCCCCCCCCACCCGGTCCGCAACTTTTGAAATATCCGCTTTATAGGGGTATTTTTCATCATAATATCCGCTCTATAGGCGTATTTTTTTCATCAGAAATATCCGCTCTATATGCGTATCTCTTCCATCACAAATATCCGCTCTCGCAGGCATCAAGGAACCCGCGGAACCCCCCAACAACAAGATTGGTATCATAGTCCGCCCCCCCCCACGGGTCACCAGCTAGCGCTGCGGTCGCTATAGCTGATTACTCACCCGCCATCATGGTGCTCATCATGGTAAGCGTTCCAACGGCTGTGGCCACCGGAAGCCATGCTTCGCCGGGTTGTCCGTGGCGACCACGTGGCACATATTCTTATATCTTGTTTCAACCATGTATCATTCACACAATGGTGTTACAGAGTAAACTCAAAATACAACAACTACAATAAATATCTAGGGTTTAATGTCGTCTACCACTGGAAATGCTAGTCACCAGCCCCCCCCCCCCTCCCCCCCGAGGCGGGCGGTATTACTTAATACATTGCTGGGTTTTAGCGGTAAAGGCCCCCGTTTTTTCACCTCCAAAATCCGCTCGGTCGGAGCGTTTTACCGCCAAAATCCGCTCGGAAGGGGTAGTTTTTCGCGGCAACCCGCTCTATGAAGGCACATTTTCAGAGCCCCCTGCCCCCCCTCCCCCCCCCCCCCGGTCCGCAACTTTTGAAATATCCGCTTTATAGGGGTATTTTTCATCATAAATATCCGCTCTATAGGCGTATTTTTTTCATCAGAAATATCCGCTCTATATGCGTAGCTCTTCCATCACAAATATCCGCTCTCTCAGGCATCAAGGAACCCGCGGAACCCCCCAACAACCAGATTGGTATCATAGTCCGCCCCCCCCCCCCCACGGATCACCAGCCAGCGCTGCGGTCGCCATAGCTGATTACTCACCCGCCATCATGGTGCTCATCATGGTAAGCGTTCCAACGGCTGTGGCCACCGGAAGCCATACTTCGCCGGGTTGTCCGTGGCGACCACGTGGCACATATTCTTATATCTTGTTTCAACCATGTATCATTCACACAATGGTGTTACAGAGTAAACTCAAATACAACTACTACATTAAATATCTTTGCTTATAATTCGTCACGAGCTGCTGGAATAAAATATATCTTTCGTGTTTCCAAAATAATAAACATAACCAAGCCTCAAATAAATTATTAAAATTATACTTTCCAAGCTTTATCTGTTCTTCTTTATGCTCGTACTGGGTAATCTTTAAACGCATCAATTGTCTTAGATAGAGTGGACAGACAAACGCCTCACTCGCCTGCGTTCGACGGATCATTGATCACAAATGTTGATGTAAGATTCCAATTGTGTTGATGTACATGCTTAGGGGGGGGGGGGTCACGAAGAGTTCGGCGAACGAATATGTTGCGGCTGAAGAGATAGACCGAAAGCAATTCTGGAATTTCGGGGTTGGGGGGGGGGGGCAGGGGTGAGGTGGGGGGAGGGGGTGGGCAGGAATAGATAATAAACCCATGCAAAAACTTTTCGCTGGGGTGGGCAACGGAGAGGGTGGTCTCCGAAATATTGCGACCGAAGGATAGAGGGTGGGTTTATCAGACGGGTGGGGAGACTTCCATAGCTTGACCAGGCGTGGTGTTGGTAGCGGTAGAGAGCCCGTGGGAGGGGTGGAGGGTGGGGCAGGGGAGGCTGTAATGACAACGCCCCCCCCCCCACCTCCTGCCAGTCTGATCGCTATATCCATATACAAGGCGACACAGAGAAACATGGACTGGTTGGGGAAGAGCTATGAAAGCCCGGAATAGAGTGGGTACTGGTTTCTATTCCGAGTTGTTTCTGACAAACTGGATCAGTCTAGACGTCTCTGGCAGAGGGTGTGGGAGAGCGCTGGGGGTGGGGGGGGGGGGGGTAGCCGACAGACTGCCCCGACTGTTCGTTCAGTATTCAGGTGGCCGGTTGCTTAGGACGTTTGTGCCGCGCCCCATCACCATCCGGGTCCCGATGGAGCACCCTCTGGCGGTCGGCGGCCGAAGGTAATGTCCAAAAAGCGCCGCCCTCTAAGCCAGGTGTGTAAGGAGCGGGGGTGGTGGGGGGGGGGGGGGGGGCAAGGGGGGTAGATAGATATAGAGGGGGAGGGTGGTGTTGGTGGGTATGGCCGAACCTATAAACTAATTATTGGGTGTCCTATATATACCGCTGTTGGTCATTTTGTTACGGCATGGTTTATATGTTGTTTATATGATGTGTTACCTATCATCACGGGATTAACGACATCGGCCTTGTGTCTGGCCGAGGCGGTCGCCTCCAGATGGCGACATCATCGATAACATCACCAAGTAAAGACAGTTTAGAGTGATCACCGCTATGTCTGGGTTACAACCCCTAGGTTAAAACCCCTAGGTGACAGCACATAGGTTACAAATCCTAGGTTACAAACCTTAGGTTACAACTCCTAGGTTATAACCATTGGGGTTACAACCCCTAGGTTACAACCCCTAGGTTACAACCCCTAGGTTACAACCCCTAGGTTACAACCCCTAGGTTACCATTTACCCCACCAACTATTTTATTACATCAGCATTACTGTCATCATGCCACAAACGCCTCCAATGCACCGTCAGCCCCCTCATTACACCACCAACCCCCTCATTACACCACCAACTCCCTCATTACACCACCAACTCCCTCATTACACCACCATCTCCCTCATTACACCACCATCTCCCTCATTACACCACCAACTCTCTCATTACACCACCAACTCCCTCATTACACCACCAACCCCCTCATTACACCACCAACTCCCTCATTACACCACCAACTCCCTCATTACACCACCAACTCCCTCATTACACCACCAACTCCCTCATTACACCACCATCTCCCTCATTACACCACCATCTCCCTCATTACACCACCAACTCTCTCATTACACCACCAACTCCCTCATTACACCACCAACTCCCTCATTACACCACCAACTCCCTCATTACACCACCATCTCCCTCATCACATTACCAACTCCCTCGTCACATTGCCAACTCCCTCATTACACCACCAACCCCCTCATTACACCACCAACCCCCTCATTACACCACCAACTGCCTCATTACACCACCATCTCCCTCATTACACCACCATCTCCCTCATTACACCAACAACTCCCTCATTACACCACCATCTCCCTCATTACACCACCAACTCCCTCATCACATTACCAACTCCCTCGTCACATTGCCAACTCCCTCATTACACCACCAACCCCCTCATTACACCACCAACCCCCTCATTACACCACCAACTCCCTCATTACACCACCATCTCCCTCATTACACCACCAACTCCCTCATTACACCACCAACTCCCTCATTACACCACCAACTCCCTCATTACACCACCATCTCCCTCATCACATTACCAACTCCCTCGTCACATTGCCAACTCCCTCATTACACCACCAACTCCCTCATTACACCACCATCTCCCTCATCACATTACCAACTCCCTCGTCACATTGCCAACTCCCTCATTACACCACCAACTCCCTCATTACACCACCATCTCCCTCATTACACCACCAACTCCCTCATTACACCACCATCTCCCTCATCACATTACCAACTCCCTCGTCACATTGCCAACTCCCTCATTACACCACCAACTCCCTCATTACACCACCATCTCCCTCATCACATTACCAACTCCCTCGTCACATTGCCAACTCCCTCATTACACCACCAACTCCCTCATTACACCACCAACTCCCTCATTACACCACCAATTCCTTCCTTATACCACCAGCTCCGTCCTTACACCACCAACTCCCTCATAACACCACCAACTCCCTCATTACACCACCAACTCCCTCATTACACCACCAACTTCCTCATTACACCACCATCTCCCTCATTACACCACCAATTCCTTCCTTATACCGCCAGCTCCGTCCTTGCACCACCAACTCCCTCATAACACCACCAACTCCCTCATAACACCACCAACTCCCTCATTACACCACCAACTCCCTCATTACACCACCATCTCCCTCATTACACCACCAACTCCCTCATCACATTACCAACTCCCTCGTCACATTGCCAACTCCCTCATTACACCACCAACTCCCTCATTACACCACCAACTCCCTCATTACACCACCAATTCCTTCCTTATACCGCCAGCTCCGTCCTTACACCACCAACTCCCTCATAACACCACCAACTCCCTCATTACACCACCAACTCCCTCATTACACCACCAACTTCCTCATTACACCACCATCTCCCTCATTACACCACCAATTCCTTCCTTATACCGCCAGCTCCGTCCTTACACCACCAACTCCCTCATAACACCACCAACTCCCTCATTACACCACCAACTCCCTCATTACACCACCAACTCCCTCATTACACCACCAATTCCTTCCTTATACCGCCAGCTCCGTCCTTACACCACCAACTCCCTCATAACACCACCAACTCCCTCATTACACCACCAACTCCCTCATTACACCACCAACTCCCTCATCACATTACCAACTCCCTCGTCACATTGCCAACTCCCTCATTACACCACCAACTCCCTCATTACACCACCAACTCCCTCATTACACCACCAACTCCCTCATTACACCACCAATTCCTTCCTTATACCGCCAGCTCCGTCCTTACACCACCAACTCCCTCATTACACCACCATCTCCCTCATTACACCACCAACTCCCTCATCACATTACCAACTCCCTCGTCACATTGCCAACTCCCTCATTACACCACCAACTCCCTCATTACACCACCAACTTCCTCATTACACCACCAATTCCTTCCTTATACCACCAGCTCCGTCCTTACACCACCAACTCCCTCATAACACCACCAACTCCCTCATTACACCACCAACTCCCTCATTACACCACCAACTCCCTCATTACACCACCATCTCCCTCATTACACCACCAATTCCTTCCTTATACCGCCAGCTCCGTCCTTACACCACCAACTCCCTCATAACACCACCAACTCCCTCATTACACCACCAACTCCCTCATTACACCACCAATTCCTTCCTTATACCGCCAGCTCCGTCCTTACACCACCAACTCCCTCATAACACCACCAACTCCCTCATAACACCACCAACTCCCTCATAACACCACCAACTCCCTCATAACACCACCAACTCCCTCATTACACCACCAACTCCCTCATTACACCACCATCTCCCTCATTACACCACCAACTCCCTCATCACATTACCAACTCCCTCGTCACATTGCCAACTCCCTCATTACACCACCAACTCCCTCATTACACCACCAACTCCCTCATTACACCACCAATTCCTTCCTTATACCGCCAGCTCCGTCCTTACACCACCAACTCCCTCATAACACCACCAACTCCCTCATTACACCACCAACTCCTTCATCGCACAACCAGCTTCATCATAACACCACCAACTTCATTACATCACCAACTCCTTCATAACTTTGCCAACTCCCTTATTACACCACCAACTCCCTCATCACATTGCCAGCTCCCTCATTACGCCGCCAACTCCCTCATTACGCCACAAAACCTATCGGTCTTGCGAATCATCACCCTCCTACATCACTCCACTACATCACCGCAGTCACTGCTGAGCTGTCTTCCAGCCACCTAAACACAACACTTCACCCCAACCGCCACTAGAGCGCCATTAACAAAGCACACTATTTCTCGTCTACTTCCCGGACCAAACGCTTGATGCATATTACATTATCGTAGCTGACGGACGCGGAACCGTCAGTTTTATTGTGTTGTGCCTAGGGTTTGGGTCATAATTTCTTGTAGCCCCATTCAGCCACTACATACTAACCCCCCCCCCCCCTCCCATACCCCCACCTCCCGCCGTGCTTATTGAATCTGATCTTCTGTTGTGAGAGTCGTAAGCAACACCGTGTTACAGTTAATTACATTAAGTCGGGACAGAGACGTCTGTATTTTAGATGGAGCCCTGTGCCATTGGCTGTGGGGGACGCTCTATTTTTACGGCTGCAGTCCCTCTCCCCTACGCCGCCCCCCCCCCCCCTTCACCTCCTTTCCCCACCACACCCACCACACCCACCCCGGAACCTGTTGCTTGTCTCTAACGAAGGGACTACTTTATAGTGCGGACGAACTCCTTCATTCGGTTCAAGCGCTACGCACAATCACTTAGTGTCGCCCCGCGATCTGTGAGACGGATGAACAAAAAGATCCGGTTCTTCCTTCGTCATGTCTGAGGCGGGTGAGGTGGCTTTTTTTTTTCGTTGGGATGATTGGGAAGTTTTCTTCTCTCTTTTTTTTTGCCCCTTTTCTGGGGAGGTTCCATTTAAATTCGCCGCTGAATGCCTTATTCGTCTTGGTTAGCGAGGCTAGGGTGGTTCTGGGTTACCCGAGGCAGCACCCGACACCCAGCACCCAGGCCGTATAGCCACCCACCGCCCACCACTCCTCCGTCCCTCCACATCCCCCCTCATCCCCTGCCGACCCCGACCCCCGGCGGAAGGAACGTGTGGGGGCGCCCTCTGTCGGCGCCTGGATGGACTCACGGTCTTTTGGTTAGTTAGTTGTCTGCAACCTTCAGGCGAGTCCCCGCCAATCGTGAGTGGGGTTGAGAAGCTACGGGCTATACACACAGCACTCTTCCTTTTTAGTACAGCAGATGATTGACTCACCACTAGTTTCAAGATGGCGGTATATGACTGTCTCATGCAGGTTGGGGGGGGAGGGTGGAGGAGAACGAGGGAGGTGGGGGATGGCCGCAAGGCGGGGGGGGCATGACGCTTAAACGGAGTGGCAACGCATTTGTATTAATTCGCATGCGGGGGCAACAAAAACAAAAGAAATCATTATTCGCTGGATGTCTTTCTTCATCGTGATATATATAGACCGACAATGAATAAACCAAAGCTTGTCTTTCGTTACTAGTCTTCTCTGTTTTATATGTGTTATCTTTTCCTCACATCAATCACCCGTTGGCAAGTCTGTTTCGGGCATGTTTTCCTCGTGTAGTCGTGTGTGATGTCGGCTAACCCCGCCGGGTGGAGCCACAATCTGACCCGCTTCCTCGGCCATCTATAATGGAGTCTCTGGAAGAAGGCAAGACTTTGCAGCCTCCGTGTCAGCTCTCTGGCGGGGAGATCTGCCTCGATCTCATGGTGGTCGTCTGATGCTTTATTCAGTAGCGAGAATTCTCGCCCTGCAGGCTCCTTGTTTTAGTGGCTCCCAGTCACGTAATCACATACAGGTGCGCGAAAAAAGACACGTGGTCACAGGCGGTTAAATATTAAAAACAGATTGGCTTCACTTGGTTGGCAGAGTCTCGCTAAGGCGGATTGGTCGCTGGCATCAGACCCTGAATTAAACCAGTCTTCTCCTTGTTGCTCGGTAAAAACGCACGACCCAAACCTCCACTACTTCCCTGCCCTCATCCCATCGTCTTCCCTCCCCCCCCCTTACTGCAGGACACTAAAGCTTGACTATGACGTGAAATTGTGCCTCATGCCGTGATCACTCGGGCTGTACTTCCACGAAACAACACCTGTCACCACTTTGAACGGCACTATTTTTTGTGGCGTATGCATACATATTGACGAATTTATCAAGCGTACTTTTGGAGATGTGGTTTCCTTATCGTTCTAGGTGGTTCACGCCCCTCTGTTGCCATGTCTGTGTGGTCGCAGGATAAAGATCCCATGTCCTTCTTCGCATAGAGTAGGGGGTTACCCCCCGGGACATGGCTCCACTCTCCCTTCCTTCTCCCATTGAATCGATATGACCAAAAGTGGTTAAAGCGTCCTGAATAACCAACCAATCCTTATCGTTCTAACGCGGCTTGTGTTTGTGAGGAAGTCGCAGTTGTTGACATGTCACCGGCACTTCGGAGAACACAAAACCGATTTTTCCCTCAAGAAACAATATCTCCACACCCGCTATGCCCACTCCACACTCTATGTCGTCTATATTGGTCTATATTGATCAATGTGAAGCGAGTGGGGGAACTTAATACGCCACCGTCAAGAAATGCATGCAGTACTTCCAATTATTGTAGTCATGTTGTTTTTCTATCTCGTTCTGATTCTGGTTTCAGTTGTCGATGAGTGGCTCGCCCAGACCGACCGGAAGTCCAGGCGGCATGTCACGTGGTACCATGGTGACGCTGAGTATCGTTACTGTAGTCTCCGTGGTGTACGCGTCCTGTCCGTACGACGCGCAGGCCAGAGTCCGGATCATCATACCGCCTGCCTATAAACTGGGTACGTCACATTTAGTTTCGTATAAGTTTGTATGAAGCCATCAAGCGGATTTTTAGTTTCGTATACATTCTAAGCGGATTCGGACGCCTTCTATGTGCAAATATGTATGCATTATACATTGTCTGAGCCCCGCTGAGGAAAAGCGTTGTTAGACGCTGGTAAGATCATGTTCGCTTGCGATCAATAAAATTGTACTTCGTAGTCGTTGTATCCGACTATCGCAGAGTGAATCAATGTCGTTGTGTCTGACTCTCGCAGAGTGAATTAATGTCGTTGTATCTGACTCTCGCAGAGTGAATCAATGTCGTTGTATCTGACTCTCGGAGAGTGAATCAATGTCGTTGTATCTGACTCTCGCAGAGTGAATCAATGTCGTTATGTCTGACTCTCGCAGAGTGAATCAATGTCGTTGTATCTGACTCTCGCAGATTGAATCAATGTCGTTGTATCTGACTCTCGCAGAGTGAATCCATGTCGTTGTATCTGACCCTCGGAGAGTGAATCAATGTCGTTGTATCTGACTCTCGGAGAGTGAATCAATGTCGTTGTATCTGACTCTCGCAGAGTGAATCAATGTCGTTGTATCTGACCCTCGGAGAGTGAATCAATGTCGTTGTATCTGACTCTCGGAGAGTGAATCAATGTCGTTGTATCTGACTCTCGCAGAGTGAATCAATGTCGTTGTATCTGACCCTCGGAGAGTGAATCAATGTCGTTGTATCTGACTCTCGGAGAGTGAATCAATGTCGTTGTATCTGACTCTCGCAGAGTGAATCAATGTCGTTGTATGTGACTCTCGCAGAGTGAATCAATGTCGTTGTATCTGACCCTCGGAGAGTGAATCAATGTCGTTGTATCTGACTCTCGCAGAGTGAATCAATGTCGTTGTGTCTGACTCTCGCAGAGTGAATCAATGTCGTTGTATCTGACTCTCGCAGAGTGAATCAATGTCGTTGTATCTGACTCTCGGAGAGTGAATCAATGTCGTTGTATCTGACTCTCGCAGAGTGAATCAATGTCGTTGTATCTGACTCTCGCAGAGTGAATCAATGTCGTTGTATCTCACTCTCGCAGAGTGAATCAATGTCGTTGCATCTGACTCTCGCAGAGTGAATCAATGTCGTTGTATCTGACCCTCGGAGAGTGAATCAATGTCGTTGTATCTGACTCTCGGAGAGTGAATCAATGTCGTTGTATCTGACTCTCGCAGAGTGAATCAATGTCGTTGTATCTGACTCTCGCAGAGTGAATCAATGTCGTTATATCTGACTCTCGCAGAGTGAATCAATGTCGTAGTATCTGACTCTCGCAGAGTGAATCAATGTCGTTGTATCTGACTCTCGCAGAGTGAATCAATGTCGTTGTATCTGACTCTCGCAGAGTGAATCAATGTCGTTGTATCTGACTCTCGCAGAGTGAATCAATGTCGTTGTATCTGACTTTCGCAGAGTGAATCAATGTCGTTGTATCTGACTCTCGCAGAGTGAGTTAATGTCGTTGTATCTGACTCTCGCAGAGTGAATCCATGTCGTTGTATCGGACTCTCGCAGAGTGAATTAATGTCGTTGTATCGGACTCTCGCAGATTCCATCGCACTCTTCTTCAATCGAGAGTTCCAGAATGAGCTGTACACCCACAACTGGCTTCACCAGAACGGCACACAGGTCCGAGTCTTTGGTAAGTCCTTCGCCTTTCTGCTTCAGTCTTCATCGCCTAATGCACTGGAGGATAATATATGCGATTTCGTTTTCTTTTAACAGGTCATTTAAATTTTCAATATTTTTTCAATATTTGTTTTGTGTCCGATCTTGGAACTAAAACCAATGGGCTGTCATAAATACGTATTTAAATATGCGTTCCACATCATTAAAAATTATGAAACTGTACCGACGAGGATCCAGTGGATATTATTCAAGTCCCAACAAGTCAACTTCCAATTCCGCCTTCTCCACTGTATTAGATCTACTACGAGAAATTGTATGTGTGTAAGCTGAAAGATCCTGACTTGCGTGACTTGTTTGAATTACGAAGCAAATGAAAGAATTGTGAGTGCCTTTGCCGAATGGGAAGTAAAATAGTTTTTCTGTACCAGCTTGTTAGACTGGACAGTATGAATATAAAACCAAATCGCCTGTCGAATATGATTATGAGAAACTATCTATTGTGGTTCACGAATCATTGCCAGATTACCTATGTTTAATAAGCGGACGTCTTCCTTCGCAAAGAATAGGGGGTTACCCCCGGAGACATGGCTCCACTCTCCCTTCCTTCTCCCACTTACGAAATACGACAATAAGTGGTTAAAGCGTCCTGAATATACAACGATCTAATAGACCGACTCTTATTCTACATTAGTAAATATCGTCATTTATTCCCCACTTTTGCTGTATTCCAGAACGTTATAAGCTGTGTAAAACATATGGCTGTGTCAAGAGGAAACTGTAATAGTAAATTACAAAGAGTACGGGGTAAATGTTTGTGGCGCAAACCTATGTTGCGTACCTAATGTGTATCCCTAAGCAATGAATGAACAATCAACGCTAACAAAACCAAGCAAAAATCTTTATCGCAACTAGATTTATAACTGGCATCGTATAACGACTTAAGTAAAGTTTAACCCATTCTTAGACAAAGCGACTATAAGAACCTTTACTTTGATTACGAACAACAGTTTGCCGAATACAAATCTAAATCACGAAGTTTCGTTACCATCACTGCTCCCACCTAATCAACATATATATTATTATTATTATTATTATATGAGATGGAAGGGTTGAGGTTAGGGGCGGATCCAGGTGGGCGTGGGGGGGGGGGCGACCCGGCCCCGGCAGCTCCCTTTTAGGGCCGAAATGTATACTATTTAACATATCAAAACCGAAACCGCCCCCCCTATCCAGATTTTCTGGATCCGATCCTGACACCGGCCCACCTATCCAGATTTTCTGGATCCGATCCTGACACCGGCCCCCCTATCCAGATATTCTGGATCCGCCCCTGGAGGCTGTGGTGGGTGCGGGGTTAGGCAATCCGTTTGATTTGACGTCTATTTGTCATATCGTCCAACACCTCTGACTGGTGGGCGCCATGTCCAAACCCATCGTGATGATATTCTTTCCCCCCCCCCACTCCCGCCCCTGTGTCAAATACGCGTGTCATTTTTCTTATATCATAAGCCCAAAATCAAAATCATGTTATATTAGTAAAGAGCAGACAGGTTTATCACATGTTATTGCCTCACCACGACACGCCATACAATGAGATGTTATTTTATCTCTCTCTCAGGTCTCAGAAGAGAAACTAATTTGGGCTAAATAATTATCTTTGGTGAAGGCATCATATATGTCTATAGTATTATGCACCTTGTCGGTTATATATTTGTATGCAGGTTATAATTGTATATATAGGATACATGATGTAGACTTGGAGGCTCGTCCGTATATCCGTCACCAGTAATTAGAAATAATAAAAATAACAAAAATTTAAATAAATAATATGATCTGCCAAATCCAGGCTCCATCTTTTAGGCATACAAAAACATTTCTTTGTTACCAATATGTTTTTCGCGTTTGTAGCTGACTGCAAATCTAAGGAAGCAGCTCAATATTTGTTTTTCCATACATACATAAATATATAAATATTTTTATATATATTTTTTAGTCTACTCATGTCTACACAAAGGTTCCATTTAACGCCCTGGTGATATTTCTGCCTGCTGCTTGTGATGAGTTAGCCATGCTTCCTTTATTGCCTTCGTGCCGGGTGCGAAGCCCGGGGGCGGGTGGTGGGGTAGGGGAGGGTTAGGGATTTGGGGGGGGGAGGGGGGGCTTCTGGCGGTGGGGGTGATAGGGGGTCGCATGGACCAACAGGTTGTTCCCTTTCTCACATCAGATTCTCATTTCGGCTGAGAACCAGCGGACCGTGAGATGTTGACGGATGACATTGGGGCCCTAGCTGGCACAGACTGTCCCCCCTGTGGGGGTATCACGGGGGGTGGAGGGGAGGTGAGGGGGAGGGGTAGGGAGGGAAGGGGAGGGGGAGAGGGGAGGGGCGTGGGAGGTAATAACGCTAGGGAGCGGCACCGCGGTCGTTTTCACTACGGATTGCGCTCAAAGAAGCAATAATTCCTGCGTGACCTTTCAGAGGAAGTAGATATTCCTCTTATCGCACGGGCTGCGAGGGGCTCCCTCAGCTCTCTCAACAGCGGGGTGCTCTCTGGGCAGCTCTGGGCAGCTGGCTGCGGTGGGTGGGGGGATCCCTCAGCTCTCTCAACAGCGGGGTGCTCTCTGGGCAGCTCTGGGCAGCTGGCTGCGGTGGGGGGGGGGGCCCTCAGCTCTCTCAACAGCGGGGTGCTCTCTGGGCAGCTCTGGGCAGCTGGCTGCGGTGGGGGGGGGGGGCCCTCAGCTCTCTCAACAGCGGGGTGCTCTCTGGGCAGCTCTGGGCAGCTGGCTGCGGTGGGGAGGGGGGATCCCTCAGCTCTCTCAACAGCGGGGTGCTCTCTGGGCAGCTCTGGGCAGCTGGCTGCGGTGGGGGGGGGTCCCTCAGCTCTCTCAACAGCGGGGTGCTCTCTGGGCAGCTCTGGGCAGCTGGCTGCGGTGGGGGGGGGGGGGGGTCCCTCAGCTCTCTCAACAGCGGGGTGCTCTCTGGACAGCCCTGGGCAGCGGGCTGCGGTGGGGGGGGTCCCTCAGCTCTCTCAACAGCGGGGTGCTCTTTGGGCAGCGGGCTGCGGTGGGGGGGGGGTCCCTCAGCTCTCTCAACAGCGGGGTGCTCTTTTGGCAGCAGCATTCTAATCGCCCCCATTCATTATTCTACAGCGCCTTCCGGAATAATTCGGCGTGTCTCGGTATCTCCCCGAGTGTTTCTGATGTCATCGGTATCTCCCCGATTGTTCCGGAATTTCTCGTTCTCTCCCCGATTGTTTCGGCGTGTCTCGGTATCTCCCCGATTGTTTCGGAATGTCTCGGTATCTCCCCGATTGTTTCGGAATGTCTCGGTATCTTCCCGATTGTTCCAGAATTTCTTGGTGTCTTCCCGATTATTTCGGAATTTCTCAGTATCTCCCCGATTGTTTCGGAATGTCTCGGTATCTTCCCGTTCCCGATTGTTTCGGAATTTCTCGGTATCTATCCGATTGTTTCGGAATGTCTCGGTATCTCCCCGATTGTTTCGGAATGTCTGGGTATCTCTCCGATTGTTTCGGAATGTCTCGGTATCTTCCCGATTGTTTCGGAATGTCTCGGTATCTCCTCGATTGTTTCGGAATCTCTCGGTATCTCCCCGATTGTTTCGGAATGTCTCGGTATCTCCCCGATTGTTTCGGAATCTCTCGGTATCTTCCCGATTGTTCCAGAATTTTCTGGTGTCTTCCCGATTGTTTCGGAATTTCTCGGTATCTATCCGATTGTTTCGGAATGTCTCGGTATCTCCCCGATTGTTTCGGAATGTCTCGGTATCTCTCCGATTGTTTCGGAATGTCTCGGTATCTCCCCGATTGTTTCGGAATCTCTCGGTATCTTCCCGATTGTTCCAGAATTTCTTGGTGTTTTCCCGATTATTTCGGAATTTCTCGGTATCTCCCCGATTGTTTCGGAATGTCTCGGTATCTCCCCGATTGTTTCGGAATGTCTCGGTATCTCCCCGATTGTTTCGGAATGTCTCGGTATCTCCCCGATTGTTTCGGAATGTCTCGGTATCTCCCCGATTGTTTAGGATTTGCTCGTTACCTCCCCGATTGTTTCAGACTTTATTGCTGCCTCCCTGATTGCTTCGGCGTTTCTCGGCGTTTCTCGGCGTTTCTCGGCGTCTCTCGATATCTTTTGGTATACGTTGAAATCTGTCATAACTATTACGTCGGACATCTTCTTTTCATTACTCGACATCGGTCGGCCACTGTCGACATCATATACTAGCAATGCGCATGCGTCGTCCTGCTGTTTGCTGATCACAACACGCCTACAAACAGGGACGTCGGTCTGGCATCGGGAGGTCTGTGGTTACAACCTGATTACTTGACCCTTATGACTGCTGCGACATTGATGACATGCTAACAGGGATATCCGTGACCGACAAACAGACACTCCCTCTCTCTCAGTCCCTCTCACTCTATTTTCCTTTCCCCTCTCACCCCCCCCCCCCCCTCTCTCTCTCTCTCATCGCCCCTGTCTCCCCCCCCCCTTGTCTCCCCTCTCACCCCCTCTCTCTCTCTAGTTCTGTGTGACCACCGGAGGGCACTCGCCACACTACCTAATTCCTGTCGCCGCCACCAGGGCGGACTATCGCCTTATCCCCGCGACAGGAAACCCTGAACCAGCCACACGAGGCGGGAGGCCGCGAACCAGCCACTCGAGGCGGCCCCGCACCCCGAGGACGCATTACCCAATGGGTACTCGACTCCTGCTCTGCATTAGACCTCATCAATTGAGGACCTCCTCGATGTCCTCTCAGCAAATAGCGCCACCGACTCGCCGGTCCGCCCCGTCAGCAATCTACTCCCGGTCTTTGTCATGTCTTAAGTAATCACACATCAGTTTTGGTGGGTTTTTTCGGTTTGGTGGAGGGGGCGGAGAGTAAGGATTGTGGGATGAGAGAGAGCGGCGGAGGAAGGGGGGTGATGGGGTGGGGTAGCGGGTAAGGATTGTAGAATGTGAGGGATGGGCGGATTGGGGGGGGGGGACCTCGTTTCTCATCCGCTCTCATCTCGAGTCACCGCAGCACTTTAATCCCCACCGGAGGGAGGAAGGAAGCTCTTGGGGGGGGGGCTGTAGGGGACAGAGTGAGGGGAGGGGTGAAAGGTGAACGTAAGGGTAAGGGTGAGTGGGGTTGGCGTGTGCGTGTGTGGAAACTGTCTAAGGTTATGTGCAAATAGGAATGGCACTGTTGTCTTTCTCTTCTTTCTTTTTCCTACTTCAAACAAAACCTGGTCTACCAGTAGAACAGTGCCATAACAAACGACAGTAGCAGGATGTACGATTTCCAAAGCTATGGACGCATATCAAAGTTAAAGACGTTTGGTCACACGCTACTAATTAAACTAATTTGTTTCCCAGAACGCCCTTCAACGCCTCAGCCAATTAGATCGCTTGACATCTCTCGTGTCTGTCAACATGTCAAAGCGGATCATTCGAGAACAACTTTCTTTGATGTGAACTAATATGGAAATTGTAATCTAAAACATTCATATTTCTTACAACGCATATATTGTACAGTTGGTCTTCTCAGGTATGTTAGGGCTTGACCTTTGACCTTTGATCACTTCTCTTCCGCTCCGAGTCTCAACCTGGCGTTGATTCTGGTAGTATGCACCACTGGGGTGGTGCCGCCACCGAGGTGGTGCCGCCACCGTGGTGGTGCCGCCACCGGTGTGGTGCCGCCACCAAACTGGTGCCACCATCGGGGTGGTGAAGCCACCGTGGTGGTGACGCAACCGGGGTGGTGCCGCCACCGGGGTGGTGCCGCCACCGGTGTGGTGCCGCCACCAGAGTGGTGCCACCACCGGGGTGGTGACGCAACCGGGATGGTGCCGCCACCGGTGTGGTTCCGCCACCAGAGTGGTGCCGCCACCGGGGTGGTGCCACTTCTGGAAAAAATAAATTACAGTTCGCCTTCCATAGCATCAAATTACAGGGAACACACAATATTAAATTACAATGCGCCTTCCATCAAATTAAATTACAACGGGCTTTCCATATCACGAAATTACGTCTTTTTTCTTTATTTAAATACAAATGTACTACACAACGGGAGGAACGGGAATGCGCTTTTGTAGATGCAATATTTATTGCACTTCACAGCTTCTCGAGCCAGGCTAGATCCGGCGTGGTATATACAACATATAGTGTTGGCTTCTGCTCTCCTTCTCTGGCGTTAACAAGAGGGTTGCTGTGCCCCCAGCCCCATCCCCAGCCCCAGCCCCAGCCCCAGTCCCAGTCCCAGCCCCAGCCCCAGCCCCAGCCCCAGCCCCAGCCCCCAGCCCCAGCCCCAGCCCCAGGCCTAGCCCCCAGCCCCAGCCCCAGTCCCAGCCCCAGCCCCAGCCCCAGTCCCAGCCCCAGCCCCAGCCCCAGCCCCAGCCCCAGCCCCCAGCCCCAGCCCCAGCCCCAGCCACAGCCCCAGCCCCAGCCCCAGCCACAGCCCCAGCCCCAGCCCCCAGCCCCAGCCCCAGCCCCAGCCCCAGCCCCAGCCCCAGCCCAGTCCCAGCCCCAGCCCCAGCCCAGCCACAGCCCAGCCCCAGCCCCAGCCCCAGCCCCAGCCCCAGCCCCAGCCCAACGCCCAGGCCCAGCCCACTCTCCCTGCGTTCAATGCCTTTTGCCCTTGTCACGAGGTTCCAACTGAGAAGCTGTCACATAAGCCTGACATGATATTGGTTTTTGACTCTATCTGGCGTGCTTTTCGCGAAACAATCTACTCCCCACGTGACCCTGTCGGTTCCCCCGTGTCCTTCATCCCCCCCCCCACCCACCCTTCCCCTTGTCCCTTAGTTGCCCCAACCCGGCTGCCATCCCTCAGCCTGTAACAATTCCCACCCCCTCATCTCTCCCACCATCCCTCCCCACCGAGAAACCTGCATCCCCACCCGCTCCCCTGGTGTTCCTGATCATGTGCAGATTCCCCCCTCGCCTCCGCCCCCCGCCCCCCCCCCCCCCCCCCCCCAATGTTTCGCCGAATGAAAGTGTCGCCTGGGGG
>OZ025254.1:13163603-13185721 GCA_964019135.1 Arenicola marina | reverse complement strand
CCCCAGCCCCAGCCCCAGCCCCAGCCCCAGCCCCAGCCCCAGCCCCACGCCCAGGCCCAGCCCACTCTCCCTGCGTTCAATGCCCTTTTGCCCTTGTCACGAGGTTCCAACTGAGAAGCTGTCACATAAGCCTGACATGATATTGGTTTTGACTCTATCTGGCGTGCTTTTCGCGAAACAATCTACTCCCCACGTGACCCTGTCGGTTCCCCCGTGTCCTTCATCCCCCCCCCCCCCCCCCCCCACCCTTCCCCTTGTCCCTTAGTTGCCCCAACCCGGCTGCCATCCCTCAGCCTGTAACAATTCCCACCCCCTCATCTCTCCCACCATCCTTCCCCACCGAGAAACCTGCATCCCCCACCCGCTCCCCCTGGTGTTCCTGATCATGTGCAGATTCCCCCCTCGCCTCCGCCCCCCGCCCCCCCCCCCCACCAATGTTTCGCCGGAATGAAAGTGTCGCCTGGGGGTAGCCGGGAGCTTCTTTATTGTTTTAGGCCTATTACAGGGAACAAAATTAGGCCATTTACAGCATTGTTTTTACACATGTGCATTCTCCCACTGGGGTATTCACTACAGAAATGGTGCCAGCTATTACGGGTCCAGCGGCCCTTTCAGTTTGAATCCTATTCCTCCAAACCCCCTGGAAAAACGACGTGACGTTAATAAAGAATAACTGACTGTACTTGATATTATAAGAGATAAATATATCGTAATAATCACATTAGTAATGATACGAATTATTTTACTATATATTAATAATATAATACACTGCATCTTCAACGAGGAAGCGGAAGTGCGTACTACGTCACTGAACAGAAATTGCGAACTACATCACAGAATATGCGTGCTACGTCACAGAGTTGAGTTATTGCACTACGTTTCCGCGCCATTGCTACGCATCCCGATCCCTTAGCGCCGATACGTTTATGTTTCGGTTTTTCACTCTCGCGCGGCGAACAACTAGAACAAAGAGTTTAAACATTTTTGTTTAAAAGTGTTAATATCTTTGTTTAGTGTTATGTATATTTATATTCATTATTTTACTGCTACCTATAAGCAAACAAAATGCAAGCAATATGTAACAGATCAGTTTCTTCAGAACTAATCTTCTGAAGGATTAGGACACGTGATGAAATAACCCTTTCCAGATGAACACCTTCTAGAAATCCTTATTTCAGTCATTTTTTATTTTATTATTTCATCTACATTTATGAACAAACTGACGTTTCTCCACAGGAAATAAATTCCTCAACAAACAGATTGCAACCTTTTTGAAACAACACTTATACAATAAATGTGGAACCGTCTAAACAGTTTACATTTTTATTTTACGGTTACACCTGAATAAATGACAGTAGTAGATCTACATTAAACTTCCAAAGGCTTCTGGCGTTTATTTCGGATTTGGATGGGTCGGGGTTGGCGGAAGGGGCGGGGGGGGAGGGGGGGGTGGTGGTGTTGGTCTAGCAGTCTTGCACATGTAGTTGCTATGTTTCTATGGGGTCCTCTAAGGAGGAATACCTAGGCATTGTCATCATTAAAAAAAAACTGCAACTTAACAAATAAATATATATAACTTATAAGCCTATGTTGAAGTCGATGTTTTGGCGACCTAAACGTGCCTCCACGTTTAGCAGTAATTAGTGCAGTCTGGTAATGCTTCTTTGTGAGGAAAATGTTTATATGAAACCTGAGTTGCTGAAATTATAAACAATTCACCATCGTCCATTGTCTCTCAGTACAGTCTTAGTGGCAGATATAAACGCACATGTATGTTTCAAACAACGCGGGTGGTCGAATGTTACTGGTCTGCGGGGCATTGTGCACTGGGTGAACTGGCCACTGCGCTGGCCACTGCCACTGCAGACGTCAGTGACCGAAAACCGTTCCACTTACATTCGACAAATTTCTTTGCTTTTCGCCGTCTATACAATATATAAGCATCAGTTAAGTACCCTGATAACAGCAAAAACAAAGACATGCATTCACAAATAAAAAAAAGAGATTGAGGAAATTCCCTTGGGCTGTGATACGTACGGGCAAAACGTTAGAAAGGCGATTTATACGTTGTCTCGCAAATGGATCCCGCAAACTTATCTATGTAGTTCAGGAAACACAAAACGAAATTGCTTATCGGGTTACGTTAGGGGATACGTTCAATCAAAGACAAAGTACAATGACTCTCTAATATGCGAACTACGTCACATAAGCGGCAATGACTGCGATTTGTCTATAACACGCCACACGAGGTAGATCTACATCATGTTTAACTTTTTTGTGAAATAAAGCCACCATTTCGTAAATTCAAAGCTAATATACAAGCTTTTCTTCCATTCAATATGTCGACGTATTTGAAATTGATACTGAAATATGTAAGTGTAAGTCATGGTAGGAGGCCATGGCGATACTCAATGTTAGATTGGTAGCTGGTTGGTTGTATATTCAGGGCGCTTTAACCACTTTTAGTTATATCGCGTCAATGGGAAAACGAAGGGAGGGTGAAGCCATGTCCCCGGGGGTAACCCCCTACTCTTTGCGAAGAAGGACATGAGATCTTTATCCTACGACCACACAGACATGGCCTCAGCAGGGCGCGAACCGCTGATCCACGTGCCGTTAAGCTGTCAGCACTTGGTCAGAGCGCTGAATGCCAGCGCTCTAATCCACTGAGCTATCGAGTGAGCCCCTTAGATACAGCAAGCTCGGCTGCTGCCTTGCACATGTCGCGGTCGGCAGCGTGTTATCTGTGCCAGCGTATCGTACCCCGCTTCACCGTGAAACTGCACATTTAGTCATGTTGAGAAACATCCACTTCGTGAACAATTAAAATAACCAACGAATGGTTCAAACTGACCAACCGATGCATGAAGAGCAGTGGCGGATCTAGGGAGGGAGGGGGTTAGGGGGGTTACACCCCCCCCCCCTTGGCAGCCAGAACATACAACATACATGTTAACATACATGTTAAAGTCCCAAGTCTTTAGAGAGCAACCCCCCCGTTGGGAACCTGAACATACACTGTTAAAGTCGGTTTCTCCGAGCGCGCCCTGGGCACGATTTTTTCACGATGCGGCGTAAGAATAAGTTTAATCATGAATGCAGTAAATATGTGTTGGACACGTTGTCAGATCTTGTGTGTTATCACAGGCTAAACAAACCTGTATTCATGTTAAATGGCAAACAAACAGTAGCGATATCAAGTTAACAAAAATGCCACACGAGAGAAATCTGATAAACAAATTCTTAAACAACACGCCTTTTATATATGTCACATGGTATGCAGACAGTACGGATATAAATACATCAGTTTATTTCCACAGAAGAAATTTTACAGAAAATGACTCACTGACAATACTCTCCAGACATAAATTATATTAAGATGGTTGCACACAATAGCAATCATTGTATAACGATTACTGGTATTGTTCGTAAAGTTACGGACATTCATCAAATTTCCATATATCAGATGTTCGTAACTCTTAGTGCCACGCTCTCCAATACCTTCTATTAAAGATAATATAAGTAGATGTGCTAAAGCTATAAGTCTACACAGTGAAAAAATCTGATATAGGTTGTCTTTTTTCACAACAGCGACGTAAACGAGAATCCCCCGGTCGTATACATGACGCCGGCCATTTTGTTTTGGCGTCTGACCTGCGATAGATCCCCGGATGACGTGTCAGTTGCTTATTGGCTGGTCGTGTCGGGTTGTCCGACCCTGTGTCTGGCTATAATACGTCCTACGATTTCACACTAAGCGCTTATGGACTGACCCATAAATGTCCATATCGGGGCTTAGCGCCCCGGGGGCCTCTGTCTGGCTCTGTCGGAGGTGTTGGGTGGGGAAGAATCGCCTTCAGTCAGAAAGGTCACATGGATGTGGTGACCGTTCCCCGTGATGTAGGGGCTATAAGCTGCCTGTGGAGGGGTTACGCAGTGAAGCTGTGATGTGCGTCTGACTAGGTATGTATAGTAGGGATATACATATCTGACTTATGGCGAATAGCAGGTACATTTAGGCGACTATTTAGAATAACAGGTATATTATATGTGACTGTTTTAGAACAGCAGGTATATTATGTTTTTTTTTTTAGGTAAGTAGGCATATTATATGCGACTCTTTGAAGTAGCAGGTCGGGGGGGGACATGTATATTGCCCAAGGTAGAGAAAGCTACTTATATTTGTGAAGGGGCGTGTGGGGGGATTGTCACAGGGGGAAACACGGCTTAACATGGGTGAAACATATCTACAAACACATTGCCAAACTATACGTACAGTTCAGTAATCCACGTACTGATTAGCTTTCTTCACCAGGTCCGACGCTTCCGTATTTTCTTTAGCTCGGGAACGCGTAATAAAATTATGATTCTTTAAAAAGAATGACAAACGTTTTTGTAAAACAAATACAAGAAATATTTTATTCTTAAAAAACAAACAAATATTTTGTTCATAAAAGGATTTAATTTTTTTTCATCAAATAGCTTTGAAAGTTATTAGCTCCTTCCCATTATGAAAGTGTTGATACTTTGATATTCTGCATTTAATTAGGAAATATCTCCAAGAGGAAAACTATCGAATAAACCACTATTTTCTTTGTAAGCATTTTAACTGGTATAGTGGCAAATCGCGTCCCTGATACCACTAGTATTGTTGTTCATTTGCCAAGCAGCGGATACGTATTCACAGCAGACGTATTATTGTAAGCAAATATATATTTTACAGCGCCTACTCTGCATGTGCCATGTTTCATCCATCCACCCTTCATCGTCTGGGGAGGTTGCGCAGTCCAGTTTAGCCCTTGTGTGCGCAAAATCGGCCTAAAACAACAATTCATCTTCATTGGATATTTGTCAGGCTGTGGCGCTGTGTACCCTGTGCCCCTTACTGCGAGGGTAGAGTCCCTGGGCGAAGAGGGGAGGGGGGGCGGGCACTCGTAGTGGCCAAGTGGGTTGTCGTCTGGAGTCTGGTATGATGACTCCTGGTGGACGCTCACAAAGTCCAATGAGTGTTATTTCCTCGTGTGTTATTTCATTGCTTGGCCCCAGTCCGCCGCTACACAACGGTGCCTTACCGCTATGATGGCAAACGTCTTTGGCCACTCAATAGACCAACGGTCGTCAAGGTGTCTGCCCCGGCAGATGTCCCACATGAGAGTATTAACAGTCGGAATGACATAGTTTTGAGGGTGAGCGGGTTGAGCAGGGTGATTGGCGGGTGGTGGGGGCTTGGGGCGTGAGGGGGAGGGGGGGGGGGTGAGAAGGAGAGAGATGGGGGGGGGGTAGAATTAGAGGGAGAGGGGGGGGTGTAGGAGAAAACCCTGGCAGCTAGGCCAAGCAGCAATCAAGTGGAAGACATAAATGAAAACTAGGAAGGAAAGTGCCTTTTATCAACAAGACCGACTTGCGCTGAAAGGAGCCATATAAAAAGTGACAGCGAAAAGCTTGTTGATGGCAAAACCCCGACCGTGTTGCGGCCGTCCCGGCAAAGGCCGGTCTGGCATCTTACTCCCTGGAGAGACGTCTGTCTGTCGCTTATTGCGGGGTGTGGGCCACTCGTAAGCAGCGGCAACACCGCCAACAACGGCCGAGTCGCTCTCCCTGTAGAGGGCGCTGGTCGGCGGTGGGTGGCGGCGGTGCCAAGCGTCGCCGAACGCGGTGCTTTGCGCAAGTCACCGAGGCCTGGGAAAAGGGAAAAATGAGCGGAGAGCGGAGGGGAGCAGGTGAAGGTGGGGTGGGAGGGGGGAGGGTGGGGAGAGGGTGACGTCATTGGCTGAACGGGGGGCGTGGCTTGAAGCGGGACATGAAAACCCGGATCTTATTTACTAGCGGCGGTGTCCCTGTTCTCCCCATCCTCCCAACCAAACCCCCCGGCACCACCCTCCCCACCCCCTTCCCGTGGGACCGGATTTGTTTCTGCTGTGGAAGGAAGTTGACCGAAGGACTAAGTGCCTGTAATAAACATTGACGGGTCCCTGTTGCGCCCTCTGCCGGTCTGCCCGGGAACGACGGACGTCGCCAAACAGCCATCGATAAAGTTCCTTGTGGAGGAGGGAACAAAAATAACAGCGGTGACGGGAAAGCTCAAGCGGCTGTGGTGAGATGAATCAGAATGATTGACTCCTGGAGGCAGTGCCCACGGAGTCCACGGAGAGAGCGACACGTGGACCGCCACAGCGACAGTTCTACATCCGGGACCTGAGCGCATGGCTAGGCTGAAGGTGGCGACACACGTGCGCGACGTACGCACATACGGGTTCCTCCAAGTGGCGCTTCAAAGTAACATCGCCAAGCCCCGCCCACTGCGCCGTCACGATGCCAAGCCTCTCCCACTGCCCCGTCACCACGTCAAGCCCCGCCTAATGTTCTGTCGCCACGCCAAGCCCCGCCCACTGTCCCGTCATTACGCCAAGCACCGCCCACTGCCCCGTCATCACGCCAAGCACCGCCCACTGCCCCGTCACCACGCCAAGCCCCGCCTATTGCCCCGTCATCACGCCAAGCCCCGCTTACTGCCCCATCACCATGCCAAGCCCCGCCCACTGCCCCACCACCACGCCAAGCCCCGCCCACTGTCCCGTCACCACACCAAGCCCCGCCCACTGCCCCATCACCATGCCAAGCCCCGCCCACTGCCCCGCCACCACGCCAAGCCCCGCCCACTGCCCCGTCCCCAGGCCAAGCCCCGCCCTCTCCCCTTCAAAGTGACCACCCCAAGCCCCGCCCACTGACCTCTAAGCCCCGCCCCTTGCTTCTTGAACGTGAATATCCCACTATCAATATCTCCGCCCACTGACCCGGGAGGAGGCGTTTTCTGTCGGCGTATGAGGTGGTCTGGTGGAGGGGGGGGGGGCGAGAGAGAGAGTCAGTGGGGCGGTCTGCCTATGGGGCGATCTGTGTCTGTGGGGCGGTCTGCTTGTGAGGCGGTCTGCCTGTGGGGCGGTCTGCCTGTGGGGCGGTCTGTCTATGTGGCGGTAAGTGTGTAGGGCGGTCTGTCTGTGGGGCGGTCTGTCTATGGGGCGGTCTGTCTATGGGGCGGTCTGTCCGTGGGGCGGTGTATCTAAGGGGCGGATTCGCCTGTAGGGCGGTCTGCCTGTCTGTCGCTCGCCGCTGGGCTGCCCGCTTGGGCAGTACGTAGTCCGGTCACAGAGCCCATCCATCTCGGGGCGCAAACACTCACAGAGGGCAGCCGACCGGCTATTAGGCTCTCTAATAAAAGCCTTTCACCCGAGGTGCCATTCGGACCCCTGTCGCGTAGGCCGTAGGTGTTTCCCGCCTAGGCCCCGGCCGCAGCAAGCAAGCAAGCCCTCTCTATTCTCCCCCCTCCTCTCTCGCCGCCACACCTCCGATTTCATCTGGGAAGTTCTTGGCCTTATCGAGATATGGTTTGAATACAAATAGTATATAATATATAAATATATACTGTCGGCAGACCTACCTGCCTTGAACTTGCTTACGGCTTGGACCACCTGCAGCGAAAACGGTACTGGAAGACATGTGGGTGTGGATGTCTAAAGTGTCATATATAAAGTGCCATGTATAAATGAGTGCATATAGCATGTATATATCACCAGTCTTTAAAAAAAGGAAAGATCATTTAAAGGCTAAAGTAGCCATGACCTCCAATTTATTGCTTTCATTGCTTGGTGATATAAATCTAAGGACTTTTGATACATATCGCGGCAGTGGTCGAGAGGAAAGGTAAAGGCTCGCCCTTCCCGTCTATTGTTTATGATAGGCGGCGTCTGTTTGCCGGCTACATGAGCGTTTCGGATGAAGTGTTACAAGGAATTAAACCATTTTCCGACAGGTATAATGGGCTGGGAATCCCATACATATTGTGACGATATTTATCCTGCATGCATGGGGACTAAGGACTGGGGTCTGTGGTTTCTTCATGTCTCTAGGAAACTATAAACGCTGGGTTTATTTAGGTCTCACACCACTAATTTCGCGAAATCATACGCCGGATATCGTGACACGTTATTTACGATGTGAATCGTGGATGTGGATCGTGGATGTGAATCGGGGATGTGGATCGTGGATGTGAATCGTGGATGTTAATCGTGGATGTGAATCGTGGGTGTGAATCGCGGATGTGAATCGTATGTGTGAATCGTGGATGTGAATCGTGGATGTAAATCGTGGATGTGAATCGTCGATGTGAATCGTGGATGTGAATCGTGGATGTGAATCGTGGATGTGAATCGTGGATGTGAATTGTGGATGTGAAGCGTGGATGTGAATCGTGGATGTGAATCGTGGTTGTGAATCGCGGACGTGAATCGTCGATGTGAATCGTCGATGTGAACCGTCGATGTGAATCGTCGATGTGAATCGTCGAGGTGAATCGTCGAGGTGAATCGTGGATGTGAATCGTGAGTCGTCGTCGAATACGGACACCGAATGTCAGAAGCTTGCGCTCAAATCTTGCCCCTTATGTTACTTTCACCGCAAAGTCACTCTCATCACCATCTTGGAACTACTTCCCCACTACTACCAATCACCAGTGAACCGATGTTTGTATTGAAGCTATTTGTGGATGTGGATCGTGGATGTGAATCGGGGATTTGGATCGTGGATGTGAATCGTGGATGTTAATCGTGGATGTGAATCGTGGGTGTGAATCGCGGATGTGAATCGTATGTGTGAATCGTGGATGTGAATCCTGGATGTGAATCGTGGATGTGAATCGTGGATGTGAATCGTGGATGTGAATCGTGGATGTGAATCGTCGATGTGAATCGTCGATGTGGATCGTGGATGTAAATCGTGGATGTGAATCGTGGATGTGAATCGTGGATGTGAATCGTGGATGTGAATCGTGGATGTGAATCGTGGATGTGAATTGTGGATGTGAAGCGTGGATGTGAATCGTGGATGTGAATCGTGGTTGTGAATCGTGGATGTGAATCGTCGATGTGAATCGTCGATGTGAATCGTGGATGTGAATCGTGAGTCGTCGTCGAATACGGACACCGAATGTCAGAAGCTTGCGCTCAAATCTTGCCCCTTATGTTACTTTCACCGCAAAGTCACTCTCATCACCATCTTGGAACTACTTCCCCACTACTACCAATCACCAGTGAACCGATGTTTGTATTGAAGCTATTTGTGGATGTGGATCGTGGATGTGAATCGGGGATTTGGATCGTGGATGTGAATCGTGGATGTTAATCGTGGATGTGAATCGTGGGTGTGAATCGCGGATGTGAATCGTATGTGTGAATCGTGGATGTGAATCCTGGATGTGAATCGTGGATGTGAATCGTGGATGTGAATCGTGGATGTGAATCGTGGATGTGAATCGTCGATGTGAATCGTCGATGTGGATCGTGGATGTAAATCGTGGATGTGAATCGTGGATGTGAATCGTGGATGTGAATCGTGGATGTGAATCGTGGATGTGAATCGTGGATGTGAATTGTGGATGTGAAGCGTGGATGTGAATCGTGGATGTGAATCGTGGTTGTGAATCGTGGATGTGAATCGTCGATGTGAATCGTCGATGTGAATCGTCGATGTGAATCGTGAGTCGTCGTCGAATACGGACACCGAATGTCAGAAGCTTGCGCTCAAATCTTGCCCCTTATGTTACTTTCACCGCAAAGTCACTCTCATCACCATCTTGGAACTACTTCCCCACTACTACCAATCACCAGTGAACCGATGTTTGTATTGAAGCTATTTGTCTCCGGTGTATTTATCAATGAAAGGGACACCATAATAAAAACATATAAACTAAAAACCGGAATTTGGCGCTGTCGTGCGATCAGGAATAAATCCATTCCTTATTCAAATGTCATACACCCAGTAAATATTCATTGTGTCACCGACTGGTTATATTGAGGTGCAATCAGTGGCACCCCCCCCCCCCCCTTCACGCCCCCCCCCCCCCGGACCTGGCGTCTCCGTCTCTCCCTCAAACCACCCTGGATTATCGTTCTTCTGTATTATTACGGGCCTCACTCTGATATTGGGTTGCGGGGTCTAAAGTTTACGGTACAGATCGGTGGGTGGGCTCGGGAGACAAGTTGAAGGGGGAGTCGAGGAAGGGGAGGGGGGGGGCAGAGGGGAGGGGGGGGGGGGTTCTCGGAGAGACTCTCCGGAGGACCGGACCCATTAACGGCTCGACAGAGGCACAGGGGGACGCCCTCCCCCCCGCGGGGAGAGGGAGGTGGGGGGAGAGGGGGAGGGTGGGGCAGAGGAGGGGGGGGGGGTGTATTGAATCTGAGGAGGCCCGGGTAGCCCCAAGAGGGTTTCGTATGCGGGGCCCTGTGCCTGAGTTGCCGGCGTCGGTGTCGGAGAGCCCTGAGAGTAAGGAGCAATGCGGCAGTGAAAAATAAATAGACCAATTTCAGCCTGATGAATTACTTCTCTGCCTTCTAATCCTGTTCCAAAGGGGGGACGGCGCTCTCCCTGACCCGACCCCCCTCCACCCCCTGCTCTCCTACCCCCCCCCCCCACCCGCCCCTCCCGGCCCCCGCCACCCGCAGCGAGGATCAACTGGGGAGAGGCAGTAACATGGAAGAGGGATGCGGTTGGCATGTCAACCGCATCCCTCCCCCCATGGGGAGTGTGGGGATGGTGGGGAATGGATGGGTAGAGGAGCCAGGGGACTGGTGGCTTGGTGACAGTCCTCGCAGGGAGGGAGGGGTGAGGGCGCCCTGTAGGGTGGGAGAGAGGGGGTGTTATCTTTGCCTTTGCCTCTTCTCACAATATCGCGTCACATGTTCAGGGGCTACTATAACCACCCTGCAGGGAAGCGAGGGTCTTGGGGCTAGTGTCCCCCCCCCCCACTCCCTCCCATACCCACGCTCACATTCTGACCATGTCCATTAAAAAAGAAAATCCGGGTATAAGCTTAAATAAAAAACATATTTTTACGAAATATGGTAAACGAAAACTCCAAATCCAAAATGCTGTCTTTTTCGTCTGCTGTCTATTTGATGATTTTATTATTGAGAAGCACTCCGATACATGAGACTAAATCAACTGGACTTTGGAACAGTGAATTCAGAGGGTAATTTATATGACAGAAGATTTGAAAACTATAACATTACTGCCGGGAATCAAGCTCGTGACCGCCGGCTGCGCGCGCCGGCAGCTCTAGGGGTCAGGCAAGGCAAATGGCGACACGCGACGCGATCGTTTTTGAAAAGACACCCGACGCGATCGTTTTTGAAAAGACACCCGACATCGACATCAAAATTCCGATAGCGTACATTTCAAAATCCGACACTCACACAGTTTTTTCTCCAAAACCTGACTGCAACAGCGTTATTTGAAAGATCGACAGTGGACATTGCGTATTTAGGAGAGTAGACACTGGATACTAGAGCCCCCTTCCAGACCCCTGGCTCTAACCACTGGATACTGGAGCCCCCTTCCAGACCCCTGGCTCTAACCACTGGATACTGGAGCCCCCTTCCAGACCCCTGGCTCTAACCACTGGATACTGGAGCCCCCTTCCAGACCCCTGGCTCTAATCACTGGATACTGGATCCCCCTTCCAGACCCCTGGCTCTAACCACTGGATACTGGAGCCCCCTTCCAGACCCCTGGCTCTAACCACTGGATACTGGAGCCCCCTTCCAGACCCCTGGCTTTAACCACTGGATACTGGAGCCCCCTTCCAGACCCCTGGCTCTAATCACTGGATACTGGAGCCCCCTTCCAGACCCCTGTCTCTAACCACTGGATACTGGAGCCCCCTTCCAGACCCCTGGCTCTAACCACTGGATACTGGATCCCCCTTCCAGACCCCTGGCTCTAACCACTGGATACTGGAGCCCCCTTCCAGACCCCTGGCTCTAACCACTGGATACTGGAGCCCCCTTCCAGACCCCTGGCTCTAATCACTGGATACTGGATCCCCCTTCCAGACCCCTGGCTCTAACCACTGGATACTGGAGCCCCCTTCCAGACCCCTGGCTCTAACCACTGGATACTGGAGCCCCCTTCCAGACCCCTGGCTTTAACCACTGGATACTGGAGCCCCCTTCCAGACCCCTGGCTCTAATCACTGGATACTGGAGCCCCCTTCCAGACCCCTGTCTCTAACCACTGGATACTGGAGCCCCCTTCCAGACCCCTGGCTCTAACCACTGGATACTGGAGCCCCCTTCCAGACCCCTGGCTCTAACCACTGGATACTGGAGCCCCCTTCCAGACCCCTGGCTCTAATCACTGGATACTGGAGCCCCCTTCCAGACCCCTGTCTCTAACCACTGGATACTGGAGCCCCCTTCCAGACCCCTGGCTCTAACCACTGGATACTGGAGCCCCCTTCCAGACCCCTGGCTCTAACCACTGGATACTGGAGCCCCCTTCCAGACCCCTGGCTCTAACCACTGGATACTGGAGCCCCCTTCCAGACCCCTGGCTCTAATCACTGGATACTGGATCCCCCTTCCAGACCCCTGGCTCTAACCACTGGATACTGGAGCCCCCTTCCAGACCCCTGGCTCTAACCACTGGATACTGGAGCCCCCTTCCAGACCCCTGGCTCTAACCACTGGATACTGGAGCCCCCTTCCAGACCCCTGGCTCTAATCACTGGATACTGGAGCCCCCTTCCAGACCCCTGTCTCTAACCACTGGATACTGGAGCCCCCTTCCAGACCCCTGGCTCTAACCACTGGATACTGGAGCCCCCTTCCAGACCCCTGGCTCTAACCACTGGATACTGGAGCCCCCTTCCAGACCCCTGGCTCTAACCACTGGATACTGGAGCCCCCTTCCAGACCCCTGGCTCTAATCACTGGATACTGGAGCCCCCTTCCAGACCCCTGTCTCTAATCACTGGATACTAGAGCCCCCTTTTCCAGACCCCGGGCTCTAACCACTGGATACTGGAGCCCCCTTCCAGACCCCGGGCTCTAATCCCTGGATACTGGAGCCCCCTACCAGACCCCGGGCTCTAATCACTGGATACTGGAGCCCCCTTCCAGACCCCTGTCTCTAATCACTGGATACTGGATCCCCCTTCCAGACCCCTGGCTCTAACCACTGGATACTGGAGCCCCCTTCCAGACCCCTGGCTCTAACCACTGGATACTGGAGCCCCCTTCCAGACCCCTGGCTCTAACCACTGGATACTGGAGCCCCCTTCCAGACCCCTGGCTCTAATCACTGGATACTGGAGCCCCCTTCCAGACCCCTGTCTCTAACCACTGGATACTAGAGCCCCCTTCCAGACCCCGGGCTCTAACCACTGGATACTGGAGCCCCCTTCCAGACCCCGGGCTCTAATCACTGGATACTGGAGCCCCCTTCCAGACCCCGGGCTCTAATCACTGGATACTGGAGCCCCCTTCCAGACCCCTGTCTCTAACCACTGGATACTGGAGCCCCCTTCCAGACCCCGGGCTCTAATCACTGGATACTGGAGCCCCCTTCCAGACCCCGGGCTCTAACCACTGGATACTGGAGCCCCCTTCCAGACCCCTGGCTCTAATCACTGGATACTGGAGCCCCCTTCCAGACCCCTGGCTCTAACCACTGGATACTGGAGCCCCCTTCCAGACCCCTGGCTCTAAACACTGGATACTGGAGCCCCCTTCCAGACCCCTGGCTCTAACCACTGGATACTGGAGCCCCCTTCCAGACCCCTGGCTCTAACCACTGGATACTGGAGCCCCCTTCCAGACCCCTGGCTCTAACCACTGGATACTGGAGCCCCCTTCCAAACCCCTGGCTCTAACCACTGGATACTAGAGCCCCCTTCCAGACCCCTGGCTCTAACCACTGGATACTGGAGCCCCCTTCCAGACCCCTGGCTTTAATCACTGGATACTGGAGCCCCCTTCCAGACCCCTGGCTCTAACCACTGGATACAGGAGCCCCCTTCCAGACCCCTGGCTCTAATCACTGGATAGTGGAGCCCCCTTCCAGACCCCGGGCTCTAATCACTGGATACTGGAGCCCCCTTCCAGACCCCTGTCTCTAACCACTGGATACTGGAGCCCCCTTCCAGACCCCGGGCTCTAATCACTGGATACTGGAGCCCCCTTCCAGACCCCTGTCTCTAACCACTGGATACTGGAGCGCCCTTCCAGACCCCTGGCTCTAACCACTGGATACTGGAGCCCCCTTCCAGACCCCTGGCTCTAACCACTGGATACTGGAGCCCCCTTCCAGACCCCTGTCTCTAACCACTGGATACTGGAGCCCCCTTCCAGACCCCTGGCTTTAACCACTGGATACTGGAGCCCCCTTCCAAACCCTGGCTCTAACCACTGGATACTGGAGCCCCCTTCTAGACCCCTGTCTCTAACCACTGGATACTGGAGCCCCCTTCCAGACCCCTGGCTCTAATCACTGGATACTGGAGCCCCATTCCAGACCCCTGGCTCTAACCACTGGATACTGGAGCCCCCTTCCAGGCCCCTGGCTCTAACCACTGGATACTGGAGCCCCCTTCCAGACCCCTGGCTCTAACCACTGGATACTGGAGCCCCCTTCCAGATCCCTGGCTCTAATCACTGGATACTGGAGCCCCCTTCCAGACCCCGGGCTCTAATCACTGGGTACTGGAGCCCCCTTCCAGACCCCAGTCTCTAACCACTGGATACTGGAGCCCCCTTCCAGACCCCTGGCTCTAACCACTGGATACTGGAACCCCCTTCCAGACCCCTGGCTCTAACCACTGGATACTGGAGCCCCCTTCCAGACCCCTGGCTCTAACCACTGGATAGTGGAGCCCCCTTCCAGACCCCTGGCTCTAACCACTGGATACTGGAGCCCCCTTCCAGACCCCTGGCTCTAACCACTGGATACTGGAGCCCCCTTCCAGACCCCTGGCTCTAACCACTGGATACTGGAGCCCCCTTCCAGACCCCTGGCTCTAACCACCAGCTACTTGGACCCCTTCCAGACCCCTGGCTCTAACCACCAGCTACTTGGACCCCTTCCAGACCCCTGGCTCTAACCACCAGCTACTTCGACCCCCGCTGAACTACCAGGACTCTCGACCAGGACCTCCGAGAATATATTTCTAAAGGTCTAAATAAATAGTCTTAACAACAGTAGCCTCAGCGACTGCGGCTTCCATATTTATTGGTCGTTCAATCGCTTTCGGTATCAGTAGATTAATCATTTTCTTGGCACTAAACATTTCTGTTGTTCTCTTTTTCGTCACACTTTGTCTTCATGCCTCTGTGTTTGTTCCTGTAATCCAGTCCGTATTTTAGTGTAAGCTGTTTGTCCATCTGTACATGTTGTTGTCGGTGCTATTCGGGGGCATCGGGGGCATTTATTGTCCATAAAGGCATAAATTTAACTACTAACAGCGGCACTTACTCTCTAATTTAAGTAAAGCGATGAAGAAAGGGTTCAACGGGTGCCCATTTCTTTACAAAGGCAGTGTGAGACAATCCAAGTTTCTCGAGTTTATAACTATAACTAATTGTATTTACAGCACCATTGGAGCTTGGCTTGGAATTACCCCACTTACATTTATAAATAAACTTTATTACTATCGTCAAGCCAAGATTAACTAGAGTACAAAAAATAAAACGAATGCCCAATAGAACCGTTTTCTCTGTTATTAATGTGTCTGCGGTGAAGCCAGTCGCTTTAGCCAATACCCGTCCCAATTCATTCCATAGAGGATTAACAATTAGACAGTGGTAAAAAAAGGTGGACGAGAGATTCCGTTTCACATTTACAAAAAGGACATGTATCACAATTCAACCTACACATCCGGAGATACATCTTCGTGACACAAATTGTATGTAAAATCCTATACTGAAAACTGAAACTGAAAAAGTCGCTCATTAAAGACCATGTACTGGCCGACTCGATAGCTCAGTGGGCTAGAGCGCTCGCATTGAGTGATCTGGTCACCAGAGAGCCTAACGGCACGTGGATCGGTGGTTCAAGCGCTGCTGTGGCCATGTCTGTGTGGTTGTAAAGAGTAGGGGGTTACCCTCGGGGACATGGCTCCACTCTCCCTTCCTTATCCCATTGACGCGATATGACCAAAAGTGGAAAAGTCCTGAATAACCAACCAACCAACCTAATAGGTTTCAACTCACTTTTCACACCCAAACCATAGTACTGCAACCCGTCAGTCTATTATTTTTTCAAAATATAATTTTTAAAAAGCAATGTTGACAATATTAGCCAAAAGCCCTTTGTGGTTCCCCAAAAGGCCGATGGGAACTTATGACGTCAAAGAAGGCACCCGAGGCACGGATCGTTAGGGTCGCCACACACTGCACGCGCCAGCGCCAGCGCCAGGGCCAGCGCAATGACCTTGACCTTTATTTCACCAGACGATAATGCAGTAACGACGAATGAAGAAATCCTTAATCCTTTTGTTGGCTCCTGCAGAAGACGTTACTGGGTCCATCTGACAAAACAGACGGCTAGTGTTCGTGCGGGGGGGGTGGGGTACCATCGCTTAATCCAGGAGCTTACGAATGGTGACGATGAGCGGTTCGGGCAATACTTCATTTGATGCTCGAGGGTGAATTGCTGGACACAGTCGGCCACAAACATATACAAGCAAACGACCACCAAGAAGCAGCTTGTGTCCAGAACAGCGGCTGACCATATATTTATATTGTTGCCATCAAGACAATAGATTTGCATCAATGCTAATCTTGAAAGGAGGTTCAAGGCCCACAGCAGACGACAGGGCTGGACCCGGACTGAATAAGACTCAGTTATCGAATTGGTCGTATACAGGGCGCTTTGAAATTAACAACGTGTCTACTTCTCACTTTGGATAAATTTATTTTTGCACTTTTGCGCTGCAGGGCGGCGCGGCACGTCCATTGTGTGGGGTGTCGTTGAAACTCATGCGGGCTATTTGAACATGTTGGGGCTGGTGGGTGTGCGGGGGTCCTCAGACGACAGGGGCAGGGCACTGCCAGTGCTCACATGCTAACAGTCACGACATCTCCCGCTGCAGTAAATGTGATGCCTGAGTAATAAGTGAGTTGAAATGAAACAACAGAGTGGCGCACAATAACGACTGCCCTGTGGTGGCGACGAAAGGCGGACCCAGTTTGAGCAATTAGTGAGTTGTGAGTAACAATGGCGGTTGCGGGGAGACTGACCAGATTCTTGTGAAGCTGAACCCCTTTTCCGTAGTCCACACGCCAACCCAAATTGCAAACCAAAAGTTTAGAATGGCTCTTTACTGTACTTTGACCCGTATTGTAAGAATCGGAATATGGAAAGGTATTATTCTGGGTTTAGGTGTATTATGAGAAATTATATTTCAACAAGTGGGCAATAAATCTTCTTTTCTAAATTATGTATCGCATACATGCCCCTCCTGATATTATAAGCTCAAAAGTGACTCATCCCTGAGCCCAAAACGTCCGCCGCAGTCACTTGGAGCGTAAAACTGGAGCCCCGCGTGTGTGCCACAGTTTGCCGATGATACCCTCTTGTCGCCATTTCGGATCGCGATATCTATAAAATTAATTAGGTCAAGCTTAATACTCATTGACGATAATTTACGTATTTAACGTGTAATGAATATTGATGGGTAATTCTGCAATCGAAAAATAACCATTAACAGGTAACAGGTATAGCGCCATTCCTCCTCCTCTGTGGTTACTCCAATAACACTCGACCACTTTTCCTCATTTTTGCGATTTACAGGTAACAAAGTGATCAAAACCTTATGAACATCATTGCACACTCGCTTCGGTCTATACAGATGGTCCAAATAGGGATATACTAGATCGTAACCTGACCACTTCTCTACATAACCTCCCTCCTCCACTCTCTCGGAATGGTCTGCATCATGCTATAAAAATCAGCAAAGTTCATACCGACATCATATTTTCTAAGAAATTTTTCTCATCCGAGGGGCTTGTCGTTTATATTGAAAAGATCCTTGACACATGTAATACCCTTTTCAACTCCCTTTTGCTCCTAGTGAGGTTATCCTTTGTCATTAGGAATGTATTCCATAGAGGGAAACCTAAACAATCGCAATCTAAATTAAACTTACTGTCTGTAAAAAACATAACCACGATGTAAAAAAGTATATAGATATATTTATATATAAAATCAAGTTGACTACCCACCAGGTTCTTTCTCTTTCTCTTTCATCCCATTCCTTGACAGTCCCCTCTCGCGTAATGATCTCATCTGACCGCGAATGTTTTGAAGCCAACAGACGCGAAGCATAAATAAACGTGCCCCTGTATCCGTCCCCCCCCCCCCCTCCCAGCCACCCCACCCACCCTTATCCCCCTCTACACACACACGCTGGTACTAGCACTAACCAATGGTTGTATCTTCACCTTTCCCGCACACCCCCGTTATATCACTGTCACTGCCAGCAAAACCACAGCACCTGGGAAAAACCACGTCAGACCGTCTCAGCTCGCGGCGCCCCCAACGATGCTGTGACAGTTTTCACCATCTGAACGGAATTGATTTCTCCCTGGTGTGACCAAGTCATTTGTAAAGTAAAGAAGGCAAATGTTTTCATCCGGGCATTCGGCGTCTGATTCTTTACGTTTAAGTCCCCCGCGATGGTTACGAGTGAATCCAAGGAGGTATACAGCTTGGCGAGTGTTTTAAGGGTGAGCCAAAAACGTAGAAAAAAGTTTAGGTGATATAAGTTTAAGAAAGTGGAATAGAAAAATTCATCACGTTCCCTGGAAAGGAATAATATATATCTAAATATTTTAGATAAATGTTATTTTATTTTTATTACATACAATATTCATCGAACCGGGGAAAATATGCACATGTACTCAACAGTAAACAATGTAAAATATTAAATTGTTATACTTTGAATAAGAACATCGAATAAGCAATGTTCTGCTACAGTCTCGATGACAAGATTCGACATCCAGTTATAGAAGAAATCGTACTTTAAATCTGGTTCAACAATTCTTCACGCCAAAATCATATTATTCTGTAAATTTGTAACATGTTATGGCCTGTTTTCGACTAGAATAGTGTAACCTACTGAGAAAAATGAAGATAAGGAAATAAGGAAAGATAAGGACATTTACTCTAAACCCTTTAAAACTACGAAAGATGTATATATCAGTTATGAAATGTAAACTTCGAATCCGCATTTACCCTCAAAGATCGACTGTATCGATGGCGCGTTGTTGATGTCGAACATTGCTATATTTGCCGTCAGTTAATTGTCTGAATAACTTAAGTATATATATTGAAGCTGTTTATATGAGGTGTATTTTTGATTTGAATTGAATACCTAAAATATTAGTGTATATATATTACTGTTATCTGTTGGTTGTTTATGTGTAACTGTATAACTTTATAAATCACAATGTTGGGTGGCTCTAGCGCCAGCGACCTTTAAGGTCTTAGTTGGAGTCTCCCGGTCAAGTCGACACTATTTGCTTCACTTCTCGTTTGTATTTACGTCATACTTGGTCAAATAAACGAATCTTGAATCTTGAATCTTTATCACATGCTCCACGCTCTCGTGGCTCGCCCTGTCAAAGTGAACCCCAAACAATTGAACACATTTATTCGGAACTGCTAAGGAACTATGACAGCATATATCAGATCATATATAACCATTTACATGCTTGTGGCCGCTAAATCAGATATATTTCCCATCGACGGCATATTACCACAGAGGTTATATTGTGCCAGTCTCACAGCAATACGGTCTACATGTAAACCGTGATATATCCTTATCATTTAATGTCCAGTCCTGTAAATTAACCGAACGTAAGATCTTTTACAACCAACCTTATTAATCATGTTTTATTAATAACCAAGAAGTATATATATCGATGTCAATTGATGAATACAGTTCCAAATTTTATCAGTATTAAGGGCACTATTATATATCGTTATAAATTAGAAAAGTACGCGTCAAAAATCTCCACCTATGCAAAGAAATGGACCCTCCCTCAAACTCTTTAATGTTTAACAAGACTGTAATATGAATTGACGCACTTTTTGCAAATCTGTATTTTTTTATGGAAGTTAAGAAAACTTCTGGCTATAATTACCCTGTTGCCTATGAGGGATTGTAGGGGGAGGGGTGCGGGGCTCTCCTTAGCTCAGAGGGTAAGCAGACTGAGCTGCAGACCAACAGGTCGTGGGTTCGGACCCTGGAACCTACCTGCATCTGGGGGAACTTACATCTAACCCCATTTTATTGTCCCGATAGATTTCTTGGTTCAGTTTAATGGCATACGCGTGCGCAGCAGTGGTTTAAAATCACCCTTCGTTCTGTTACTAATGACGCATTGTTTTGTCGTCTCATTGCAGATCTGGATTCTGCGGCGCCCACCGAGCACAGACCCTGCACCGGGGGGTGCCACAACGCCTACGTCCAGAACCTGGCGGGGTGCGACGCCGCCACGGGGCAGTGCGTGTGTCAGCGGGGCTACTCCCTGAGGAGTGGGGTCTGTGTGGGTAAGTGCGTGTGTCAGCGGGGCTACTCCCTGAGGAGTGGGGTCTGTGTGGGTAAGTGTGTGTGTCAGCGGGGCTACTCCCTGAGGAGTGGGGTCTGTGTGGGTAAGTGTGTGTGTCAGCGGGGCTACTCCCTTAGGAGTGGGGTCTGTGTGGGTAAGTGTGTGTGTCAGCGGGGCTACTCCCTGAGGAGTGGGGTCTGTGTGGGTAAGTGTGTGTGTCAGCGGGGCTACTCCCTTAGGAGTGGGGTCTGTGTGGGTAAGTGTGTGTGTCAGCGGGGCTACTCCCTGAGGAGTGGGGTCTGTGTGGGTAAGTGTGTGTGTCAGCGGGGCTACTCCCTGAGGAGTGGGGTCTGTGTGGGTAAGTGTGTGTGTCAGCGGGGCTACTCCCTGAGGAGTGGGGTCTGTGTGGGTAAGTGTGTGTGTCAGCGGGGCTACTCCCTTAGGAGTGGGGTCTGTGTGGGTAAGTGTGTGTGTCAGCGGGGCTACTCCCTGAGGAGTGGGGTCTGTGTGGGTAAGTGTGTGTGTCAGCGGGGCTACTCCCTGAGGAGTGGGGTCTGTGTGGGTAAGTGTGTGTGTCAGCGGGGCTACTCCCTGAGGAGTGGGGTCTGTGTGGGTAAGTGTGTGTGTCAGCAGGGCTACTCCCTGAGGAGTGGGGTCTGTGTGGGTAAGTGTGTGTGTCAGCGGGGCTACTCCCTGAGGAGTGGGGTCTGTGTGGGTAAGTGTGTGTGTCAGCGGGGCTACTCCCTGAGGAGTGGGGTCTGTGTGGGTAAGTGTGTGTGTCAGCGGGGCTACTCCCTGAGGAGTGGGGTCTGTGTGGGTAAGTGTGTGTGTCAGCGGGGCTACTCCCTGAGGAGTGGGGTCTGTGTGGGTAAGTGTGTGTGTCAGCGGGGCTACTCCCTGAGGAGTGGGGTCTGTGTGGGTAAGTGCGTGTGTCAGCAGGGCTACTCCCTGAGGAGTGGGTAAGTGGTTACTTTCTTGGGTTTCCTCTCCACCGCTGATTATCACTTGATCAAAGCATTTATTCGCGTCCGACCCTTCAGCACGAGACACCACGGTCACCCCCCCCCCCCCCCCCCCCCACCCTCAGCCTGCCACCGTCAGCCACCCTG
Source organism: Arenicola marina (assembly GCA_964019135.1). Classification (NCBI taxonomy): domain Eukaryota; kingdom Metazoa; phylum Annelida; class Polychaeta; family Arenicolidae; genus Arenicola; species Arenicola marina. Next base: position 13,164,231 of record OZ025254.1, on the reverse strand, counting down.
GATTCCTCAGCAGAAGAGCGCCACCAAGCGGCGGCACCGGCGGAGAGTGATTCTGCCGGCCGCTGCAGTGACCAAATGCGTATTTTAGAAAGGTTATATATGGGTTGGTTTTAGCCATGGGGATGTGATGGGAAGTGAGAATGTCGGGAAGGCAGGCGGTGGAGGGTGAGGGGTGGGGGTGAAGGGGTGGGGTGGGGTGGGGGTGGCTTGGTTTCGTTGTGGTGTTTTGATTGTCTGGGGGCAGGGACTCCTAGAGAAGGCCAATATGTGTCGTGGGAGGTTATGTAGTGTAGCTAGGTGTGGTGTGTGGGGGGGGGGGGGGGGGGGGGGGCGGAGGGGGTGTGGGGAGGGGGGGGGGGGCATGGTCGGGTCGGCCCAGGGCTCTTTGTCCTCCCGATGGCCGGGCCGGGAAATGGATGACCAGAATACGTGACAGGGGTCATGAAGGATTCCCTCTCTGGACTCCCCCAAGCCACCCCCCCCCACCACCACCACCACCTACCCCCTCCCCCAACCACTCATCCACCCCATCACCCCCTCCCCCCATCGTGCCCATCCATTGCCTATCCCCCCGCCCCCCCCCCTCCTCCTCTCCAGTCTCTTTGCCACGAATCTCTGACACCATGGC